>JARHVA010002795.1:1392500-1992500 GCA_037957365.1 Torreya grandis
TTATTAAAGCCAAATAAAGAAGTTGTAGAACCACCTCAAAGAAAAACTTTATTTAGAACCACATGTAAGAGTAAGGGAAAATGCTGTAAGGTCATTATTGACAGTGGAAGTACTGACAATCTTGTGTCAACTGAGATGGTGGAGAAACTAGGCTTGAAGAAGGAAGTACATCCTACACCTTATCAAGTCTCTTGGCTACAAAAAGGACACAAACTTCTAGTAAGTGAACAATGCAAAGTAGATATTCAGATAGGAACATATAAAGATCAGATTTTATGTGATGTCATGCCCATGGATGCATGTCATATCTTGCTTGGAAGGCCTTGGCAATTTGACAGGAAGGACATACATGATGGAAGGCAGAATACATATATGTTTGAAAAGGATGGGATCAAGCATACACTCACACCATTGAAAGAAGAGGCTGCTGCTGTTGTTGGATAGAATTCTAAAGTTTTGATAGTAAGTGGCAAAGAGTTTCTACATCAAATGAAGAAAGAAGAGGTAAACTTTGCTGTAATTGGTAAGCCAAAGAGTGTAGTCACTAGTACTAAGTTGATTGATTTGCCACTAGAGATTCAAGATATGTTGAATGAATACATTGACATTGTGGTAGATGATTTACCTGATGAGTTACCACCATTGAGAAGTATTAGCCATCACATAGACTTGATTCCAGGAGCAAATCTTCCAAACAAGGCTGCCTATAGGTTGACACCAAAGGAGAATGAAGAGATTAAGCATCAAGTTCAAGAATTATTAGACAAAGGATTGGTAAGAGAAATTTTAAGTCCTTGTGCTATCCCTACAGTGTTGAGTCCTAAGAAAGATGGGAGTTGGAGAATGTGTACAGACTCCAGAGCAATCAACAAGATTACTATCAGGTATAGATTTCCATTGCCAAGAATTGATGATTTACTTGATTGTTTAAGTGGAGCTACATAGTTCTCTAAGATAGATTTGAAAAGTGGTTACCATCAGATTAGGATAAGAGAAGGGGATGAATGGAAAACAGCCTTCAAGACTAATGATGGACTCTATGAGTGGTTAGTTATGCCATTTGGACTAACCAATGCACCAAGCACCTTCATGAGGCTGATGAATGAAGTGCTGAAGGAGTTCACTGGTAAGTTTGTGATAGTGTATTTGGATGATATTTTGGTGTTTAGTCAAACTAAAGAAGAACATTTGAAACATTTGAGAATGGTGTTGAGTAAACTACATGAGGAAAAGTTGCTAATCAATGTCAAAAAGTGCAGTTTTCTGAAAACAGAGTTGATATATTTGGGATTTGTGATTTCTAAAGAAGGATTGAAGATGGATAAAGAAAATATTAAATCCATACTTGAGTGGCCTACACCCAGGAGCACATATGAGGTAAGAAGCTTTCACGGTTTGGCTAGCTTCTATAGGAAATTCATAAGAAATTTTAGTGGAATTGTTGCTCCAATGATAGATACAATCAAGGGTGATAAAAGAAGTTTTTGTTGGACTAAGGCTACTGATAAGAGTTTTATATTGTTGAAAAAGAAGGTAACTAAAGAGCCAATCTTGGCCTTGCCTAATTTTAATAAACTTTTTCAAGTAGAATGTGATGCTAGTGGCACTGCAATAGGTGCTATTTTAAGTCAAGATGGGAAGCCTATAACATACTTCAGTGAGAAATTAAGTGATGCTAAGAAGAAATATTCAGCTTATGATCAAGAGTTTTATGCTCTTGTACAAGCTTTGAAGAAATGGAGGCACTATCTTTTGCCTAAAGAATTTGTTTTATTCACTGACAATTATGCTTTACAGTTCATTAGCAATCAGAATAAGTTGAATCAAAAGCATGTCAAATGGATTGAATTTTTACAAAGTTTCACATTCACTATTAAGCATAAGAAAGGACAATCTAACAAGGTTGTAGATGCCTTAAATAGGAGAAATATGATCATACAAGAGTCTCAAGTAAGTATTATGGGATTCAAAGATTTGAAGGAACTATATAAGGAAGATCCAGACTTCAAGGAACCATATGAAGCTTGCATGAATCCAGTGGGGGTTGAAAGCAGTCCCTGGATAGATTTCATGATCCAAGTGGGTTTGTTGTTTAGAGGCAGCTAGCTTCGTATTCCCAAGAGTTCCATGAGGGAAAATTTGTTGAAGGAAAAACATAGTGGCAGCTTATCAGGGCATTTTGGGCAGAACAAGATATTAGCACAATTGAGTACTCACTACTATTGGCCAGGTGTGAGTAATGATGTTAAGAAATTTGTTGAAAGATGTAAAATATGCCAATATGCCAAGGGAAGCAGTCAAAACACATGTTTGTACCAGCCACTACCCATTCCCAATAGGCCTTGGGATTCAATAAGCATGGATTTTGTACTTGGTTTGCCAAGAACTCAAAAAGGCCATGATTCCATATTTGTTGTGGTAGATAGGTTTTCAAAGATGGCTCACTTCATTCCATGTTTCAAAACAAGTGATGCTACTCACATAGCTAATCTATTCTTCTAGGATATTGTTAGATTGCATGGATTGCCTAGAAGTATTATTTCTGATAGGGACACCAAATTTGTTGGACATTTTTGGAGAACCTTATGGAAGAAATTGGGAACACAACTAAGTTTCAGTTCAGCCTATCATCCTCAAATGGATGGCCAAATAGAGGTTGTCAGTAGGAGCTTGGGCAACATCTTGAGAAGCCTGGTAAGTATGCATCCGAAACAATGGGATCTTGCACTTGCACAAGCTGAATTTGCCTATAATGATTCTCCTAACAGAAGTACATGATTGAGCCCATTTCAAATTATGTATGGAATGCATCCAAGAGGCATGTATGAGTTAAGAAATTTAAGTAGCATGGAGATAAGGAGTGCTGATGTGGAAGAATTTGCCAATGCCATGCAAAATTTGCATGAACAGGTAAAGAAGAAACTTGAAGAAAATACTATCAAGTACAAGCTAAGGGTAGATCAAAAGAGAAGAGAGGTCAGTTTCAATATTGGAGACCTTGTTCTTGCTCATCTCAGAAAAGAGAGGTTTCCAAAGAAAGAATATAACAAACTGAAGGTAAAGAAAATAGGACCATGCAAGGTAATAAGGAAGTTTTCAAATAATGCATATGAAATAGAACTGCCAAAGGAGATTGGAATCTCTCCAATTTTTAATGTTGCAGATTTATATCCATACAAGGACGAAGGAAAACCAGACAAAGAAACAAAAATAGAGGTAGATGAAGTTATCCAATGGGAGCAGCAACTACCAAAGGAAGTGCCAAAGGAGATTGAGAGTATTCTGGACAAAAAAATAGTTAAAAAGACAAGGGACAAAGAATATTTCTAGTATCTAGCCAGGTGGAGGAATCTGCCAGCTGAAGATGCAACATGGTTGACTGCAAACGACATCCTTAAGCTGGGCATAAGTGAAGAAGAACTGCTAAAGAAAAACAACAAGTGAAGAACACTTCTTTTGCTCCTTGGAAGAATGATGCAAGAGCATCCTTATGCTTGAAAATTTAATTAACATAGGATTTTTTTTCCTGCCATTTCTTTATTTATCTTTAGTTTTCAAAAGTTGTCTATTTTCTAAATAAAACAGAACTGATATCTTCCTTTGATGATTTTTAAATCTGTTTGGGGGGATATCTGGCAATCATTTTTCATTTGTTTTTGTTCTGTTGAAGGCTGTTGTAATTTAGCCTATTATAAGATCGGTTAAAAATCATATGCTTTGTATGGGAGTTTTGGTTTTTTTTTGTTTTTGTGTTGTTGAAAATAGGGGGGATAGCTATTGGAAGCAGAGACAGGGAGACAAGGGGGCGTAGAAGAGGAGAATCCACATTTTGATGTATAATTCCCTGTGTTTATGAATAAAGCAGGTGTGTTCTTTTAAAAAAAAATTGTTGGTCGCTATGCAAGCGTAATAATTACGTTGGGGTTTGAATGAAGTTGTTACAAGCATAATATCTATGCTAGGATTTAAATGAAACTGCTGCAAGCATGATAAATTGTTGTTTAGTCTATACATGTCCAGTTGGGACGTTGTTCCCTCTTCGCAACACATAACAGGCTATAGGCGTGGCTTTCCCCTTCCAGCACATACCAAATTCTTGTGTTTCAATTAAAATAAAAACTAAAGGATGGCTAATTCAATATATATTGAATGCTGGTTCGCGCTCCAAAACAACAAGTCAAACAACGGTTCTCTGTTCACGGTTCTGCCAGACTTTGGTTTTCGCAGGGTATGAAAGGGAGACTTCCCAGATATATATAGATATTGATTTCAATCTTTCAACAATTTGCCAACACAGATAAGGGATTTCCTGTTGACAAGTAAATTTCTATCCAATATTCTTTATATGCAGTTAGTGTCTTTCATTAGTAATACATTGTCAAAGATATATATATATATATCCAGTTGAAAGAGAAGACTGCATATATATGTCAAATACATATAAATTATCCCCTATTCTGTTCATCAAGTAAAATAAATATATATATATATATATATATATATATATATATATATATATATATATATATATATATATATATTTGCTGGACATATATTTTAGTCCTGTTTACAAGATTTTTGGTAATCCATTGTCTAAGAGTTTGAGGTCTGAATATTTATAAATAAAAAAAAATCACATAAGAATTATGTGATATGTTAAAGTTTAATCCTGCTAACTTGAAGAATTGGAGTTTGCACCAAGAGTGGGGCCAAAGAAATTCCCATCTATATAGAGAGGGGGGAGGGGCCCAAGATAGAGTTGGCCCTCCTTATATAGATCTTATCTTGAGCATAGTGAATATGATCTTATCTTGAGCGTAGTGAAGCAAATATTATCTTGAGCATAGCCCCCTCTCTTTATATAGGGTCAGGTCGGGTCGGGTTTGGGGATCTTATCTTGAATGTAGCCCCCCTCTCTTTATAGGTTCAGGTCTATCGAGACATAACCCCCCCTCTCTATATATGGCTATCTAGGACTCTCATATATGTATATATATCTCATAGCCCCCCTCTCTGTATATGGCTATATAGGGATAGACTCCCATCTATATAGATGGAGTAGCCCCCCCTCTTTATATAGGGTTGGGTCTATCTGGGACTCCCATCTATATAAATGGAGTAGCAAATATTATCTTGAGTCTAGTCCCCCCCTCTATATAGGGTTGGGTATATCTAGGACTTCCATCTATATAGATGGAGTAGCCCCCTCCCCTATATCTATTTGGATCTGGGGATAGACTAACATCTATATATATATCTCATAGCCCCCCTCTCTATATAGGGTCGAGTCTATCAAGACTTGAGCATAGCCCCCTCTCTCTATAAGGCTTATCTATCTAGGGATGGTCAAGCTATATAGAGTTTTTTAGGGATGGCCCTATATATCTATCCCTATCTAAACTCTGGCGAGGACATCTAGTTGGCACTCAACTACCCCTATCTCCTATCTTGCCATATATAGAGAAGGGGGGAGGGGCCCTCAACCAACGAGAGAGGGAAGTTGAGGGTCTGGCCTCCACTATATCATTCATGCACCCCTATATATGTCTATATATGGCCTGATGGCCCCAGATAGATATAGATTTTATATATAGCTATGAGGCTCAAGAGATCTATATAGGGAGTGCTTAAAAAATCTATATTGGGGGCTACTAGAGATCTTCTCTAGAGTCTAGGCTGCCCCCCCTATGATATATAGTTCCCTTCCCTTATCTAGATAGGGGGCTAGAGAGATAGATAGTGGGGGCATAGATCTAGATAGGCCCTCCCCTCCATATGGATCTTAGAATCATCTATCTAAACATGGGGAGGCATGCTAGTTCTATCTATAGGGGTGACATCTAGAGACTATAGAGATTAGGTTGGCTTATCTAGATCTATAGCCCATCCACCTGGGGATTGGGCAAATATATATAGATATATATATATATATATATATATATATATATATATATATATATATATATATATATATATATATATATATATATATATATATATATATATAAGGCCCCCCTAAAGCTTAATCTAGGGTGGAGAATCTAGAGTTCCCCCCTCTATCCACTATTCTATATGATATGAGATGATCCCCACTCTATCTATCCATTCAATGCCCCAACCCCAACTCTATATGATTAGATGGATAGATCTAGGAGCTCCCCATATATAGATAGGCAATATGGCTATGGCAAGGGCCCCTATCTCTACTCTATATTCATCTCATCAATCAACTACCCCTCCATGGTATATATTCACTAATGATAGATAGAGATAGAGCCCCATATATAGATGAAATTAGAGTTGGTTTAGAGGGGGCCCCACATCTATAGTTCTCAGGAGGCCCTAGCCCCACCACTATCTAGGGATATGTCGATCACTAGATAGAGAGTGGGGGGCTCTATCCCTATCTAAAATCAAAGAGGAGTAACTTTAGATAGGCCCCGTAAATAGTGGATAGATATATGGGGCATCCCCATCTATATATCTTATCCCTAGACATAGTTAATATGGGGTGCCAAGAAAAAAAGAAAATAGATACTATGCCCCCGTCTATATATCTTATATCAGAGTCCATATAGATAGAGTGGGGTGCCCCCATCTATATATCTAATTCCATATCTATAGAGAGTGGGGTGGGGATTGGATAGATAGAGTGGGGTGCCCCCATCTATATATCTTCTATCTTAGATTTTATATCTTATATCTTATCTTTTATCTATTTGGGTCCCCCTACCCCTATCTAGATATGGGAAGGAAGGATTAGGCCCCCAACCCTAACTAGATAGGATGGAGGATGGCCCCAACCCTCTATACAGATAGATAGATGGCTATATAGATTTGAGCATAGTGAATAGGCTATAGAGAGGCCAAAAAACCCTATATAGCCATTTATCCATACTATATAGAGGTTTGCCAAAAAAACTATATACACCCAACCCAACCCAACCCAACCCAACTAGATATATCTTATCTTATTAAAGAAGAGTTGAGCGTAGCATGAGAGTATAGAAACTATTGCCAAATAGATCCCTATATATTCTCTAGGGGCATATCTAATCTATGCCATGCCCTAATGATCTATAAATAGGGTATGGCAGTGGGGGAGTCGAGCACTATCTATCGATCTAGGACCCCGTACCCTCTAGATCTTATCTCTAACCCTATACCCCAGTTATATAGATAGGGGAGTCTAGTCTAGTCTAGTCTAGTCTAGTCTAGTTTAGTCTAGTCTAGTCTATAAGAGTCTAGTCTAGTCTATATGGCACTGCCATACCCCAATTATAAAGATAGGGGAGTCTAGTCTAGTCTAGTCTAGTTGAGAGCTTGTGTCGGGATGGGGATGGGGATGGGGATGGGGATGGGGGGTCTAGGATAGATACATAGGTAGGGTGACCTCCCCCTCTCTATATATCGCTATGGAGATGGCATCTCTACCATGTTGAGGTCACTCTCATGCCCTACCCTATTGAAAGGGAGAGGTATGCACTCAAGAGAGAGGAACTATACCTTGCATTTTTCAATAGGGAATAAACCTCTCCTCCCTTCAATAGGGAAGGGAAGGGAAGGGAATAGACCTTTTTAACATCTACCTTTTAGTAGGGAAGGGACTAGACACTAGAATTTTTTAATAGGGCAAGGCATAAGGAGCTCTAGCCCATGGATATCAGTATTACAAAGGGAATAATCCATTTTTCATTTCATTGATCTCTCTCCCATGATGACTAGGAACAAACAAATAAGAAATTCCACTTCAAATTCTAGACCTTGACATCATTGTTTCTCTTCCTATTCAAATTCCATTTACCTTTAATATTATATAGATTGTGTGCTCATGATCCTTTCTATAATCATTTTCACCTTTTGGAGTTATTGTGCCTTGACATGCCTCATCCCTCTGGTTTTAGGGGCTTGGTTGAACTCCCTCCCTTCCCTTTTCTATACATATCTATATACCAGACCTATGGTAGATCTCTATCCTAATATCCCTCTCACCTCACCTTCAGCCTCTCGGCCTTCCTCTCTCAGAGAGCTAGTCTCCCCTGTGGTCTCTTTCATGGAAAGGGGGCCCATGGATGGTCGCGAGTTTGAGCCTGGTGTAGTGGAGCCAAGAAATGTGGGGGTGTGGCACCCCTTAGATTTGCCCTTAAGGGGGCTGGAGCTAGATTTAAGCCTCAGGCCTCTGGGTGAGCCCTCCACCCCATCCCCAGAGATCCTCAATCTCATTTGGGAATGCTATTGGGCCACCCTAATGGCCATGAGTGAATTGAGTCCTACCTTGTGGGAGGCACTGTAGGCCTACATTGAGTGGGAGACTACCTAACAAGAATATATAACCCTCCAAGGGCAAGGACAAGGGCAAGAGGGGGTGAATGAGAATGCCCTTTAGGAGGCTTTCTTGCATGTCCATGACCTCACCCAATAGGAGGCATGTCTTTGAGATGATGCATGCCAGGTAAAGATCTCAAGGGTTCATGAGGCTTGCCAAGAAGTGAGCTTCATGCACGATTGGGAGGTGGTCACACATTTTAAATGCTTGGCCATCTGAGTATGAGAAGAGTTAAAATACTTGATAAAAAGCTAGATCCACCTGGAAAGCAATGCCTTTTCTAGGTGGTTTTAACTGGGGTCAGCATAGGGGAACATCTCTAGAAGTAGGCCAAAAACCATCTCGAGTTAGCTCAAAACAATAAGAGAACCCACCCGTACTAGAAAGACCTATACCAAAACATAAACAGAGGGACTAGATAAGGGAACCCATATCTATTCTATCTATAGGGTAGGGTAGGGTAGGGGTAGGGGAGGGGGAGCATGCTCTATCTAGTCTATAGTTAGTCCCCCCTAGATCTAGATATAGATAGCCTCCCCCCACTGTATAGAGATAGAGTTTAGATATATATGGGGGTCTATTTATTCTATATGGGGCATTGAGTTTAGATATATAAGGGGCATTGGCTATATATAAAGTTTTCTTTTAGTGTTATTTTCTTTGCAGTAGAGAGTTATTTTCTTTGTGGAGAGTTATTTTATTATAGATATGGGAGGATAGGGGGAGATAGATAGGCCAATCCCCCCTATATAGATGGATATGGGTGCTCACCATGTTAGATTATCCTAGTGTCTAGGAAGATTTTTCCCTGTGCATGTGCCTTCTATTAGAATAGAACACAAAACACACTACTCCATTAAAGAAAAGGATTACCAACTATAGCACTGACCTAAAGGTTGATGAGATCAATTGAGTGGTCCTAGTTAGAGATGGGATTACATGTGTCTATGGATTGAATGAGATTCAAGCTGGGGAAATGGTTAAATTTGCTAGTGGTGTGAAAGGAATAGCATTGAATCTTGAGAATGAGAATGTAGGTATCATTGTATTTGGTAATGACATTGCCATAAAATAAGGAGATCTAGTCAAGCAAACTAGATCTATTGTGGATGTTCCTGTGGGAGAAGGCCCTACTAGGTCATGTGGTCAATGTGTTGGGAGTCCCTATTGATGAGAAAGGGGCACTATAGGTCAATGAGGGTGCTGAATGAAGATGTGTCAAAGTGAAAGCCCTTAGAATTATCAAACATAAATTTGTGCATGAACCTTCACAAATAGGATTAAAAGTGGTGGATAGCCTAGTTCCTATAGGTCATGGTCAAAAAGAATTGATCATTGGGGACCGATAAATTGGGAAAATTGTTATAGCTATTGATATCATATCAAACCAAAAGCACTTCCACCACCATATAGAGTTTAATTTGGGCACCTCTAATAGTGTGTATCACATCCATGTAGGGATTGGGTAGAAACACCTGACTGTGGCTCAATTGGTTCAAATTCCCTCAGAAGTAGATGCGTTGGAGTATCCCATAATCAATGTAGCCACTGCTCCAAATTTTACTCCTCTATAATTTTTGGCTTTTGTTCCTCTATAATTTTTGGCCCCATATCCTAGGTATGCCATGGGATAATATTCTCATGATAATGGAATGCATGCATTAATCATCTATGATGATCTGAGTAAATAGGCTATGGCATATCAACAAATTTCATTATCACCTCACCGCCCACCAAGCTGTGAGGCTTTTCGAGGGGATGTTTCCCATTCACACTCTTGTCTATAAAAAAGAGCCACTAAATAATCAGACCAAATAGGTGTAGGTAGCTTGACCGCATTACCCATCATTAAAACACAAGTTGGAGATGTGTTGGTGTATATCCCTAACATGTGATCCCCATTATAGATGGGTAGATTCATCTAGAAATAGAGCTCTTCTATCATGGAATTAGGCTGGCTATTAACATTGGCTTACCTATTAATCACATTGGGTCCATCACTCAGTTGAAAGCTATGAAAGAAGTACATGGTAGTTTAAAACTTAAATCAGTGTAATACCATGAAGTGGCTACCTCTACAATACTATGAAGTTACCCCCTATATATATAAAGTAGAGGGGGAGGGTGACTACCAACTATCTGTCTAGTGTGAGGGAGTGTTATATAGATTACTAGGGGAGAGTAGCAAGATATAGAAAGGGCTACCTCTAGTTTCTAAGTGCCTAGTCTCTAACGGGGGTAAATCAAAGGAATGACTATATAATCTATTTGGTGCCACTTCACTGCGTATATCTCTAAATTTGGGCTGATCACTAATGCCATGCTATAACTAGGGTGTTTTCACCTCTTCACAGGATATGATGTTATTCGATATGGTAAGGGATGCTTGAGATATATAGGTCATTCCATCCATATCTATATCAGATACCTAAATAGCCATATATTCCTTGACTATTATCTATTTTAGGGGCTAAGAACAACTTGAACTTAGGATATAACTGCACTAGCCATTCACTTGATCAGGAGGTCGAGGATGGATATAGCTATATACTATCAGATCTCCCAAGTTCATAGATATGTAGGGGCCATTTAGACTCTATAGTGGGTTGGGGCCCATACCATATAGATGCCCTCTCACTATATGCTAAGGGAAGGCTAAGGAGGTTTAGTTCTATTGATTGTACCCTATCTATTTCTTTACAGGGTAATCCATTAGAAGTTGGTTACTAATGCATGATCCTCTCTAGATAGAGATAGAGGAGGGCCTTCCCGTGCATGCTATTATTCCTTGTTGGGAACCCATTCCCCAAGAATAGAATCTATATATAGGGTTAGAAGGGCTGGTTCATTTGATATCAATAGTGGTTGATCAAGATATATATAGATATGGCAGTTGGAGCCCTATAGATAGATATGGGATCAGCCCTAGCCCTATATCACTTCATTATGGCAATTTGACCACTAAGATTGATTAGAGATGGGGCCCTCTATATCTAGTTCTTGACTCTACTCTATAATATAGATTATTGGGCTAGGGGAAGGCCAGTCTCTATGGTAGGGGCCACATAGATCTATAGGGGGACCTATCTAGTTATAGTTATCTAGCCCCATATATAAATAAAGGGGGTGAGGGGAGAGCGTGCAATCATCTAGATCTAAATGAAAGGATGACTGGCTATGGGAACTATCCACATTGACAGAGGGTCTAGGCTATATATAGGGTTTAGATGGGGGGGTGGATCACTGTTGCATGATCATTTAGGTGTAGGTCAATCACACTCACTTTAGAGTAATACTCATCGTGTCTAAGCCGTTATCATTAGAGCTCACTAGGATTCATCCAAGCTAATAGGACAGCCTATCAGATTTGTCTGAGCCATTATCAAATACTAATTGGATATTCTCTATGGGGCCAAGCCACTATTAGATACTATTTATAAACCAAGATGCTATCGGATACTAGGTTTTGTCTACCACCACTCCACTAGCACCCTATCCTATTCTCACACACACACACACACACACACCACACAGATAGATAGATAGATAGATAGATAGATAGATAGATAGATAGATAGATAGATAGATAGATAGATAGATAGATAGATAGATAGATAGATAGATAGATAGATAGATATATAGATAGATAGATAGATAGATAGATAGGGTTGGCCCACCGTGAATGGCACCATGTATAGATAGGGGAACCCCCTAGTTTAGTTTAGTTTAGTTTATATAGAGGAGGGGAGGGGGGAGCCCCCCCCTCTAACTAGATGGGAGTCGATATAGATAGAGAGGGGCCCTCCCCCTATCTCACCTCACTATAGATAGTGATAGTATAGTGATATATCAAGTGATAGAGATAGATCCCTCCCCTCCCTTCCCCTCCCCTCTATATAGATGGGAAATGGGATATGGAAAGTGATAGTGAGATAGATAGAAACTAACTAGGCCAGGCCAAGGAGATCCCCTATATATAGAAATTAGTGGAGGGTCAATCAGAAACTAGAGAGTCGATCAAAACTAGAGAGTCAATCCTCAATTAGCAAGCCAATCCATGATTAGCTTACCTACTAATCAACAATCATCATGTTGCCAATCAGTTGGGTAACCATGTTAGTGAAACAACATTCCCCAAAACAATATTACATTCTCCTTCGACAGAGCTCCGTAGATGATGCCCTATCTCTATATGGTATTCTCCCAAATCCCTCAATTTGGCCCCTCTATCCTCTATCTATTGGGGTGGGGGGGGGGCTTCCCTAATGGAATGGGTTTCTTTCCCCAAGTGAAGCACCAACACTAATGAAATGAATTGGTTGGCCCATATATAGAGAGGGGTCCCCACATATCTATAGATAGGGGTTCGTTGCCACTCACTGCACCATTGATTTCTCTCCCTTCATTGCCCCCTATATATGATATGCCTAGATAGATATGGCCCTGACTCACCCCCTATATTATAGAGTGGATATAACTTAGATAAGGTCACCCCCCTCTATAGATCTCTTCATTGCCTTAGAACTATAGGATGGCTCTAGATAGATATCTAGGCATAGGCACTCAACCCCATTTTGAGAGGAGATCGAGGACCCAACTCTATCTAGGGGCACCATCACCAATTCATGAATAGATATAGATAGGCCCCCCCACCCCATAGAAAGTGATATATACACCAGGGCACACCAAGCCTTTACCCTTAGATATATGGCCCCATCCTATATTTAGATATAGATATAGATATAGATATAGAACTTTGCCAGAGATAATAGATAGGGGGCCCAAATAGGGAAATAGTAATCATTCTTCTAGGCATCATCGCATTGATCATTCTTCTCTATTTATGTATGGATATGATTCTGATCGAGCCCCTCTATCTATATGGGGATTCACCTACCCCGATATATAGAGTTTCTTTGGTGCCCTTGCCCTATATATGGTTATGTTTGGTATGGGGTGAGCAAGTTGATCCAATTTTTCCAATGCCATTTCCCCTAATTTTCTAGTTTTCCAATATAGAACCAAAACTCTATCTATATTTGTGGGGTGCCTCCCCATATATATGTTTTCGTGTCATCACCATGAGGTTCCAGCACCTACCTAGATAGAATAGAGGCCTTAGTCAAATAGGATGAAGCATAGATAAACACCTACCCCATATATAGAGAGGTCCTTAGTCCTCTCTGACCAAACCCCTATCTATATATCTCCCTTCTGCTAGGTAGATATATAGGGATAGGGCAGCCTATATAGATGGTGACCCCCAAGATAGAGCCACTATATCTAGATGGCCCTCTCTATTATATAGATAGATGGATAAGCACCTACCCTACCATTTAAGTTAGGTAATTGATCCCAGATTGCTATGGTAGGGGGTCATCTGGATCTCTATATACTAGCAAAGATTTGAATCTTTTTGTTCTCCCAAACCATCACCATCATACCTAATCCTATGATCAAACTTACCCTATCATAGAATGAGCTAGGAGAATGTCAAGGCAAATGGATGGCCAAGATGCAATAATTCAACGTAGAGATTAAGCCTGTAAAGATAATTTAATTGTAAGGCATTATTTAGCTCATGATTGAATTAGATCCATACATCATCATTGAATAGGTATGTGAAGTCCAAGTATATAAAAGAGAGTGGTATACTGATATTATATAGTATCTACTTATAGGAACTTGTTCCCCTAGGCTTAATCGAGAGAGAAAAAGAGCTTTTAGACTCAAAATTACATGATCAAGAAAGGAGTCCTTTATAGAATAAATTATGAAGGTATTTTATCCTAGGTGTGTATTTACAAAGGAAGATAGAGAAATTTTAGAGAACTTGCATCAAAACATAGGTAGTGGTCATCCTTCTAGAAATACTATAGCCCATAAGATTTTAAGAATGGGATACTATTGGCCAATAGTTTTCAAAGATGATCATACTCGCATCAGAACATGCCATAAATGCCAAGCTCTAGCCAAGAGGGAAGTACACACAATGATGCCTTTACAACCAATTATTGAAGGAAGGCCATTCACCCAACGGGGTTTAGACTTCATTAGTGTCATCAACCCAAACTCCTCACTAGGCCATAAAGTTTATGCTTACTACTATAAACTATTGCACTGGATGGACCAAAGCCATAGCCACACAAAAAATGTAGAACACAAGATGTGATTCACTTCTTGGAAGAGCACATAACAACCAAATATAACACACCCATTTATTTGGTTTCTAATAATGGACTAGCTTTTATATCAACAAAATTTACTAAGTGGGCACATAACAACCAAATTATTATCAAGTCAGCCTTTAGCTATTACCCTTAGGGAAATGGACTAGCAAAATCAATAACAAGAATTTGATCAATGAAATTAAAAAATTTGTTGGAGACAAGCCTAGGGATTGGTATAATCTAGTGAAGTACACTCTTTGGGTAGATTGAATAAGATATAAACAATCCCTTAAATCTTCACTGTATCTATTAGTATATGGATACAAGCTTGTAATCCTACTTAAACTGAAGTCACCCACTTATTAATTTATGTAGGACTGCATATAACCATGTGATAAAATAGAGTTATGATTACTAGACATAATAAAAATGGAAGATTCAAGGACTAAGGCCTTACAAATATTTAGTAAGCACCAAGATGTGGTCAAAAGATAGTTTGATAAGAGAAAAAAGTTAAAATATTTATAATTCTGGATCTAGTGCTCCTTTGGGATAAATCCCATAAAAATAAAGGATAACATGACAAGTTTTTCCCATTATGGATTAGACCATACCAAATTTCAGAGATCATATGCAATGCATTTCATCTGAAGGACCTCTAAGGCAATGAGCTTACATATCCAATCAACAAATAGTTCTTAAAACACTACTTCAAGGCTATGTTATCTACTGATGAAGCAAATGAATGTAGCTGTAGGATTAGATTAGATTTATTAATTTCATAGATTAATTTTTTGCTTTCTAGATTAATATTTTTTTCTTACATTATTTTGCTTCAATAGATTAGATTTCATGCTTTCTAGATTAGATTTTAGTGCTTTCTTATATTAGTTTCTTGCTTTATAGAGTAGTTATTGTTTTATGCTTTCTATGGTGTTTGATTTTTTTATTTATTTTTAATGAATAAGCTAAAAATTCAAATAAAATAAGCTTATGAATTGTAGAAAAAAAGGAAAAATTAAAATTTTGACATTTTAGGACTAGTTTATAGATTAAGTGTACTATATTTTTGAGTCTTCAAGATAAAGGTATGTAATCATGAATTATTCTAAATGTGATAAGTACATTAGATAATGTGATAAGTACATTTGATAATTGAATACTTTTACCATGTATTTAGAAGTTGTTCTCAGATTACTTCATACAAATTTAGAAAGTTTTCTTATTTTATTGGATCAAATGTACTTATCACATTAAATACCTATTGAATGTGATAATTATGGGGTAAAGACGTTTTAGTAATGATTTATTTTATAATTATACCAGCTCACTAGGGTTCCAATTCTTCTATTTTTCATTCAAAAACAAAATAAGAAAAGAACCAATGAGCTTAGAAGAGTAGAAGAAAATCAAAAGACTCACATGATGGAATAAGGTCAATGTACCATACATCATGATTAAAATAAAATAATGAAATGAGAAGAGAAGGATTCTAAGGTATTTCTATCAAGAATATGGATGCTTAGATGGTAGCAGAGCAATGCTTGAATTTCCCTTGATTTAATAAACTTTAAATAGATATTGGAATGAAACCTATAGCCCCATCAAAGCCTTTGAAAAACTCATCACATCAAAGGTTAAATAAACTACACATTTAACACACACAGATTCAAAAAATTAGAAGGTAGGTATGTTGTATGAATGAGCTTAGGAGTCTTTTTCATGTTTCTAATTTAAGTATTCTTTTGTGACCCTCTTCTTGATTGATTTAAGGATTTCTCACCAAAATTCTAGGTTCTTGAATACTCACAAGTATTCCCTGTATAAGTTATCATTTATTGTACCCAACATCCCCTCCTTTTTTAGGGAAATGAGGACCCACTTTTTTGGATTATAGTCTTGACTTTGAGCCTCTCTTATATATGTTTTTTGCAAAATTTTGGGAAAATATTGATTATTGGCCTTTCATACTTTGAAAAATATGGCATTGGAGTAATGTTTTCATAGAGTATCTTTGTATCAAGCTTATTCTACCAGGCTTATGTTTTCAAGCTAATCTTTAATAGACTTATGTAATTTGTCTTAGTCGGGTATTTTGTCCATTATATTATTCGAGGCTATTGAGCTCTTTCAGACTTAATATTTTGGACTTATTATTGTGGGCTTTTTACCTTGGACTTATTTCTTTTGGCATATTTATTTTAGACACTTTATCTAATGGATTTGGTCTTTGGAAAATTCGCTTAATACATTTTCCCCACAACAATCTTGTTGATATAATTTTTGTAAAATTTCCCTTCGGCCCTTTCAAACTTACCCTTCAAAAAAATTTCCTAAGACCTTTGCCCTTCACACCTTCCCTTTAGACATTTTATCCAAGGCATTTTTCCCTTTAGGACTGTTATCCTAAACATTTTACTCGATGTAATATACCTACCCTTTAGCCTTTTTTTCATTGACCTTTTGCCTTACTGAACTTACCCTTTGGGAATTTTGTCCTAGGCTCTTTCCCCACTGAAACATACCTTATGAAGTAGATCCTTTGGGAATTTTCACCATGATGTATAAACTTCAACCCTTTTGAACATACCCTCATAATTTTTATAACCTACCCTTTAAAAATTTTACCATGGAAATTTTGCCCTACAATCTTATCCTTAAGGAATTTTGTCCTTAACTAAATTCTTTTGGGCCTTTTACCCTAGAAAAATTCCTTCAAAAGTTGTATCTCAAACATTTTTCCTAATGAAATAGACATACCCTTCAACATTTTTTTCATATCCATCTTGCCTAATAGAATCACCCCCCAAACTTATTGTCTTGGATATTTGGTCTGATAAAATTAGGTCTTGAATTATTGTAGACATTTTATTTGAAATAATTCCTTAAATGATATACATGGCCCCACACAAAAGTCTTGTAAAATTACCAAGTGTCACCAGTATGTAAAGAACTTTATTATATATATATGCTAAGTCACTTTTACATTTATGTTTATAGGATCTGATCTAGAAATGACAAGTGTCAAAGCTTGTGGGAGTCAAAGACTCAAACACCAAGATCTACAGTGCATGTTAACTCATGTACTAAAAATATAATGGTATAAAATCAAACACAACAATAAAGCTTTTTTTTAAAAAGCTCCATGAGAGTGCCAAGTGGTAACATTGTAGAGCCTAATACATAGAGATCCAATAGTGCATGAGAGCCTAGTACATGAATACCAATAGTGTGATATCGATGGAGAATTTTCAAATGTCTTGGGATAAGTGTAGAGATATAAAGTGGCACAAATACATTTGACTAGGACTATAAAGGTAGTCAAAAATCCCATGGAGCTACCAAGTGACATGCTTACATTCCATCATTTAGAAAATTGATGGTATGATTCTTGAATGGACTTTTCAAAGATCCATACTTAGTGAGAAGCATGAACAACATTCAATGCATAGATATGTTAGGTTAGTCATAGTTAAACAATGTTACTAGTTTTAAAAGATTGATACAATGATACTTGTCTTTGACACATGTTTGATTTCTATTTGAAGTTGGTTAATCTAAAAATATTCAACAGATTGTTCTCACAACTTATAAAAGGCTAAGACTTCATGCATGAATAGTTCTAAAATAGTGCATATATTTATAGTTTTTTCTGTAGTTTGAGCTATAATTTTAAAAATTGCCTTCATCTTCATACACATGCACATGTTGCATAACTTTTGTAAAGGCTAGTTTAAACTAATAACTACAAAATGACTCTTATACAATTTTTAATTATAGTTAGAACTCATGTTTTGACTATCCCATGTAATGACCTTGCATGAACTTAGAGATGAAGTGGCCCCTTCTCCAAGTCTATAAAAATAATTGTAATCGGTCAGATAAATTTGAATATAAGAGCAACATCAGATTTGATTTTTAGTGAATATATTTGTGTATTTTCTTTCCAATTTATGTGTAATTAGTTATTACTATTTTGGTTGTATGTTTTAATAATCCTTAGTGTGCAATAGTTACGAATGGATTCTTGATTATTTTGATTGATATACTAATTTGTAGATATCTAATAGTTGTTGAAAGATTGCTAAAATATATTAGTTAAGATAGTCAAGTTGATTGATTCATAATTATGAATGTGCATGAGTGTTTTTTTGATGTAGTTTTCTATGTGTATGTAAAAGCTATCTTAGATACTTTACTAGCCTAAACGACAATCTCTTGATTAACAGTGTGTAATAGTTTCCCTAAAAGTAACAACCTTTGTTTGAGGCTTGTGAATTTTTTACATCATTATTTCCTTAGAATTCTTAACTATATATGATTGTGTGTGAGCAATTACTGCCAGTAACAAGCATAGGTTTTGAGAACACTTGTCCTTTTAAAAACCAACTAGGGAAGTAGTTCTTAAAAACCAATAGCCTTCTTTTCTGACTTACCCTTCCCTCCTTTCTAAGTTTTTTTTTCAAACCTATCCACTATAAACTAAAAATCAACATTCCATCTAACTCTCATAGATATTCACTACCCTTTAGGAACCACACCTCTATTCAAAAAATTTGTCAACAACCTGCATGCCCTATCATCTTTTCCATCAATAGGTTGTAAAAGACTGCATACTTGTAACTCATGCCCTAGAGTGGAGTTTACCTCTATTGAGATCCTAAAATATTAGAGGCTACCTTGTTTTTATTGTGGTGTTCATAAAACCCATATTAACAGGATCTTAAACATGTTTAAAACTATTTAAGCTTTGATATTACATCTCATTCAAATATCAAAGTTTTGATGCATCATGAGAAATGTGCATAAAGTTTGAATCTTTGGATTTTAAACACCTTTAAAATTGATTAATATTTTATATTACATATCATTCAAATTTTAAAGTTATGATGGATTATGATAAACATGCATAAAATTTTAATCTTTGGATCTCAAACACATTCAAAACCACTTAAGATTCGATATTATATATCATTCAAATTTCAAAGTTACGATAGATTATGAGAAACATGCATAAATTTTGAATTTTTGGATCTCAAACACATTCAAACCCACTTAAGCTTTGATATTACATATCATTTAAATATCAAAGTTATGATGCATCATGAGAAATATGCATAAAGTTTAAATCTTAGGATCTTAAACATGTTTAAAACCACTTAAGCTTCAATATTACATATCATTCAAATTTTAAAGTTGTAATGCATCATGATAAATATGCTTTAAGTTCAAATCATTGCATTTGAAACACCTTCAAAACCCCTTAAACTTTGGTATTACATATCATTAAAATTTACAATGCATCATGAGAAATGTGATAAAGTTTGAATCTTTGGATCTTAAACACCTTCAAAACTACTTAAGCTTCAGTATTACATATCATTCAAATTTTGAAGTTTTAAGGCATCATGAGAAAAATTCAAAAAGTTAGAATCTTTAGATCTTAAACATATTCAAAACCACTTAAGCTTTGGTATTACATATCATTCAAAATTCAAAGTTTTGATGCATCATTAGAGATGTACATAAAGTTTTAATATTTAGATCTTAAACACCTTCAAAACCACTTAAACTTTAGTATCACATATCATTAAAATTTCAAAGTTGTGATAGATCATGAGAAATGCACATAAAGTTTGAATCTTTGGATCTTAAACACATTCAAAACTATTTGATATTACATATGATTCAAATATCAAAGTTGTAATTTATCATAAGAAATATGTATAAAATTTGAATCTTTGAATCTTAAACATGTTTAAAACCACTTAATCTTCAGTATTACATATCATTCAAATTTTAAATTTAAGATGCATCATGAAAAATATGCACAATATTAGAATCTTTAGATCTTAAACACTTTCAAAAATACTTTAGTTTGGTATTATATATCAATCAAATTTTATAGTTGTGATGCATCATGAGAAATGTGCATAAAGTTTTAATCTTTAGATCTTAAACATATTCAAAACTACTTAAGATTAAATATTACATATCATTCAAATTTCAAAGTTGTGATGCATCATGGGAGACACATAAATTTTGAATCTTTGGATCTTAAATACATTCAAAATAACTTAAGCTTTGGTATTACATATCATTAAAATTTCAAAGTTGTCATGTATCATACAAAATATGCATAAAGTTTGAATCTTTAGATCTTAAACACATTCAAAACCACTTAAGCTTCGGTATTACATCACTTAAATTTTAAAGTTATGATGCATCATAAGAAAATCACATAAATTTCAAATCTTAGGATCCTAAATATGTTCAAAACTGCTTAAGTTTTGGTATTACATATCATTCAAATTTCAAAATTTTGATACATTACGAGAAATGCGCATAAAATTTGAATCTTTAGATCTTAAACACGTTCAAAACCACTTAAGATTTGGTTTTATATATCATTCAAATTTCAAAGTTGTGATGCATCATGATAAATGCACATAGAGTTCAAATCTTAAGATTTTAAACACAATCAAAACTACTTAACCATCAATATTACATATCTTTCAAATTTCAAAGTTGTGATGCATCATGAAAAATACACATAAAGTTTAAATCTTTAGATCTTAAAAACATTAAAAACCACTTAAGTTTTAGGATTACATATCACAAATTTATGATGCATCATGAAAAATGTGCATAAATTTTGAATCTTTGGATCTTAAAAATGTTTAAAAGCAGTTAAGCTTCAGTATTACATATCATTCAAATTTTAGAGGGTTGATTCATTATGAGAAACACACATAAAATTAGAATATTTGGATCTAAAACACATTCAAAATGACTTTGAAATTTTAAATTTGCATTACATTATGATAAATGCATCATGAAAAATGTGCATAAAGTTAGAATCTTTGGATCCAAAACATGTGCCCAAAAAAACTAAGTTTTAACATTACATATCATTCAAACTTCAAAGTTATGATGCATCATGAAAAAATCACATGAATTTTGAATGTTTAAATTTTAAACACCTATAAAACCACTTAAGATTAAATATTACATATCATTCAAATTTCAAAGTTGCATTGCATCATACAAAACATGCATAAAATTCAAATCTTTGGATCTTAAACACATTTAAAATTGCTTAAGCATCATGAGAAACACGTATAAAGTTTTGAACAATACAACACCAACACTTAAGTGATTTTAATCATTTTGAGCGTGTGTACAATCAAAAGATTAAAACTTAATATATTATTCTAATAAATTTTGAGTTTTGAATAATGTAACACCAAAATGTTGGTAATCTTACTATAATTTTTTAGTTTTGAATAATGTATATTTATTATATTTTTTTAGTTTTGAATAATGTATATTTATTATAATTTTTTAGTTTTGAATAATGCAACACCAAAACCTATGTAATTTTACTCATTACGAAGATGTTTACAATCAAAAGATTGAAACTTTATGTATTATTCTAATAAATTTTGAGTTTTGAATAATGTAACACTAAAACGTGGGTAATTTTACTAATTTTGAGCATGTTTACAATCAAAAGCTTCAAATTTTATGCACATTTCTTATGATTTTTGGATTTTTAATAAAGAAACACAAAAACATAGGTGGTTTTTCTCATTTTGAGCATGTTTACATTTAAAAGATTCAAACTTTATGCCCATTTCCTATAATTTTTTATTTTTGAATAATGAAACAATGAAACTTATGTGATTTTACTAGTTTTGAGCATGTTTACACTCAAAATATTCAAACTTTATATATGTTTCCAATATTTTTTATGTTTTGTATAATGCAACACCAAAATTTCACTGGTTTTACTCATTTCAAGCATGTTTAGAATTCAAAAATTCAAATTTATTTTGGTTTTCTATAATTTTGAGTTTTAAATAATGCAAAATTAAAACTTAAGTGGTTTTACTCATTTCAAGCATGTTTAAAATCACAATATTCAATCTTTATGCATGTCTCCTATAATTCTTAATTTTTGAATAATGCAAAACCAAAACTTAGGTAGTTTTTCTCATTTTGAGCATGTTTACAATCAAAAGATACAAAATTTATGTGTATTTACTATAATTTTTGAGTTTTAAATGATGCAACACCAAAACTTATGTGGTTTTACTTGTTTTGAGCATGTTTACAATCAAAATGTTCAAAATTTATGTGCATTTCCTATAATTTTCTATTTTTGAATAATGTAACACCAAAACCTAAGTAATTTTACTCTTTTCAACAATGTTTACTTTTAAGAGATTCAAACTTGATACAAATCTATTATGATTTTTAAGTTTTGAATAATACAACACCGAAACATAGGTGGTTATCTTCATTTTGAGCATTTTTACAATCAAAAGATTCAAACTTTATTTATGTTTTTTATAATTTTTGAATTTTGAATAATACAACACAAATACACAACTTTCTTTATTCATTTTGAGCATGTTTACATTCAAGAGATTCAAACTTTCTACATGTTTGCTATAATTTTTGAGTTTCGAATAATTCAACATCAAAACTTAGGTGGTTTTACTCATTTCAAGCATGTTTACAATCAAAATATTCAAACACTATACCTCTTTCTTATAATTTTTGAGTTTTGTATATTATAACATAAAAACATAGGTGATTTTATACATTTTGAGCATGTTTACAATCAAAAAATTCAAACTTTATGCACATTTCGTATAATTTGAGTTTTGAATAATGCAACACCGAAACTTAGATGGTTTTACTCATTTTGAGCATGTTTACAATCAAAAGATTCAAAATTTATGTGTATTTCCTATATGTTTTTAGTTTTAAATAATGCAACATCAAAAATTAGGTAGTTTTACTTATTTTGAGCATGTTTACAATCAAAATATTCAAATGTTATGCAAATTTCCTATAGTTTTTTAGTTTTTAATAATGTAACACAAAAATTTGGATGGCTTTGCTTATTTTGAGCATGTTGACAATGAAAAGATTTAAAATTTATGTAGGTTTCCTATAATTTTTGAGTTTTAAATAATGCAACACCAAAACTTAAGTAATTTTATTCATTTTGAGTATGTTTACATTCAAAAGAATCAAACTTCATACACATAATTTTTACTTTTAAATAATTTAACACCAACATTTAGGTAGTTTTACTCATTTCAAGCATGTTTAAAATCAAAAAAATTAAACTTTATGCATTTTTTCTATAATTTTTGAGTTTTGAATAATGTAACACCAAAACATAAGCATTTTTACTCATTTTGAACATGTTTATAATCAAATATTTAAACTTTATGTATGTTTCTTATATTTTTTGAGTTTTGAATAATGTAACACCAAAACTTAGGTTGTTTTACTCATTTTAAAAATGTTTACAATCAAATGAATCAAACTTTATGTGCATTTCCTATAATTTTTTAGTTTTGACTAATGCAACACCAAAACATAGATAGTTTTACTTGTTTTGAACATGTTTAGAATTAAAAGATTAAAATTTTATGTGCATTTCCTATAGTTTTTGAGTTTTGAATAATGCAATAATAAAATAGAGGTAATTTTACTCATTTTGAGTCTATGTACAATCAAAAGTTTGAAAATTTATGCACCTTTCCTATAATTTCTAAGTTTTGAATAATGTAACACCAAAACTTAGGTAGTTTTACTCATTCTCAGCATGTTAAAACTTTATGCATGTTTCTTATAATTTTTAAGTTTTGAATAATGTAGCATAAAAACTTATGTGGTTTTACTGATTTTGAGAATGTTTAAAATTAGTACATACAAACCTTATGCGTGTTTCCTATAATTTTTGAGTTTTGAATAAAGAAACATAAAAACTTATCCAATGTTACTCATTTTAAGCATGTTTACAATCAAAATATTCAAATTTTATACATGTTTCCTATAATTTTTGAGTTTTTAATAATTAAAAAAACCAAAACATACGTAGTTTTCCTCATTTTGAGCATGTTTACAATCAAAAGATTCAAGCTTTATGCATGCTTCCTATAATTACAGTTCTGAAAAATGTGACACCAAAACATTGACATTTTTACTCATTTTAAGCATGTTTACAATCAAAAGATTCAAATTTTATGCATGTTTCTTATAATGTTTTAGTTTTAGATAATGCAACACTAAAACTTAGGTGGTTTTACTCCTTTCAAGTATGTTTTACATGTTTCAATCATGTTTAAAATTAAAATATTTAGAATTTATGCGTGTTTCCTATAATTTTTAAGTTTTGAATAATGCAACACCAAAATGTAAGTGTTTTTCTCATTTCAAAAATATTTAGAATAAAAATATTCAAACATTATGTGTGTTTCCTATAATTTTTGAGTTTTGAATAATGCAATACCAAAAATTAAATGGTTTTACTCATTTCAAGCATGTTTATAATTAAAGGATTCAAACTTTATGCATGTATCCTATAATTTTTTAGTTTTGAATAATGCAGTACCAAAACCTAGGTAGTTTTACTTGTTTTGAACATGTTTAAAACCAAAAGATTCAAATTTTATAGGTGTTTCCTATAATTTTTTATTTTTGAATAATGCAACACCAATACTTATGTGGTTTTACTCATTTTTAACATGTTTATAATTAAAAAATTTAAAGTTTATGCATTTTTCCTATAAATTTTGAGTTTTGAATAATGCAACACCAAAACTAAGGTAGTTCTACTCGTTTTGAACATGTTTACAATCAAAATATTTAAATATTATGTACCCTTCTTATAATTATTATTTTTGAATAAGGCAACACCAAAATGTAAGCATTTTTACTTATTTTGAGCATGTTTACAATAAAAAGATTCAAACTTTATGCACATTTTTTATAAATTTTGAGTTTTGAATAATGCAACACCAAAACTTAAGTAGTTTACTCTTTTTGAATATGTTTACAATCAAAATATTCAAAATTTAGGCACGTTTCCTCAAAATTTGAGTTTTGAATAATGCAACACAAAAACTTAAGTAGTTTTACACTTTTTGAGCATGTTTAAAATCAAAAGATTCAAACTATATGCATATTTCCTATAATTTTTGAGTTTTGAATAATGCCACACCAAAACATAGGTGATTTTACTCAAATCAAGCATGTTTATAATTAAAAGAATCAAAATTAATGCATGTTTCCTATAATTTTTGAGTTTTTAATAATGCAAAATCAAAACTAAGATGGTTTTACTCATTTTGAGCATGTTTACAATCAAGAGATTTAAGGTTTATGCATGTTTCATATAAGTTTTGAGTTTTTAATAATGCAAAATCAAAACATACTTAGTTTTACTCATTTCAAAAATATTTACAATAAAAATTTTAAAACTTTATATGTGTTTCCTATCATTTGAGTTTTGAATAATGTAACACCAAAAATTAGGCATTTTTACTCATTTGAGCATGTTTACAATCAAAAGATTAAATTTTTTTGTGTTTCCTATAATTTTTTAGTATTGAATAATAAAATACCAAAACTTAGGTAATTTTACTCATTTCAAGCATTTTAAAATCAAAATATTTAAATTTTATGCACATTTCCAATAATTTTTTAGATTTGAATAATAATAAAACACCAAAAGTTAGGCAGTTCTACTCATTTTGATCATATTTACAATTAAAAGATTCAAACTTTATGTGCATTTCTTATTTTTTTGAGATTTAAATAATACAAGACCAAAATTTAGATGGTTTTACTTGTCTCAAGCATGTTAACAATCAAAAGCTTTAAATTTTATATGCATTTCTTATCATTTTTGAGTTTTGAATATTGTAACACCAAAACATAAGTGCTTTTACTCATTTTAAGCATGTTTATAATCAAAAGATTCAAACTTTATGCATGTTTCTATTTATTTTTTATTTTGAATGATGAAACATCAAAACCTAAGTGGTTTTACTCATTTCAAACATGTTTATAATGAAAATATTTTAACTTTATGTGTTTCCTAAATTTTTGAGTTTTGAATAATACAATACCAAAATTTATGTGGTTTTACTCATTTTGAACATATTTACAATCAATATATTTAAAATTTATTTGTGTGTCCTATAATTTTTTATTTTTGAATAATGTAACACCAAAATTAAATGGTTTTACTCATTTCAAACATGTTTAAAATCAAGAAAATTAAAAATTTATACATATTCCATATAATTTTTGAGTTTTGAAAAATGTAAAACCAAAATCTAGGTGGTTTTACTCGTTTCAAGCATGTTTAAATTCAAAAGATTCAAACTTTATATGCATTTCCTATAACTTTTTAGTTTTAAAAAATGCAACACCATAACTTGGTGGTTTTACTCATTTCAAGCATATTTAAAATCAAAATATTTAAAGTTTATGCATGTTTCCTATAATTTTTGAGTTTTGATTAATGCAACACTAATAATTAGGTAGTTTTACTTGTTTGGATCATGTTTATAATCAAAAGATTCTAACTTTATGCATTTTTGCTATAATTTTTTAATTTTGAAAAATGTAACACTAAAACTTCAAAAGATTCAAAAGATTCAAACTTTGAGCATGTTTACAATCAAAAGATTCAAACTTTATGCATGTTTCTTATAATTTTTAAGTTTTGAATTATGAAACACCAAAACTTAGATGGTTTACTCATTTCTAGTATGTTTAAAATCAAAATATTTAATATTTATATGTGTATCGTATAATTTTTTAGTTGTGAATAATTAAACACCAAAACATGGGTAGTTTTTCTCATTTTGAATGAGTTTGCAATCAAAATATTAAAAATTTATGCATATTTCCTATAATTTTTTTGAGTTTTTAATATTACAACACCAAAAATTAATTAATTTTAATCATTTTGAATATGTTTACAATAAAAATATTCAAATTTTATGTGTGTTTCCTATAATTTTGAATTTTTGATAATGCAACAGCAAAACATAGGAAGTTTTACTTATTTTGAGCATGTTTACAATCAAACTATTCAAACTTTATAGGCATTTCCTATAATTTTTGAGTTTATAATAATGTTGTAACACTAAAGCTTAGGTGGTTTTACTTGTTTAGAGCATGTTTACAATCAAAAGATTAAAACTTTATGGACTTTTCCTATAATTTTTGAGTTTTGAATAATGCAACACCAAAACTTATATGGTTTAACTCATTTCAAGCATGTTTACACTCAAAAAATTCAAACTTTATGCATGTTTCTTATAATTTTTGAGTTTTAAAAATTATAACACCAAAACTTAATCAATTTTACTTGTTTAGAGCATGTTTACAATCAAAAGATTCAAACTTTATGCACTTTTCAAATAATTATTGAGATTTGAATAATACAATGCTAAACCCTAGATGGTTTTACTGATTTGAGCATGTTTACAATTAGAAGATTCAAACTTTATGCATGATTCTTAAAAATTTTGAGTTTTGAATAGTGAAACACCAAACTTAGATAGTTTTACTGATTTCTAACATGTTTATAATCAAAAATTCAAAATTTATGTGCATTTCATATAATTTTTGAGTTTTGAGTCATGTAACACCAAAATTTGGGTGATTTTACTCTTTTTGAGTGAGTTTACAATTAAAAAAATCAAACTTTATGCATGTTTCATATATTATTTGAGTATTGAATAATGTAACACTAAAACATAGGTAATTTTACTCAGTCTAAGCATGTTTACAATCAAAATATTTAAACTTTATGCATGTTTCCTATAATTTTTAAGTTTTGAATAATGACACAACAAAACTTAGGTAGTTTTACTCATTTTGAGCATGTTTACAATCAAAAGATTCAAAATTTATGCACATTTCCTATATTTTTTGAGTTTTGAACAATGTAACAATAAAACATAGGTAGTTTTACTCATTTTGATCGTGTTTATAATCAAATTATTCAAAATTTATGTGCCTTTCCTATAATTTTTGAATTTTAAATAATGCAACACCAAAACCTAGATACTTTTATTCATTGTGAGCATGTTTAAAATCAATAGATTCAAACTTTATACAAGTTTCCTATAATTTTTTAATTTTGAATAATGCAACAAAAAACTCAAGTTGTTTTACACATTTCCAATATGTTTAAAATCAAAATATACAAAACTTTATGAGTATTTCCTATAATTTCTGAGTTTTGAATAATGTAACACCAAAACTTAGGAAATTTTACTTATTTTGAGCATGCTTACAATCAAAAGATTCAAACTTTATGCATGTTTATTATAATTTGAGTTTTTAATAATGTAAAACCAAAACATAGGTAGTTTTACTTATTTCGAGCATGTTTACAATCAAAATATTCAAACTTTATGCATGTTTCCTATAATTTGAGTTTTGAATAATGCAACATCAAAACATAGACATTTTTACTCATTTTGATCATGTATACAATCAAAAGATTCAAACTTTATGCATATTTCTTATAATTTGGAAGTTCTAAATAATGCAAAATCAAAACTTATGTACTTTTACTTATTTCAGGCATGTTTACAATCAAAATATTTAAAATTTATATGCATTTCCCATAATTTTTAAGTTTTGAATAATGTAATAGCAAAACTTATATAGTTTTACTAGTTTTGAGCATGTTTACAGTCAAAATATTTAAACTTTATGCATATTTCCTATAATTTTTGAGTTTTGAATAATGCAACACTAAAACTTAAGTAGTTTTAAGTATTTTGAGCATGTTTACAATCAAAATATTCCAACATTATGCACATTTTCTATAATTTTTGAGTTTTAAATAATGTAACACCAAAACTTATGCAACTTTATTCATTTTGAGTATGTTAAAACTTTATCTGTTTCCTATAATTTTTATGTTTTGAATAATGCAACACCAAAACTTAAGTGGTTTTACTCATTTTGAGCATGTTTAAAATTAAAACATACAAACTTTATGCATGTATCCTATAATTTTTTATTTTAAAATAATGCAACAACAAAACTTAAGTGTTTTTTCTCATTTTAAACATGTTTAAAATAAAAATATACAAACTTTATGCATGTTTCCTATAATTTTTGAGTTGTGAATAATGCAACACCAAAACTTAGGTAGTTTTACTCATTTAAAGTATGTTTAAAATAAAATAAAATGAAACTTTATACATGTTTCTTATAATTTTTTATTATTTAATAATGCAAAACCAAAACATAGGCAATTCTACTCATTTCAAGCATGTTTATATTCAAAAGATTAGAGCTTTATGCATGTTTCCTATAATTTAAATTTTGAATAATGTGAAACCAAAAACATAGGCATTTTTACTTATTTTGAATACATTTACAATTAAAAGATTCAATCTTTATGCATGTTTTCTATAATTTTTGTGTTTTTAATAATTAAAAACCAAAACATAGTTAGTTTTACTGATTTCAAGGATGTTTACAATCAAATGATTCAAATTTTATGAGTGTTTATTATAATTTGAGTTTTGAATAATGAGAAACCAAAACATAGGCATTTTACTTATTTTGAGTATGTTTACAATCAAACAATTCAATCTTTATGCACGTTTTCTATATTTGTTATGTTTTTAATAATGTAAAACCAAAACATTGTTAATTTTACTCATTTCAAGGATGTTTACAATCAAAAGATTCAAATTTAATGAGTATTTATTATAATTTGAGTTTTGATTAATGAGACACCAAAACATAGGCATTTTTACTTATATTGAGCATTTTTACCATCAAAAGATTTAATCTTTATGTACATTTCCAATAATTTTAAAGTTTTGAATAATGCAACAATAAAACATAGGTCATTTCTCTTATTTTGATCATGTTTACTATCAGAAATTTCAAACTTTATGCACCTTTCTTATAATTTTTGAGTTTTAAATAATGCAACACCAAAACTTAGAAAGTTTTACTCACTCTGAGCATGTTAAAACATTATGTGCATTTCTTATAATTTTTGAGGTTTAAATAATGTAACACCAAAACTTAAGTGTTTTTACATGTTTCGAACATGTTTAAAATCAAAACATACAAACTTTATGTGTGTATCCTTTAATTTTTGATTTTTTAATAATGTAACAAAACATAAGCGTTTTTACTTATTTTGAGCATATTTAAAACTAAACTATACAAAATTTATATGTATTTCCTATAACTTTTGAGTTTTGAAAAATGAAACACCTAAACTTAGGTAGTTTTACTCATTTTGAGTATGTTTACAAACAAAAGATTCAAACTTTAAGTGTGTTTTAATCATTTTGAGCATGTTTAAAATTAAAAGATTCAAACTTTATATGCATTTCCTATAATTTTTTAGTTTTGAATAATGAAAGACCATAACTTAAGTGGTTTTACTCATTTTGACCATGTTTAAAATCAAAAGATTCAAACTTTATGCACGTTTTCAATATATTTTGAGTCTTGAATAATCTAACACTAATACTTAGGCAGTTTTACTCATTTCAAGCATGTTTAAAATCAAAATATTCAATCAAAAGTTGTTTTACTCGTTTTGAGTATGTTTAAAATTAAAAAATTTAGACTTTATGCTTATTTCCTATAATTTTATAGTTTATAATAATGTAACACCAAAACTTAGGCAGTTTTTCTAATTTCGTGCATGTTTACAATTAAAAGATTCAAACTTAATGTGTATTTCCTATATTATTTGAATTTTGAATAATGCAACACCAAAATTTATGTGGTTTTACTCATTTTGAGTATTTTTACAAATAAGTGATTCAATCTTTATGTGTTTTTCCTATAATTTTTTAGGTGTGAATATTGTAACACCAAAATCTATATGGTTTTACTTGTTTTGAGTATGTTTACAATCAAAATATATAAACATTATGCACATTTTTTATAATTTTTGAGTTTTGAATAATGCAATAACAAAGATTCTATAGAGGTTTTACTCATTTCAAGCATGTTTACCCTCAAAAAATTAAAACTTTATGTGTATAACCTATAATTTTTGAGTTTTGAATAATGTAAGACCAAAACTTGGGTGGTTTTGCTCATTTTGAGCATGATTTAAAATCAAAAGATTAAAACTTTATACATGTTTCTTTTAATTTTTGAGTTTTATTTAATGCAACATAAAACCTTAGGTGATTTTACTTGTTTCAAGCATGTTTACAAGTAAAAGATCCAAAATGCAACACCAAAACTTATATAGTTTTACTCATTTTGAGCATGTTTACAATCAAAAGATTCATAATTTATGTGTGTTTCCTATAACTTTTTACTTTTGAATAATGTAACACCAAAACTTAGAAATTTTTAATCATTTCAAGCATGTTTACAATCAAAAGATTCAAACATTATGCTTGTTTTCTATAATGTTTTAGTTTTGAATAATGCAACATCAAAACCTAAGCGATTTTAAATATTATCTGCATTTCCTATAATTTTTGAGTTTTTAATAATGCAACACCAAAAATTAGGCAATTTTACTATTTTAAAGCACGTTTCAAATTTTATGAACTTTCATGTAATTTTTAAGTTTTGAATAATAAAACACCAAACTGAGGAGATTTTGCTTGTTTACAATCAAAAGATTCAAAATTTATGCATGTTTCTTATTATTTTTGAGATTTGAATAGTGAAATAGACAAACTTGATTGGTTTTACTCATTTCAAGTATGTTTACTTTCAAAATATTCAAACATTATGCATCTTTCCTATAATTTTTGAGTTTTGAATAATACAACACAAAAACTTAGGTTGTTTTACTCAATTCAAGCATGTTTATAATTAAAATATTTAAACTTTATGCACGTTTTCTATATTATTTGAGTTTTTAATAATGAAACACTAGAACATAGGTGATTTTAATTATTTAAAGCTTTTTTAAAATCAAAATATTCAAACTTTATGCATATTTCCTATAATTTTTGAGTTTTGAATATTACAACAAAAAAAAAGGCAATTTTAATAATTTTGAGCATGTTAATAATAAAAAAATTGAAACTTTATGTGCATTTCCTATAATTTTCTACTTTTGAATAATGCAACAACAAAACTTAGGTGGTTTTAATCATTTACAGTATCTTTAAAATAAAAATATTCAAACTTTATGCATGTCTCCTAAAAATTTTGAGTTTTGAATACTACAGCATCAAAACTTAAGCAGTTTTACTCATTTCAAGCAAATTTACAATCAAAATATTTAAACTTTATGCACTGTTCTTATAATTTTTTATTTTTAACCAATGCAACACCAAAACTTAGATGATTTTAATCCTTTCAAGTATGTATAAAATCAAAGGATTCAAAATTTATTCAAGTTTCTTATAATTTATTGAGTTTTGAATAATGCAACACCAAAACTTAGGTAGTTTTACACATTTTAAGTATGTTTACAATCCAAATATTCAAACTTTATGCATGTATCCTATAATTCTTGTGTTATAAATATTGCAACACCAAAACTTGGGTGGCTTTACTCATTTCAAGCAAGTTTACAATGAAAAGATTAAAACATTATGCATATTTCATATAATGTTTGATTTTTGAATAATGCAACACCAAAATTAGGTGATTTTAATCATTTGGAGTATTTTTAAAATTGAAAGAATCAAAATTTATATGCATTTCCAATAATTTTTGAGTTTTCAATAATGCAACACTAAAAATTTGGTGATTTTACACATTACGAACATGTTTACAATCAAAAGATTCAAACTTTATGCATTTTTTCTATGATATTTGAGTTTTGAATAATGTAACATAAAAATTTAGGTGGTTTTACTCATTTCAAGCATGTTTATAATTAAAAGATTCAAACTTTATACATGTTTCTTATAAATTTTGAGTTTTGAATAATGCAACATCAAAACCTAGGCAATTTTACTTGTTTTGAGCATATTTACAATTAAAAGATTCATAATTTATGTGCATTTCCTATAATTTTTGAGTTTTGAATAATGCAACAATAAAACATAGGTATTTTTACTCATTTTGAGTATGTTTACAATCAAAAGATTGAAACTTTATGTACCTTTCCTATAATTTTTGAGTTTTAAATAGTGTAACACCAAAACTTAGGTAGTTTTACTTCTTTCTAGCATGTTTAAAATCAAAAGATTCAAACTTTATGCATGTTTTCTATAATTTTTTAGTTTTGAATAATGCAACAACAAAACCTAAGTGGTTTTACTCATTTCAAACATTTTAAAAATCAAAATATACAAACTTTATGTGTGTTTCCAATAATTTTTTAGTTTTGAATAATGCAACGCCAAAACTTAGTCAATTTTACTTGTTTCGAGCATCTTTACAATCAAAAGTTTCAAATTTTGTGTATGTTATAATTTTTGAGTTTTTAATAATGAAAAACCAAAACATAGGTAGTTTTACTCATTTTAAGCATGTTTAAAAATAAAATATTCAAGCTTTATACATATTTCCTATAATTTGAGTTTTGAATAATACGACACCAAAATATAGGCATTTTCTCATTTGAGCATGTTTACACGAAACAATTCAAACTTTATGAACGTTTCATATAATTCTTGAGTTTTGAATAATGTAACACTAAATCTTAGGTAGTTTTACTTGCTTTGAGCATGTTTAGAACCAAAAGATTCAAACTTTATGTATGGTTCCTATAATTTTGAGTTTTGAATAATGCAACACCAAAACATAGGTAGTTTTACTAGTTTTGAGCATGTTTACAGTCAAAAAATTCAAACTTTATGTGTATTTTTTATAATTATTGAGTTTTGAATAATGCAACAATACAACATAGGTGGTTTTACTCTTTTTGAGTATGTTTACAATCAAAATTTTCAAAATTTATGTATGTCTCCTATAATTTTTAAGTTTTGAATAATGTAACACCAAAACTTAGTTAGTTTACTCATTTCATGCATGTTTACAATAAAAAATTTCAAATATTATGTGTGTTTCTTATAATTTTTAAGTTTTGAATAATGCAAAATCAAAAGTTAAGAATTTTTACTCATATCAATCATGTTTACAAGCAAAAGATTCAAACTTTATGTACATTTCTTATAATTTTTGTGTTTTGAATAGTGAGACATAAAAAATTATGTGGTTTTACTTGTTTAGAGCATGTTTACAATCAAAAGATTCAGAATTTATGCACCTTTCCTATAATTTTTGACTTTTGAATAATGAAACACCAAAACATATATGGTTTTACTCATTTTGAGCATGTTTACGATTAAAATTTTCAAATTTTATGCATCTTTCTTATAATTTTTGAGTTTTGAATAATTCAACACCAAAATTTAGGTGATTTTAATCATTTTAAGCATGTTTACAATCAAAAGATTAAAAATTTATTCGTGTTTCCTATAATTTTTGAGTTTTGAATAATGTAATACCAAAACTTAGGTGGTTTTACTCATTAGAATCATGTTTACAATTTAAAAAATTCAAACTTTATGTATGTTTCCTTTAATTTTTGAGTTTTGAATAATGCACCACCAAAACCTAGGTGTTTTTACTCATTTCAAGCATGTTTACAATGAAAAGATTCAAATTTTATGTGTGTTTCTTATAATTTTTGAGTTTTTAATAATGTAACTTCGAAACTTAAGTAGTTTTACTCATTTTGAGCATGTTTACAATTAAAAGATTCAAACTTTATGAGTGTTTGGTATAATTTTTGAGTTTTTCATAATGTAAAACCAAAACATAGGTAATTTTCCTCATTTCAAGGGTGTTTACAATCAAAAAATCCAATATATATATATATATAATATATATATATATATATTATAATTTGAGTTTTGAATAATTTGACTCTAGAAATTATGCATTTTAACTCATTTTGAGCATGCTTACAAATAAAAGATTCAAACTTTATGCATGTTTCCTATAGTATTTGAGTTTTGAATAATACAACACCAAAATTTAAGTGATTTGCATGTTTAAAATCAAAAGATTCAAAATTTATGCCTGTTTCCTACAATTTTTTATTTTTGATTAATGCAACAATAATACTTAGGTGGTTTTACTCATTTTGAACATGTTTACAATCAAAAAATTCAAAATTTATGCTCTTTTCCTATAATTTTAGAGTTTTGAATAATACAAGACCAAAATGTATGCAGTTTTACTCCTTTCAAGCATGTTTACAATCAAAAGATTCAAACTTTATGCATTTTTTCTATAATTTTTGAGTTTTAAATAATGCAACACCAAAATTCAAGTAGTTTTAATCATTTTGAACATGTTTACAATCAAAATATTCAAACTTTATGCATGTTTCCTATATGTTTTGAGTTTTAAATAATACAACACCAAAACTTAGGTGGTTTTACTCATTTTGAGCATGACAATCAAAAGATTCAAATTTTATGCATGTTTCCTATAATATTTTGAGTTTTTAATAATGGAAAATCAAAACATAGGCAGTTTTACTCATTTCAAGAATATTTACATTCAAAAAATTCAAACTTTATGTGTTTTTGATAATTTGAGTTTTGAAAAATGTAACACCAAAAATTAGGCATTTTTACTTATTTTGAGCATGTTTACAATCAAAAGATTCAAACTTTATGCATGTTTTTTATATTATTTGAGTTTTGCATAATGCAACACCAAAAATTAGGTGGTTTTACTCATTTCAAGAATTTTACAATCAATATATTTAAACTTTATGCATATTTCCTATAATTTTTGAGATTTGAATAATACAACACCAAAACCTAGGCAATTTTACTCATTTTGAGTATGTTTACAATCAAAAGATTCAAACTTTACTTACGTTTATATTAAATTTTGATTTTTAAATGATGAAACACCAAAAACTTAAGTGGTTTTACTCATTTCAAGCATGTTTACAATCAAAAGACTCAAATTTTATGTGTGTTTCTTATAATTTTTGAGTTTTGAATAATGCAACAATAAAAAATAGGTAGTTTTACTCATTTTGAGCATGTTTAAATCAAAAGATTGAAACTTTATGTTTTTAGCATGTTTCTTATAATGTTTTAGTTTTGAGTAATTCAAACTTTATTTATGTTTCGTATAATTTTTGAGTTTTGAATAATTCAACACCAAAACTTACGTGGTTTTACTCATTTTGAGCATCTTTACAATCAAAAGATTAAAAATTTATGCACCTTTCCTATAACTTTTGAGTTTTGAATAATGTAACACCAAAACATAAGTAGTTTTAATCAATTTGAGCATGTTTAAAATCAAAATATTCAAACTTTATGTGTGTTTCCTATAATTTTTGAGTTTTGAATAATGCAACAATAAAACTTAAGTGGTTTTATTCATTTTGAACATGATTAAATTTAAAATATACAAACTTTATGCATGTTTCTTATAATTTTAATTTTTGTATAATGCAACACCAAAACATAGGTGGTTTTACTCATTTTGAGCATGTTTACAATCAAAAGATTAAAAATTTATACACCTTTCTTATAACTTTTGAGTTTTGAATTTAAATAATGCAACACCAAAACTTAGGTAGTTTTACTCATTTCGAGCATGTTTATAATTAAAAAATTCAAATTTTAGATGCATTATCTATAATTTTTGAGTTTTGAATAATGTAGCACCAAAACTTAAAGGATTTTACTCTATTTAAGCATGTTTACAATCAAAAAATTCAAAGTTTTTGTGTGTTTCTTATATCATTTGAAATTTGAATAATGCAACATCAAAAATTAAGTAGTTTTACTCATTTCAAACATGTTTAAGACCAAAAGATTCTGCATTTCCTATAATTTTTGAGTTTTGAATAATGAAACAACAAAACTCAGGTGGTTTTACTCATTTTGAACATGTTTACAATCAAAAGACTTAACCTTTATACACTATTTTGATAAATTTTGAGTTTTGAATAATGCAACAACAAAACCTAGGTGGTTTCACTCATTTTGAGAATGTTTACAATCAAAAAATTTAAACTTTATACACTATTTTGATAAATTTGAGTTTTGAATAATAAAAAACCAAAACATAGGTAATTTTACTCATTTCTAACATGTTTACAATCAAAAGATTCAAACTATATGCATGTTCCTATGATCTTTGAGTTTTAAATAATGCAACACAAAAACTTAGGTGGTTTTACTTATTTTGAACATGTTTACAATCAAAAGATTCAAAATTTATGCAAATTTCCTATAATTTTTGAGTTTTAAATAATGTAACTCCAAAATTAGGTGGGTTTACTCATTTGAAACATGTTTACTATCAAAAAATTAAAAATTTATAATGGAACACCAAAAGTTAAGTGGTTTTACTCATGTCGAGCATGTTTAAATTTAAAACATTCAAATTTATGTAGGTCTCCTATAATTTTTGAGTTTTGAATAATGCAACACCCAAAACATAAGCAGTTTGACTTATTTCAAGTGTGTTTAGAATCACAAAATTCAAAATTTATGTTCTTTCCTATAGTTTTTAATTTTTGAATAATGTAACACCAAAACTTAAGCACTTTTTTCTCATTTCAAACATGTTTACAATCAAAAGATTCAAACTTTATGGACATTTCATATAATTTTTGTGTTTTGAATAATGTAACACTAAAACATAAGTGGTTTTATTTTGTTTGAGAATGTTTACAATCAAAATATCTAAACTTTATGCACATTTCATATAATTTTTGAGTTTTGAATAATGTAACACTAAAACATAAGTGGTTTTATTTTGTTTGAGAATGTTTACAATCAAAAGATTCAAACTTTATGCACATTTTGTATATTTTTTTAGTTTTAAATAATGCAACACCAAAACATAGTCAATTTTACTCATTTCAATAATGTTTACAATTAAAAAATTCAAACCTTATGCATGTTTATTATAATTTTTTTGTTTTGAATCATGCAACCCCAAAACTTAGGTAGTTTTGCTTGTTTTAAGCATGTTTACAATCAAAAAATTCAAACTTTATGTGTTTATTATAATTTTTTAGTTTTGAGTAATGCAACACTAACACATAGGCAATTTAATTCCTTTTGAGCATGTCTACATTATAAATGTTCAAAGATTATGAATGTTTGCTATAGTATTTGAGTTTTAAATAATACAACACCAAAACTTAGGTGTTTTTAATCATTTTAAGTATGTTTAGAATTAAGATATTCAAACTTTATGTAGGTTTATTATATTTTTTTAGTTTTAAATAATGTAACACAAAAACTTAGGTGGTTTTATGCATTTGGAGCATATTTATAATCAAAAGTTTCAAAGTTTATGCACATTTCTTATAATTTGAGTTTATAATAATGCAACACCAAAACTTAGATGGTTTTACTCATTTCAAATATGTTTGCAATCAAAAGATTCAAAAATTTTATGCATTTCCCTATATTTTTTAGTTTTGAATAATGCAACATCAAAACTTAGGTGATTTTACACATTTCAAACATATTTACAATTAAAAGATATGATATTTTGAGTTGTGAATAATGCAACATCAAAATTTAAGTGGTTTTACTCATTTCAAGCATGTTTACAATGGAAAAATTCAAACTTTATGCTTGTTTCATATAATTTTTGAGTTTTGAATAATGCAACACCAAAACTTAGGTAGGTTTACTCATTTTGATCATGTTTACACTCAAAATATTAATACTTTATATGTGTTTACCATAATTTTTTACTTTTAAATAATGTGACATCAATACTTAGGCAGTTTTACTCATTTTGAGCATGTTTAGAATTAAAAGATTCAAACTTTATGCATGTTTTCTATAATGTTTGAGTCTTGTATAATGCACCACCAAAAATTAGGTAGTTCTACTTGTTTTGAGCATATTTAAAATTAAAATATTCAAAATTTATGCATATTTTATATAATTTTTGAGTTTTGAATAATGCAACTCCAAAACATAAGTGGTTTTTTCTCATTTCAAGCATTTTTACAATCAAAATATTCAAACTCTATGCATGTTTCTTATAATTTTTGAGTTTTGAGTAATGCAACACTTAAACATAGGTGGTTTTATGCATTTCAAGCATGTTTACAATCAAAATATTCAAACTTTATTTGTTTTTCCTATAATTTCTGAGTTTTAAATAAGGCAACACTAAAACTTGTGTAGTTTTACTCATTTTGTGCATGTTTACAATCAAAATATTCAAAATTTGTATGTATTTCCTATATTTTTTTTTATTTTTGAATAATGCAACAATAAAATATAGGTAATTTTACTCATTTCAAGCATGTTTACAATCAAGTGATTCAAAATTTGTGTCTTTCCTATAATTTTTGAGTTTTGAATAATGTAACACCAAAACTTAGGTAGTTTTACTTGTTTTGAGCATATTTAAAATCAAAAGATTAAAACTTATTTCATATTTCATATAATTTTTGAGTTTTGAATAATGCAACAATAAAACTTAAGTGGTTTTACTTGTTTTGAACATGTTTAAAATAAAAGTATACTAACTTTATGCATATTTCCTATAATTTTTGAGATTTAAACAATGCAAGACCAAAATTTAGATTGTTTTACTCAATTTGAGCATGTTTACAATCAAAATATTTAAACATTATGCGTATTTCCTATATTTTTTTATTTTTAAATAATTAAACACTAAAACATAGATAGTTTTACTCATTTTAAGCATGTTTATAATCAAAATATTTAAACTTTAAGTGTGTTTCCTAAAATTTTAGTTTTAAATAATGCAACACCAAAACTTAGGCATTTTTGCTCACCTTGAGCATGTTTACTATCAATAAATTCAAACTTAATGCATGTTTCCTATCATTTTTTAGTTTTAAATAATAAAACAGCAAAACTTAATTGCTTTCACTCATTTTGAGCATCTATACATTCAAAAGATTCAAAAATTATACATGTTTCCAATAATTTTTTAGTTTTGAATAATGCAACACTAAAAATTAATTGGTTTTACTCATTTCAAGCATGTTTAGAATTAAAATATTCATATTTATGTGGGTTTACAATAAATTTTAAGTTTTGAATAATGCAACACCAAAACTTAAGTAGTTTATCTCATTTTGTATGTGTTTAAAATTATAATATTCAAGCTTTATGTGTGTTTCCTATAACTTTTTATTTTTGAATAATGCAACACCTAAACTTAGGTATTTTTTGTCATTTTGAGCATGTTTACAATAAAAAATTCAAACTTTATTCCTATAATTTTTTAGTCTTGAATAAGGCAACACCAAAACTTAGGTGGTTTTACTTATTTTGAGCATGTTTACAATAAAAAGATTCCAACTTTATCACATTTCCTATAATTTTTAAGTTTTTAATAATGTAACACCAAAACTTATATGGTTTTACTCATTTTGGCAATGCTTATAATCAAAAGATTTAAACTTTATACATATTTCCTATAATTTTTAAGTTTTGAATATTGCAACACCCAAACTTAGATGGTTTTACTCATTTCAAGCATGTTTACAATCAAAATATTCAAACTTTATGCACATTTTTTATAATTTTTGAGTTTTAAATAATGCAACAAAAAAACATAGGTGGTTTTATGCATTTCAAACATGTTTACAATTAAAAGATTCAAACTTTATGCACATTTCCTATAATTTATAATTTTAATAATGCAACACCAAAAATGAGATGGTTTTACTTGTTTCAAGTATGTTTACAATCAAAAATTTCAAACCTTATGTGCATTTCCTATAATTTTTTAGTTTTTAAATAATTCAACATCAAAACATAGATGGTTTTACTCACTTCAAGCATGTTTACAATCAAAAGATTCAAACTTTATGAGAATTTCATATAATTGAGTTTTGAATAATGCAACACCAAAATTGAGGAAGTTTTGCTCATTTTGAGCATGTTTATAATGAAAATATTCAATCTTTATGTATGTTTTTTTATAAATTTTGAGTTTTAATAAATGCAACACCAAAATTTAGTTAGTTTTAATCATTTCAAGCATCTTTTCAATCAGTAGATTCAAACTTTATGCATGTTTCCCATAATTTTTGAGTTTTGAATATTGTAACACAAAAACTTAGGTGGTTTTTCTTGTTTCAACCATGTTTACAATCAAAATATTCAAAATTTATGCATGTTTCATATATTTTTTGAGTTTTTATTAATGCAACACTAAAACATAAATGGTTTCACTCATTTTGAACATGTTTACAAGCAAAATATTCAATATTTATATGTTCTTCCTATAATTTTTGAGCTTTGAATAATACAACACTAAAATTAAAGCATTTTTATTCATTTTTAGCATGTTTACAATCAAAATATTCAAACTTTATACACATTTCCTATAATTTTTGAGTTATGAATAATGAAATAATAAAACATAGGCAAGTTTACTCATTTCAAACATGTTTACAATTAAAATATTCAAACTTTATGTACCTTTCCTATAATATTCAAGTTTTGAATAATTTAACACTAAAACTTAGTCAATTTTACTCATTTTGAGCATGTTTAAAATCCAAAAATTCAAACTTTATGTGTATTTCTTATCATTTTTGAGTTTTGAATAATACAACAATAAAACATAAGTGGTTTTACTCATTTCAAATATGATTAAATTCAAAATATATAAAATTTATGTGTGTTTCCTATATTTTTTTAGTTTTAAAAAATACAACATCAAAACATAGATAGTTTTACTCATTTTAATCATGATTATAATTAAAAGATTCAAACTTTATGTGTGTTTCCTATAATTTTTATGTTATTAATAATGCAAATCCAAAACATAGGAAATTTTACTCATTTTGAGCATATTTATAATCAAAAGATTCAAGCTTTATGCATGTTTCCTATAATTTGAGTTTTGAAAAATGTAACACCAAAACATAGGCATTTTTACTCATTTTGAGCATGTTTACAATCAAAATATTCAAAATTCATGTGTTTCCTATAATATTTGAGTTTTGAATAACGTGACACCAAAAATTAGATAGTTTTACTCATTTCAAGCATGTTTAAAATCAAAAAATTAGAACTTTATGCACATTTCTAATAATTTTTGAGTTTTGAATAATGTAATAATAAAACATTTGTAGTTTTACTCATTTTAAGCATGCTTACAATCAAAATATTCAACCTTTATGCACATTATTTATAAATTTTGAGTTTTGAATAATGCAACACCTAAACATAGGCAATTTTACTCATTTCAATCATGTTTACAATCAAAAGATTCAAAATTTAAGTGCATTTCCTATAATTTTTGAGTTCTAAAAAATTCAACACCAAATCATAAGAGGTTTTACATGTTTTGATCATGTTTAGAATCAAAATATTAAAAATTTATACATGTTTCCTATAATTTTTAAGTTTTGAATAATACAACACCAATACTTAAGTAGTTTTACTTGTTTTGAGCATGTTTAAAATCAAAGGATTCAAACTTTATGCACTATTCTGATAAATATTGAGTTTTGAATAATGTAACACCAAAATTTAGGGAATTTTATATATTTTAAACATATTTACAATCAAAATATTTAAATTTTATGTGCATTTATTATGATTTTTGAGTTTTGAATAATGCAACACCAAAACTTAGGCAATTTTACTCATTTTGAGCATGTTTACAATCAAAAGATTCAAACTTCATGCGCATTTATTATAATTTTTTACTTTTGAATAATGTAACACCAAAACTTATGTGGTTGTTATTAATTTTGAGCATGTTTACATTCAAAAGATTCAAACTTTATATGTGTTTCTAATAATTTTTTAGTTTTGAATAATGCAACACTAAAACTTAAATGATTTTACTCATTTCAAGCATGTTTAGAATTAAAATATTTAAATTTATGCGGGTTTCCAATAAATTTTAAGTTTTGAATAATGCAACACCAAAACCTAAGCAGTTTGATTCATTTTGAATGTTTTTAGAATCATAAAATTCAAACTTTATACATGTTTTCTATAATTTTTTATTTTTGAATAATGCAACACCAAAACTTAGGTGGTTTTACTCATTTTGAGCATGTTTACAATAAAATTAATCCAACATTATCACATTTCCTATAACTTTTAATTTTTCAAGAATGCAACACCAAAACTTAAGTTGTTTTACTCATTTTGATAATGTTTATAATCAAAAGATTCAAAATTTATACATATTTCTTATAATTTTTAAGTTTTGAATAATGCAACACAAAAACTTAGGTGGTTCTACTCTTTTCAAACATGTTTATAATCAAAATATTCAAACTTTATGCACATTTTCTCTAATTTTTTAGTTTGGAATAATACAACAAAAAAACATAGGCAATTTTATGCATTTCAAGCATGTTTACAATCTCGAGCATGTTTATAATGCAACACCAAAAATGAGATGGTTTTACTCATTCTGAGCATGTTTACTATTAAAATTTTCAAACCTTATGTGAATTTCCTATAATGTTTTAGTTTTAAATAATGCAACATCAAAACTTAGATGGTTTTACTCACTTTAATCATGTTTACAATCAAAAGATTCAAACTTTATGCATATTTCCTATAATTTTTGAGTTTTGAATAATGTAAAACCAAAATTAAGGTAGTTTTTCTCATTTCAAGCATTTTTACAATGAAAATATTCAAATTTCTCAAGCATCTTTTCAATCAAATGTGTATGTTTCCTATAATTTTTGAGTTTTGAATAATGCAAGAACAAAATTTAAGCAATTTTGCTTTTCTCAATCAAAAGATTCAAACTTTATGCATGTCTCCCATAATTTTTCACATTTGAATAATCCAACACCAACACTTACACAATTTTACTCATTTTGAACAATGTTTACAATTAAAAGATTTAAACTTTATGCAAGTTTTTCATAATTTTTTAATTTTGAATAATGTAACACAAGAACTTAGGTGGTTTTACTTATTTCAAGCATGTTTATAGTAAAAATATTCAAAATTTATGCATGTTTCACATAATTTTTGAGTTTTGATTAATACAACACCAAAACATAAGTGGTTTTGCTCATTTCGAACATGTTTACAATCAAAATATTAAAAATTTATGTGTTTCCTATAATTTTTGAGTTTTTAATAATGAAACATTGAAACTAAGGTGGTTTTACTCATTTTGTGCATGTTTAAAATTAAAATATTCAAACTTTATATGCATTTTCTATAATTTTTGAGTTTTGAATAATGCAATAATAAGATATAGGTAGTTTTACTCATTTCATGCATGTTTATAATCAGAATATTCAAACTTTGTGCACCTTTACTATAATTTTAAAGTTTTGAATAATGCAACACCAAAACATAGGCAATTTTACTCATTTTGAGCATGTTTAAAATCAAAAGATTAAAAATTTGTGTGTATTTCCTATAAATTTTGAGTTTTGAATAATGCAACAACAAAAATTAAGTGATTTTACTCATTTAAAACATGATTAAATTCAAAATATATAAAATTTATGTGTGTTTCCTATAATTTTTAAGTTTGAAAAATGCAACATCAAAACTTAGGTAGTTTTACTCATTTTGAACATGATTACAATTAAAAGATTGAAACTTTATAGATGTTTCCTATATTTTTTGGGTTTTCAATAATGCAAATCCAAAACATAGGCAATTTTTCTCATTTTGAGCATGTTTATAATCCAAAGATTCAAGCTTTATGCATGTTATCTATAATTTGAGTTTTGAAAAATGTGACACCAAAACATAGGCATTTTAATTTATTTTGAGCATGTTTACAATCAAAATATTCAAAATTTATGTGTTTTCTATAATTTTTGAGTTTTGAATAATGTGACACTAAAATTTAGGTAGTTTTACTCATTTGAATCATGTTTACAATCAAAAAATTCAAACCTTATGTGCATTTCCAATAATTCTTAAGTTTTGAAAAATGTAATAATAAAACATTAGTAGTTTTACTCATTTTGAACATGTTTACAATCAAAAGATTCAGCTTTTATGTGTGTTTTATATAATTTTAGAGTTTTGAATAATGCAACACCTAAACATAAGTAGTTTTACTCATTTTGATTATGTTTACAATCAAAATATTCAAACTTTAAACACATTTTCTATAATTTTTGAGTTATAAATAATACACCACCAAAACTTAAGAGGTTTTTATGTGTTTTGATCATGTTTAGAATCAAAAGATTCAACTTTATACATATTTCTTATAATTTTTAAGTTTTTAATAATACAACACCAATACTTAAGTGGTTTTACTTGTTTTGAGCATGTTTAGAATCAAAGATTCAAACTTTATGCACCATTTTGATAAATATTGAGTTTTAAATAATTTAACACCAAAATGTATGCAATTCTACTTATTTTGGGCATGTTTACAATTAAAAAAATCAAATTTTATGCATATTTCCTATGATTTTTGAGTTTTGAATAATTGAACACCAAAAATTAGATGGTTTTACTCATTTTGAGCATGTTTACAATCAAAATATTCAAACTTCATGCACATTTCCTATAATTTTTTAGTTTTAAATAATGCAACACCAAAACTTCTATGGTTTTACTAGTTTTGAGCATCTTTGCATTCAAAAGATTCAATATTTATATGTGTTTCCACTAAAATTTTTGTTTTTTAATACTGCAACACCAAAACAAGCTAAAGGGATAGATTCAACTATATATACACATTCATTTCATCATTTCTTATAGAGATAATAAGAGTTAATTATTCATTTTCACTTATTTATAATATGTTCTTCTACCATTCTACTTGAGGAGTCATAGCTTAGGGTTTCTACTTGGAGAAGAATTTTTTATTATGTAAAAGTATTAGATGTTTTGGCCTTTTTAATACATAAAATTTATGTTTTTAAATACTGCAACACCAAAACAAGCCAAAGGGATAGATTCAACTATATATACACATTCATTTCATCATTTCTTATAGAGATAATAAGAGTTAATTATTCATTTTCACTTATTTATAATATGTTCTTCTACCATTCTACTTGAGGAGTCATAGCTTAGGGTTTCTACTTGGAGAAGAATTTTTTATTATGTAAAAGTATTAGATGTTTTGGCCTTTTTAATACATAAAATTTATGTTTTTAAATACTGCAACACCAAAACAAGCCAAAGGGATAGATTCAACTATATATACACATTCATTTCATCATTTCTTATAGAGATAATAAGAGTTAATTATTCATTTTCACTTATTTATAATATGTTCTTCTACCATTCTACTTGAGGAGTCATAGCTTAGGGTTTCTACTTGGAGAAGAAATTTTTATTATGTAAAAGTATTTATAATATTTTCTTCTACCATTCTACTTGAGGAGTCATAGCTTAGGGTTTCTACTTGGAGAAGAATTTTTTATTATGTAAAATTATTGGATGTTTTGGCCTTTTTTTTTTTTTTGTTTAATACTGCAACACCAAAACAAGCCAGAGGGATAGATTCAACTATATATACACATTCATTTCATCATTTATTATAGAGATAATAAGAGTTAATTATTCATTTTCACTTATTTATAATATGTTCTTCTACCATTCTACTTGAGGAGTCATAGCTTAGGGTTTCTACTTGGAGAAGAATTTTTTATTATGTAAAAGTATTGGATGTTTTGTCTGAATTCATGGATGAATTTGATCTGGAGTAGTCCCTCCAGACATATGCGAGATTATTTTAGGAATCCCTTATATGCCCATCATGCAGGAAACATTTATAAAAATTATAGAATACACCAAATAATTTTACCTCTACTTTTTTACTTTAGAGCACACTATTGTTGCTACCCTCTTTTTATTGGTTTATTTGAATGTTGCTACATCTTGTTTGATATACATTTCATGTTTTTTAAATTGATTTGGAGTATGATTTATCATATTTATTATTGATTAGATATAAGAAGTGTTTGTGAAGTAATTTTAGTAATAATAATTAATTTTTTTTTAATACTGCAACACCAAAACTTAAGTGGTTTTACTTATTTTAGGCATGTTTAGAATTAAAATATTCAAATCAATGTTGTGTTATACAAAACTCAAAAATTATGGGAAACACACATATAGTTTGAATCTTTTGATTGTAAACATTTTTTAAATTGGTAAAACTACCTAGGTTTTGGTGTTGTTTTATTCAAAAATAAAAAAATATAGTAAAAATTCATAACATTTGAATGTTTTGATTCTAAACATGTTAAAAATAAGTAAAACTACATAAGTTTTAACGTTACATTATTCAAAACTCAAATAATTATAGGAAATGCACATAAATTTTGAATCTTTTTTATTGTAAACATGCTTGAAATGAGTAAAACCACCTAATTTTTAGTGTTTCATCATTTAAAACTCAAAAAATTTAGGAAACACATGTAAATATTGAATATTTTGATTGTAAACATGCTTGAAATGAGTAAAACCACCTAAGATTTGGTGTTGTATTATTCAAAACTCAAAAATTCTAAGAAATATACATAATTTTTTAATCTTTTGATTGTAAACATGATTGATACAAGAAAAATTGCCCAAGTTTTGATGTTGCATTATTCAAAACTCAAATTATAATAGACGTGCATAAAGTTTGTAAAACTACATAAGTTTTGGTTTGGTGTTGGTGTTGTTTTATTCAAAACTCAAAAAAATATAGGAAACATGCATAACCTTTGAATGCTTTGATTCTAAACATGTTAAAAATAAGTAAAACTACACAAGTTTTGATGTTGCATTATTCAAAACTCAAAAATTATTAGAAAACACACATAAAGTTTGAATCTTTTGATTTTAAACATGCTCAAAATGAGTAAAACCACCTAATATTTGGTGTTGTATTATTTAAAACTCAAAAAATATATGAAATACACATTAAGTTTGAATATTTTGATCATAAAGATTTTCATAAGTAAAACCACCTAAGTTATGGTATTACATTATTCAAAACTAAAAAATTATAGGAAATGCACATAAAGTTTGAATTTCTAACTGGAAACAAGATCAAAATGAGTAAAACCACCTAAGTTTTGGTTTTTCATTATTTAAAATTAAAAAATTATAAGAAATGCATATAAATTTTAAATCTTTTGATTATAAACATACTTGAAATGAGTAAAACTACCTATGTTTTGGTGTTGCATTATTCAAAACTCAAAAATTATAGGAAACACCCTTAAATTTTGAATATTTTGATTGTAAACATGCTCAAAATGAGGAAAACTACATAAGTTATGCTGTTATATTATTCAAAACTCAAAAATTATGGGGAACATACATAAAGTTTGAATCTTTTTATAGTAAAAATGATCCAAAGGAGTAAAAATACCTGAGCTTTGGTGTTTTATTATTCAAAACTCAAAAAATTATAGGAAAGGATCATAAAGTTTTAATATTTTGATTGAAAACGTGCTCAAAATTAGTAACACACTTAAGTTTTTGTGTTTCATTATTCAAATCTAAATTTTTTTAGGAAATGTACATAAATTTTGAATCTTTTGATTGTAAACATCTCAAAATGAATAGGACCACCTAAGACTTAGTGTTCTATTATTAAAAACTCAATAATTATAGGAAAAATACATAAAGTTTGAATCATTTGATTGCAAACATGTTTGAAGTAGGTAAAATTTCTTATGTTTTGGTGTTACATTATTCAAATTTCAAAAATTATATGAAATGCACATAAAGTTTAAATATTTTGATTGTAAACATACTCAAAATGAGTACAATTGCCTATGTTTTGTTGTTACATTATTGAAAACTCAAAAATTATAGAAAACACACATAAAATTTAAATCTTTTGATTGCAAACATTCTCAAAATGAGTAAAACTACTTAAGTTTTAGTGTTTCATTACTCAAAACTCAAAAATTATAGGAAATGTGCATAAATATTGAATCATTTGAGTGTAAACATGATAAAAAAACAAGGAAGAGAAAATATTTTTTGGTGTTGCATTATTCAAAACACAAAAATTATACCCGATAGGGATTAGAACGAGGAGGAGAATGAGTGTGAACTGGAGTATGTCATCGAGCTAGGGTAGCCACAGCCTAGCTCATTTTTTGTTGTATTTGCTTCTGTGTAGGAGGGGAAGGGAGTCGGTTTGTTAGCAGGGGGTGGAGGTCGCAGTTGAGGCTATTTTTTCCTATTTAAAACTTTTTTTTTTGTCCTTTGTGTTATGAGCTACATGTAATTTTTGGTCAGCACACAGTGCAGGGGCTAGTGGGGCTGTCTGGAGTGCGCTCACAACTAGAGAGTACCTTTTGGCAGGCACAGTCATGGCTGGGAGTATGCCTTCCAAGACTAGTGCTGGATTTAGTTTTAGTGAAGTGGTCAAAATGAATTTGCCAGGATAGGAAGTGCAGGGGTATGAAAATGCCCTCTTTTCTCAAAATTCAGATGCCAAGGAATCAAACCTACCTAGAGGCTCTAGGATTATGAAGGTTAACAAATGTCTTGAGAGATGCAAAGAAAGACCAAAACTAGTAATTCCCTTTGAAATGATTGCTGAGGATCTAGAATACTATTCTAATCATTCTTTGTTTTGTAAGTTTATGGGTTTAAAAGTCTCTCTTCATTTCCTAGAAAGTTGGGCTTGAAGAGTTTGGGAACCAGAGGGGGAATTGGAGGTCACATGATGCTTGCAAATAATTACTTCATGGTGACATTCCCCTACCTGGCTAACTGTAATAGGGTCTTTGAAGGGGGGCCTTATTTTTATAACCAGGTGGGATTATTTGTAAAACCTTGGCATGCTAGCTTTAACCCCTCTAAGGAGCTCCCAAATAGAGTGCCAGTGTGGGTTTGATTGACTAGACTTCCAATAGAATGTTGTCATGAGGACATGCTACATATGCTGGCATCAATGCTTGGTAAACCGGTTAGATCCCCTACACAAACATTGCGTAATAAGGTGATGAATTTTTCTCGTATTTGTATGGATTTTGATCTAATTAAACCATTGCTAGATGTAGTTGAGATGAGTGCAGGTTCATATTCCTGGGTATAGCAACTAGACTACAAGACCCTTTCATTTCGATGCCGCATCTACCATGAATATGGCCACCTAGTGCATAGATGTCTGAAAGTCAAGCTAATGGATCAACAAACTATGCCTCCCTCTAATACCATTCCTAGTACTGACAAAGGGAAGAAGCCAGTGGTAGGAGAGAATAAGGATGCTAAGGGCTTTGTTCAGGTTAAAGCCCAAACTCATGGCAGAGGATTGAAAAGAACATTTAAGAGAATGACAAGAGGAGGATACATTCAACATGGGTTTGAGATTTTAGATGAGTTGGGGTAGCAAGCAATTATTCAAGATGGGATCAATGTTGATCACGCTGAGGAGGAGTCAGGTTTGGAGATTGGATCTGCTAAGCCTCTATGTGCTATACAAGAAGAATTCATGCTATGCCCATGATCATGGATGGACTAGCAGGAGTGTAAGTGGCTGGGGAGCCAAATGCTAATATGGGGAAGGGTGTTAAGGAAGCAGAGCCTATGATACGGGCTATGGTTGCTAAAGTAAATAAAAGAGGTAAATCTACCCCTCACCTGGGCATCCTTTAGAAGGATGGGAAGAAGGGGGATTCAGAGAAAAATGCTAAAACGAGGATGTAAGAAGGACTTGGAGAGGATTAAGATGATTAGGGAGAACTTGGTGGAGTTTGAAGCTATTAAGACCCTAGACTCCCACTTTTTGACTCCCCCAAAATGATTGTTATCTCTTAGAATGCAAGGGCCCTAAACAATGACCCTAAACAAAAAGCTATTCAAGAATTAGTGTGAAGGCATTCTCCAAAAGTTCTTTTTCTTCAAGAGACTAAAGTTACCGTTGATTGTATGGTGAGTATGGCACCTAAGTTATGGAGGCAAGGCCATTGTCAATGTATTGGAGCATAGGGATCATCGAGGGGGTGTGACATGCCTATGGAACCCATGCAAGATACAACCTGTGTCCTGGATTTCATTCAGGTCCTCCTTATCTATGGTTTCTTGGTGCATTGAATCAGGGGAATCAGTCCTTTTCTCTAATGTCTATGCTCTGATGGACTTTCATGAAAAGCTCAAGGTATGGAATTCATGAGGTGCGTAGCTTATTTCCTTATTTACCTTAGATTATTGCTGGAGACTTTAATTCCATTCTAGATTTATCTGAGAAATGGGGAGGTATTATGAAAACTGAGCCCTCCTCCATTTTACTTAGAGATAATATCTCAGCTCTTAATCTTGTTGACATAAATCCTAGCAATGGGCACTTCACATGGAATAATAGAAGGTTGGGGGATAGCAGTATTGCTGAATGCCTTGACCGCTTCATGGTGTCTTGTTTTTGGGTGGGGGGGTTGTGGTCTTCTTGCTCTGAGATTCTTGATTAGTGGGGCTCAGATCATTGGCCCATAAAGCTCACTATTTCCTCAACTAGGATACCTCAAAGACCACCTTTTAAATTCTAGCTTATGTGGCTAAGGGATTTTTACCTATATGGTTGTGTTGCTGATTGGTGGAAAATAGGTAGACTGGGATTTGGCACATCAATGTATACTTTTGCCAAGCTCTTACAATTTGTCAAATATCAGCTAAAGCATTGAAACAGACTATGCTTTGAAAATATTTATCAAGAGAAAAATGTGGCACAAACACAGTTGAATGAAGTGACTTAGATGATTAGGGAAGATGAGGTGTCTAAATTTTTGTTAAGAGAGGAAGCTAAAGTGCTAAAAGTTGTAGAGGAATGGGAGCTGAGAGAGGAAATCTTCTAAAAGTAGAAGGTACAGAATGTTTGGCTTCAGGAGGGGGATCAAAATACTGCATTTTCCTTCAACTCTGTGAAAGCCAGGTAGCATGGTGATACCATTTCCTCATTGGTGACGGATAGGGGGGAAACCATTCATTCCACCTAGGGAATTTGTAATGAGGCAGAGTTGTACTTTGCTTCTTTATTTTGAGAGGAAGAGTAGGGGGATCTAGTGGCTGAGACTCAGGTTCTATCCTGTATTCCCTCTTTGGTCTCTTGGGAAATGAATGGGCATCTTATGAATGCCATTTTTATGAAGGAGTTCGAGAGGACTATTTTCTAGATGCAAAAAGGTAAAGCACCTGGGCCAGATGGATTTTTGATTGAATTTTTCTAGGTGTTTTGGGATATTATTAAAGTTGATCTCCTAGTTACTGTTCAAGATTCATAGATGAATTAGTAGATGCTTAAGCGATCTAAACTTGACTTTCTTGGCTCTTATCCCTAAGGGGGAGGGAATGGATCAGTTAAGTCAGTTTTGTCCCATTTCCCTCTGTAATGTGATTTATAAAATTATCTCTAAGCTGATTGCTGACAGACTAAAGAGATGGCTTACATTGCTTATTTTTTAGGAGCAAAGTGGATTCATGGAAGGTCACCAAATCTTGGATGGTGTGGTGGTGGATACGGAGGCAATTAATTTGATTGCCAAGTCAAAAGAAAAGGCTATGTTCATCACGTTGTATATGAGTAAAGCTTATGACAGACTCTGGTGGTCTTTCCTTCAGAAGGTTTTGAGGGCTTTTGGATTTAGTGAGGACTAGATATGCTAGGTCATGTGCTGTGTGAATTTAACCTCCTTTTTGGTTTTGATTAATGGAGAGCATTCAAATTTATTTGGAGCCTCTCGAGGCTTGCGACAAGGTGACCCCCTCTCTCCTTATCTATTTCTTCTTCTAGTAGAAGGGCTATGACAACTGATCAAAAGGAATGTGGAAGGGGGATACATTCAAGGCTAGCTTATAATTTTTGGATGATGTAGCTTTGATGGGCATGGCAACTGTGAGAGAAGTGACTAATATGCACAGAGACCTTGATGTTTATCTTGAGGTGTCAGGATAGCTGATTAATGAGGGTAAGTCTTCAATTTATTTCTTCAATACCCCACTTCCAATCCAACAAAGAATTGCTAATTTACTCAAGTTCCAAATTGGAAGTCTTCCTCTGCTATACCTTGGCATTACCATCTTGATTGGGAAATAGTCTAAGGAGACGTGGTAGGGCCTACTAGACAATTTTCTTGCTAAGGTTAATCATTAGACTCATCGCTAGCTATCCTTTCTCGGTTGAGTTTAGCTACTTCAATCAGTGGTGCAAGCACTCTCCATATACAGGTGTATGGTTTAAGTAGCATCGATGGGTTTTGTGAGAGACCTTGATTCCTTAGCTAGGCAATTTCTTTAGGCTGGAAATTTAGTAGCAACCAAATGGAGTCTCATCAAATGGGAGATAATTTGCAGTCCAAAAAGGCTGGGAGGTCTGGTATTAAGACAATCAATACTCTCTAGTATGGTGCTGGCTATAAAGTTGTATTAGAGATGGTGTGTTGAACTAGACTAGCTGTGGGCTAGAATTTTATCCTACAAGTACCTAGCAGGGATTCCTCAAAATGAAACTCCTCGACATAGCTTGTCTAGGAAGGGGTCAGCCATTTGGTCTACACTCAAGAAAGGGGTTGCACTCATCAAGCATGGTTTATTCTGGATATGTAAAGATGGGATGGAGGCACAATTTTGGTAGGACTCTTGGGATGGTTTCCCACCCCTAGCAGTATAATATCCTCATTTATAGACATTAGCGTAAAGATTTGGTGAGGCTAGTTGGTTGAGGGTGGGTGATTTTAAGGTACTTTCTTGTCAGGGGTAGGTGATGGAACGACGTGGAAATCACCAAAGGAATGGCTGATTAAGGGATTAGAAGTGGAGTGCATTGAACTCCAATCCATTCTTGCTAGACATAGTTATAACACCCTTTTGGAAAGGGATGTTCTGGCATGGGTTCCCAATAAGAAAGGATCATACACGATGTCTTCAGAGTATCAGGCATTGATCTCTCAGCAATTAGATGGTAGGTGGGAAGTTCCCTGGTGGGAAAGAGTCTGGAATAGCTTTTTTGGCTAAAATGTAACTGTTTCATTTAAACCATGGCTTGGAATAAATGCTTGACATGGGATAATATCTGTAAGAGAGGAGTTGCTGGCCCTTTGAGGTGTGTTTTATGTAGCAACGAGGAGGAGGATTCTCAACATTTATTCTTTTGATGCCCCTTCTCAATGCAATTATGGCATTGTTTGTGGGATTTGTGGAAATGCCAATGTGTTCAAGCATCCTCCTTAGCTAATTTTTTGGTGAGATTGGGCAAACTGCCCTCACTGACTTCATTTTTGCATGAGGTATGGTACGCTGGTCTGATTTTCCTTTTATGGCAAGTCTAGCTTGAAAGAAATTATAGGATTTTTTGAGGAGAAAATTTGAGAGTTCAATAGGTTTGGACCAGAATATTGGGCATGGTCCAAGAAACCATTACGGTTAAGAGTGAGATTGCTCTACCATTGGCTAAGAGTGATGCTAAGGTTGCGGCGAGGCTGGGTGTTCAAGAAATTTCTTCGGTCTCAGAATGTGTCAAGAGAGGTAGACGGATGAATCAAAGAATGCAAAGGATGGGGAATTAGACGCCACTTCTTGCTAGTTTTTTGAAGCTTAATATGGACAGGTCGTCCCATGGGAATCTAGGCTTGGCTGGTATTGGCGAGATCGATAGGGATTCTGCTGGTGTGGTGGTTTTGATTTTTGTGGTTTATAAGGGAGTGCTAATAGTTAATCAAATGGAAGGTTAGGTGATTTATACATGCCTTAAGGAGAGTTTATGTGTTAGGATGGAGGAAAGTGATTTGTGAGGCTAATTCTCAAGTTCTGGTTAATTTGCTTCTTGAGAAGAAGACCTCTAATGTATGCTAGTAGTTGTCAGTGATTGTTCAATAGATTTTTCAGGTTAGTTTTGGTATGGATTTAGTGATTTTTGCCCATATTCCTAGGGAATGGAATAGGACAGTCGATTCCCTAGCAAGATGGGGATCAAAAGAATTTGAAGACTGGAAGTTTGATGGATGGGAGCAAATGCTTCATGCACTTTGTGAAAATTTGGAGAGGATTTTGGTAGAGGATGAGAGTGGTACTGGAGTGTAACTTTCTTGTTTTTGTGGTTTTTTGTGGTTTTGTTGGTTCCTGAGGTGCTAGCCTCAAGCAGCTTTGTACTTTGGTTTTCCATGATTTAATAAAGTTTTACCCCTCTTTTTATTTTAAAACACAAAAATTATAAGAAACATGCACAAAATTTGAATTTTTTCATTGTAAACATGCTCAAAATGAGTAAAACCACCTATGTTTTGGTGTTACATTATTTAAAACTCAAAAATTATAGCAAACATGCTTAAATTTTGAATTTTTTGATTTTAAATATGCTTGAAACAAGTAAAACTATCTATGTTTTAGGGTTTCATTATTCAAAATTCAAAAATTATAAGAAATGCACATAAAGTTTGAATATTTTGATTGTAAACATGCTCAAACTGAGTAAAACTAGCTACATTTTGGTGTTACATTATTTAAAACACAAAAATTATAGAAAATGTGAATAAGTTTGAATCTTTTGATTGTAAACATGCTCAAAACGAGTAAAAATTTATAAGTTTTGGTGTTGCATTATTCAAAACTCAAATTTGTAAAAAATGTGCATAAAGTTTCAATCTTTTGATTGTAAATATGCTAGAAACAAGTAAAACTACCTATGTTTTGGTGTTGCAATATTATAAACTCATAAATTATAGAAAATATACATAAATTTTGAATCTTTTAATTGTAAACATGCTTGAAATGAGTAAAACCACTTAAGTTTCAGTGTTGCATTATTCAAAGCTCAAAAATTATAAGAAATGCAAATAAAATTTGAATCTTTTGATTGTAAACATACTCAAAATGAATAAAACATCTTAAGTTTAAGTGTTTCATTATTCCAAACTCAAAAATTATAAGAAACACACAAAAATTTTAAATCTTTTGATTGTAAACATGCTCAATATGAGTACAACTACCTATGTTTTGGTGTTGCATTACTCAAAACTAAAAAATTATAAGAAATACACATAAAATTTTAATCTTTTGATTATAAACATGTTTAAAATGAGTAAAACCACCTATGTTTTTGTGTTACATTATTCAAAACTAAAAATTTATAGGAAATGTGTATAAAGTTTGAATATTTTGATTGTAAACACGCTCAAAATGAGTAAAATTGCCTAAATTTTGGTTTGCATTCAAAACTCAAAAATTATAGAAAACACAGTTAAAATTTTAATCTCTTGAATGTAAACATGCTTGAAATGAGTAAAACCACCTATGTTTTGGTATTACATTATTTGAAAATAAAAAATTATAGGAAATGCACATAAAGTTTGGATCTTTTGATTGTAAACATGCTCAAAATGAGTAAAACTACCTAAGTTTTGGTGTTACATTATTCAAAAATAAAAAGGTATTCAAAACATGCATAAATTTTGTATTTTTTGATCATAAATATGCTCAAAATTAATAAAATTACCTAAATTTTGGAGATGCATTATTTAAAACTCAAAAATTATATAGAATGTGAATAAAGTTTAAATATTTTGAGTGTACACATGAGCAAAACGAGTACAACCAGCTAAGTTTTGGTGTTACATTATTTAAAACTCAAAAACTATAGCCAATGCACATAAATTTTTAATATTTTAATTGTAAACATGCTCAAAATGAGTAAAACCATCTATGTTTTGGTGTTACATTATTCAAAACTAAAAAAATATAGGAAATGCACATAAAGTTTGAAAATTTTGATTGTAAACATGCTTGAAATGAGTTAAACTGCCTAAATTTTGTTGTCACATTTTCCAAAACTCAAAAATTATAAGAAATAATCATAAAGTTTGAATTTTTTGAATGAAAACATGTTCGTAATGAGTAAAACAACCTATGTTTTGGTGTTACACTATTCAAAACTCAAAAATTATAGGAAACATTTATAAAGTTTTAATTTTTTTATTGTAAATGTGCTTGATATGAGTAAAATCACCTAAGTTTTGGTGCTGTATTAATCAAAACTCAAAAATTATAGTGAACACATAAAATTCGAGTCTTTTGATTGTAAACATGCTTGAAATGAGTAAAACTACCTATGTTTTGGTGTTGCATTTTTCAAAACTCAACAATGATTAGAAATGCACATAAAGTTTGAATCTTTTAATTGTAAACATGCTCGAAACAAGTAAAATTGCTTATTTTTTTAAAAAAATTATTCAAAGCTCAAATTATAATAAATGTACATAAATTTTGAACCTTTTGATTGTAAACATGCTCAAAGCAAGTAAAATTGCTTATGTTTTGGTGTTGCATTATTCAAAACTCAAATTATAATAAATGCGCATAAATTTTGAATCTTTTGATTGTAAACATGCTCAAAATGAATAAAATTGCCTTCATTTTATTGTTGCATTATTCAAAACTCAAAAATTATAGGAAAAACAAATAAAGTTTGAATCTTTTGATTATAAAAATGATCAAAATGAATAAAATCACTTGAGTTTTGGTGTTGCATTAATAAAAATTAAAAAATTATAGGAAACATGCTTAAAGTTTTAATATTTTGATTGTAAACATGCACAAAATGAGTAAAACTACTTACATTTTTGTGTTACTTTAATTAAAACTCAAAATTTATAGGAAACATGCATAAATTTTGAATCTTTTTATTGTAAACATGCAAAAAATAAGTAAAAACACCTATGTTTTGGTGTTAAATTATTCAAAACTCAAAAATTATAAGAAACATATGAAAAATACTTAAATTTTGAATCTTTTAATTATACACATGCTCAAAATGAGTAAAACTACCTAAATTCTAGTGTTGCATTAATCAAAACTCAAAATTATAGGAAACATGCATAAATTTTAAATCTTTTCATTGTAAACATGTTTAAAATGAGTAAAAACACCTAGGTTTTAGTGTTGCATTATTCAAAACTCAAAAATTATAAGAAACATATATAAATTTTGAATCTTTTGATTATAAATATGTGCAAAATAAGTAAAACTACGTAAGTTTTGTGTTGCATTATTCAAAACTCAAAAATTATAGAAAACATGCATAAAGTTTGAATCTTTTGATTGAAAACATGCTTAAAACTAGTAAAACTGCCTATGTTTTGATGTTGCATTATTCAAAACTCAAAAATTATGAGAAATGTGCATAAAATTTAAATATTTTGATTGTAAACATGCTAAAAAAGAGTAAAATCACCTATGTTTTGGTGTGGCATTATTCAAAACTCAAAAATTGTAGGAAACACACATAAATATTGAATATTTTGATTATAAATATGGTTGAAATGAGTAAAATTGCCTATGTTTTTATGTTTCATTATTCAAAATTGAACAATTTATGAAATGCATATAAAGTTTGAATTTGTTGATTATAAACATGCTTAAAATGAGTAAAATTGCCTAAGTTTTGGTGTTACACTATTCAAAACTCAAATTATAATAAATGTACATAAAGTTTGAATCTTTTGATTGTAAACAAGCTCAAAATGAGTAAAACCACCTATGTTTTAGTGTTACATTCTCAAAGATTAAAAATTATAAAAAATGCACATAAAGATTGAATCTTTTGATTTTAAACATTCTCAAAATGACTTAAACCACCTAAGGTTTGGTGTTTCATTATTTAGAACATTAAAATGATAGGAAATGCAATAAATTTTGAGACTTTTGATTGTAAACATGCTCAAAATGAATAAAACTATATAAATTTTAGTGTTTCATTATTCAAACCTCAAAAATTATAAGAAATACACATAAAGTTTAAATATTTTGATAGTAAACATAATTAAAACAAGTAAAACCACCTAAGTTTTGGAGTTGTATTATTCAAAACTCAAAAAATTATAGAAAATACATATAAAGTTTGAATCTTTTGATTGTAAACATGCTTGAAATGAGTAAATCTAGCTAAGTTTTGGTGTTATATTATTCAAAACTCAAAAATAATAGTAAATGCACATAAATTTTTAATATTTTGATTGTAAATATGCTTAAAATGAGTAAAACTACCTAAATTTTAGTATTGCATTATTCAAAACTCAAGAAATATAAGAAACATGCATAAATTTTAAATCATTTGATTGTAAACATGCTTAAAATGAGTAAAACTACCTCAGTTTTGGTGTTACATTATTCAAAACTTAAAAATTATAGGAAACACTAATAAAATTTGAATCTTTTGATTGAAATCATGCTCGAAATTAGTAAAACCCTTAAGTTTTGGTGTTTTATTATTCAAAACTTAAAAATTAAAGGAAAATTGTATAAAGTTTGAATCTTTTGATTGTTAACATGCTTAAAATGAGTAAAACCACCTATGTTTTGGTGTTGTATTATTTACAAATAAAAAATTATAAGACACATGCATAAAGTTTGAATATTTTGATTGTAAACATGCTCAAAACAAGTAAAATTACCTATGTTTTAGTGTTGTATTATTCAAAAATTATAAAGTATACAAATCATGCATAAATTTTTAATATTTTGATTTTAAGCCTACTTGAAATGAGTAAAACCACCTAAGTTTAGGTGTTACATTATTCAAAACTAAAAAAATTATATAAAATATGCATAAATTTTGATTCTTTTGATTGTAAAATTGCTTGGAACAAGGAAAACTACTTAAGTTTTATGTTGCATTATTCAAAACTCAAAAATTATAGGAAACATGCATAAAGTTTAAATATTTTGATTGTAAACATGTTTGAAATGAGTAACACTACTTAATTTTTGGTGTTGGATTATTCAAAACTCAAAAATTATAGGAAATGTGCATAAAGTTTGAATATTTTGATTTTAAACATGATTGAAATGAGTAAAATTACCTAAATTTTGGTGTGGCATTATTTAAAACTGAAAAATTATAGTAAACACACATAAAGTTTGAATCTTTTAATTATAAACATGGTAGAAATGAGTAAAAATGCCTAAGTTTTTCTTTTACATTATTCAAAACTAAAAAATTATAGTAAACACACATAAAATTCAAACCTTTTTGTTATAAACATGCTCAAAATGAGTAAAACCACCTAGGTTTTGGTGTTGCATTACTCAAAACTCAAAAATATATAGGAAACACATGTAAAGTTTGAATCTTTTTATTGTAAACATGCTTGAAACAAGTTAAATTGCCTAAGTTTTAGTGTTGCATTATTCAAAACTCAAAAATAATATAAATCATGCTTAAAGTTTAAATTTTTTAATTGCAAACAAGCTCAAAATGAGTAAAATTGCTTAAGTTTTGGTGTTGAATTATTCAAAACACAAAAGTTATAGGAAATGTGCATAAAGTTTGAATCTTTTGATTGTAAACTTTTTTGAAATGAGTAAAACCACCTAAGTTTTAGGTTGTATTATTCAAATCTAAAAAATTATAGGAAACATGCATATAATTTGAATGTTTTGATAGTAGACATACTCAAAATGAGTATAACTACTTGAGATTTTGTGTTCATTATTACAAATTTATAGGAAACATGCATAGATTTTGAGTCTTTTGATTGCAAACATGCACAAAATGAGTAAAATGAGTAATACCTCCTAAGTTTTGGTGTTACATTATTCAAAACTCAAGAAAATAGGAAATACACATAAAGTTTGAATCTTTTGATTGTAAACATTTGTAAAATGAGTAAAACCACATAAATTTTGGTGTTAAATTTTTAGAAACTCTAAAATTATACAAAATGCACATAAAGTTTGAATTTTTAAATGTAAACATTCTTGAAACAAGTAAAACCACCTATGTTTTGGTGTTGGATTATTTAAAATTCAAATAATATAGGAAACATGCATAAAATTTGAATATTTTGATTGTAAACATGTTGGAAATGAGTAAAATCACTTGGTGCTGGTTTGGAGATTTGGGTGTGCATGCCTATATAGGAGATCTACATGGTAAGTAAGATTGTATGTGTTCAAGGTTCACAGGTGAGCAGAAATTGTTTGATTTGTAGGTATACAAGATCTCAGCAACACAACAGGGAAACTTGGATACAAGTGTGTACTCGGATAGGAAGGCAAGGGAGTTCCTTCCATAAGTATGGAAATGCAGGTTGTTGTAGATTCATGGGAGATCATACCTTGAGTACTTGTGGAGCACGTGGAGTGCGTGGAAAGGTGAACACCAACTCTGTATTTGAGTTGGGTTTGACCTGTGAGAGGGAGATTTTTTAATTGCAAACATCCTCAAAATAAGTAAAATGCAAACATCCTGCCTAATTTTTATGTTGCATTATTTAAAACTCAAAAGTTATATGATACACACATAAAGATTGAATCTACTGATTGTAAAATTTTTTAGAATGAGTAAAACCACCTAAGTTTGGTGTTGCTTTATTCAAAACTTAGAAATTATAGAAAGCATGTTTAAGATTGAATGTTTTGATTGTAAACATGCTAAAAATGAGTAAAACTACCTAAGTTTTGGTGTTGCATTATTCAAAATAAAATAATTATAGGAAACTTGCATAAAGTTTGAATCTTTTGATTGTAAACATACTTGAAATGAGTAAAACTACCTAAGTTTTGGTGTTGTATTATTCAAAAAACAAAAAATATAGGAAACAAGCATAAAGTTTGAATATTTTAATTGTAAACATGCTCAAAATGAGTAAAACCACCTATGTTTTGGTGTTGCATTATTCAAAACTCAAAAATGATAGGAAATGTGCATAAAGTTTAAATATTTTGATTGTAAACAAGCTCAAAAGGAGTAAAACTAAATAAATTTTAGTGTTATATTATTAAAAAGTAAAAAAAATATATCAAATGGGCATAAAGTTTGAATCTTTTGATTGAAAACATACTCAAAATTAGTAAAATAGCCTAAGATTTGGTGTTGCATTATTCAACACTCAAATTATAGGAAATATTCATAAATTTTGAATCTTTTGAATGTAAACATGTTCAAAACAAGTAAAATTATTGAAATTTTGGTGTTGCATGATTCAAAACTAAAAAGTTATAGAAAACGCACCTAAAATTTATATCTATTGATTTAAACATGCTTGAAATGAGTAAAACCACCCAAGTTTTGGTGTTGCATTAATCAAAACTCAAAAAATATATAAAACACAAATAAAGTTTGAATCTTTTGATTGTAAACATGCTTGAAATCATTAAAACCACCAAAGTTTTGGTGTTGCATTATTTTTAACTCAAAAAGTATAGAAAACATGCATAAAGTTTGAATCTTTTATTCGTAAACATGTTCAAAATGAGAGTAATTGCTTAAGTTTTGGTGTTGCATTATTCGAAACCCAAAAATTATTAAAAAATGCATAATTTTTTTGAATCTTTTGATTGTAGACATGCTCGAAACTAGTAAAACTACCTATGTTTTGGTGTTGCATTATTCAAAACTCAAAAATTATAGGAAACATGCATAATGTTTGAATCTTTTTATTGTAAACATGCTTAAAATGAGTAAAATTGCCTAAGCTTTAGTGTTGCATTATTCAAAAATAAAAAATTATAGGCAATACACATAAAGTTTGAATCTTTTGATTGTAAAAAAGCTCAAAACAAGTAAAACTACCTAAGCTTTGATGTTACATTATTCAATACACAAAAATTATAGGAAACATGCACATATAGTTGAATCTTTTGAACGTAAACATGCTTAAAATTAGTAAAACAACCTAAGTTTTAATGTTGCATTATTCAAAACTCAAAACGTATAAGAAACATGTATAAATTTTGAATGTTTTGATTGAAAACATGCTTGAAATGAGTAAAATTGCCTATGTTTTTGTGTTCTATTATTTAAAAGTCAAAGATTATAGCTAACATGGATAAATTTTGAATATTTTGATTTCAAACATGCTTGAAATGATTAAAATTGACAAAGTTTTGGTGTTACATTATTCAAAACTCAAATTATAAGAAATACAAATAATATTTGAATCTTTTGATTGTAAACATGAACAAAATGAGTAAAACTGCCTAAGTTTGGGTGTTGCATTATTTAAAACTCAAAAATTATAAGAAATACACATAAAGTTTGAATCTTTTGATTGTAAACATGCTCAAAATGAGTAAAACTCCCTAAGATTGTATGTTACATTATTAAAAACTCAAAAATTATAGGAAACATTTATAAATGTTCAATCTTTTGATTGTAAACATGCCTGAAATGAGTAAAACTACCTATGTTTTGGTGTTGTATTATTCAAAACTAAAAAATAATGAGAAACTTACATAATGTTTGAATATTTTGATTGTAAATATTCTCAAAATGATTAAAACCACCTATGTTTTTGTGTTGCATTATTCAAAACTAAAAAATTATAGAAAACACACATAAAGTATAAATCTTTTGATTTTAAACATGCTTGAAATGAGTAAAACTGCCTATGTTTTAGTGTTGCATTATTCAAAAATCAAAAATTATAAGAAACATGCATAAATTTTGAATCTTTTGATTGTAAACATGATCAAAATGAGTAAAACTACCTAGGTTTTGGTGTTGTATTATTTAAAACTCAAAAATTATAGGAAATGCATGTAAAATTTCAATTTTTTAATTGCAAATTTGCTCAAAATGAGTAAAACCACTTATGTTTTCATGTTTCATTATTCAAAACTCTAAAAGTATAGGAAACAAACATAAATTTTAAATTTTTTGATTGTAAACATGTTGAAAATGAGTAAAACTACTTATGTTTCTATGTTGCATTATTCAAAACTCAAAAATTATAAAAAATATGCATCAAGTTTGAATCTTTTAATTGTAAACATACTCAAAACAAGTAAATGCACCTATGTTTTGGTGTTGCATTATTTAAAACTAAAAAATTATAGGAAACACACATGAAATTTAAATCTTTTGATTGTAAATATGATCTAAATGAGTAAAACCACCTAAGTTTTGGTGTTACATTATTCAAAACTAAAAAATAATAGGAAACACACATAAAGTTTGAATCTTTTGATAAACATGCTCGAAATGAGTAAAACCAACTAAGTTTTAGTGTTGCATTATTGAAAACTCAAATTATAGGAAACACATATAATGTTCAAAGTTTTTGATTGTAAACATGCTTGAAATGAGTAAAACCAAATAAGTATTGGTGTTGAATTATTCAATACTAAATTTTTTTTGGAAACCCACATATAATTTCAATCTTTTGATTATAAACATCATCAAAATGAGTAAAACTACCTAAGTTTTGGTGTTGCATTATTCAAAACTGAAAATTTATAGGAAACATGATTAAAGTTTGAATGTTTTGATTGTAAACATGCTTGAAATCAGTAAAATTGATTAGGTTTTGTTGCATTATTCAAAACTCAAAAATTATAAGAAACATGCAAAAATTTTGAATCTTTTGATTGTAAACAAGCTCAAAATGAGTAAAAGTACTTAAGTTTTGGTGTTGCATTATTGAAAACTCAATAATTCTAGGGAATGCATAACATTTTTTAATCTTTTGATTTTAAGCATGCTCAAAATGAGTAAAATTGCCTAAGTTTTGTTGTTTCATTATTCAAAACTTAAAAATTATAAGATATGCACATAAAACCACCATCAATATAAGTAAAACCACCTAATATTGTAAACATGTTCAATATAAGTAAAACTACCTAAGTTTTGGTTTTACATTATTCAAAACTTAAAAATTATAGGAAACACACATAAAGTTTGAATCTTTTGGTTGTAAACATACTTGAAATGAGTAAAATTGCCTATGTTTTGGTTTTAAATTATTCAAAACTAAAAAATTATAGGAAATACGCATAAAGTTTGAATCTTTTGAATGTAAACATGTTCATAAAGAGTAAAACCCCCTAAGTTTTATAGTTTCATTATTCAAAAATAAAAAATTATAGGAAACATGCATAAATTTTAAATATTTTGATTGTAAACATGCTCAAAATGAGTAAAACCACATAAGATTTGGTGTTACATTATTCAAAACTCAAAAATGATAGAAAATGCACATAAATTTTAAATCTTTTGATTGTAAACATGCTTGAAATGGGTGAAATGGGTAAAACTACCTAATTTTTTGTGTTACATTATTCAAAACTCAAAAATTATAGGAAACACACAAAGTTTGAAAATTTTGATTGTAAACATGTTAAAAATGGGTAAACCAAAAAACTAGCATGAATTGGGACTTGTGAATTGTTGAATGTTGATGAACCAAAAAACCAACATGAAGAAATGGGTATTGGGACTTATGAACCAGAAAACTAGAAAACCAGCATGAAGAAGTATTTAAAATAAATATTTTATTGTCTCTTCACTTTGATGGAGCTTGTTCTCAACAAGGTAGTGGTGCTAGTATTTGTCTCATATCTCTTATTGGTAAGATATTTCATTATTCTTACAAATTGTCTTTTGAGAACACTAATAACATAACAAAATTTGAAGCATTATGTTTGGGATTAAAAAAAGCTATAGAATTGAATGTTAAATATTTAAAAGTTTTTAAAGACTCAAAATTAATAGTGAGATAGATTCAAAAAAACTATAAAACCAATCAAACCCATTTACATCATTACACTCAAAAGTTTGGACATTAATTGAAAAATTTTAAGCCTTCAATATCACCCATATTCTTAGAGAATTTAATATAAGAGTAATAAACTTGTTGTTTATGCTTCTAATCCTACTCTAAGTGAAGTTAAACACACTATTTATTTTCCCTTAGCTAAACTTTTCCATCCCAAGATTCTTGATTTAAAGGATAACTGGTCAGTGTTCAATTATGATGAACATATAGATTCATTTTTCAAAGGAAATTACGTTTATCATGAAGATTATGTACTTAATTATAGAGATTATTTATAGCTAAGTACTAACAAATTGATTGTTGGTTTAATAAGTTTAGAATATATGTTTTCACCTAATGACCAACCAAGAATCACTAGGAGCTGAAGAACCATCAAGAAGGATCATAGGTGAAACTATTCCCATAAATTTAGGCATCAAAGATGATCTTAAGTTGTCTATTCAGGGATCTAAGTAACTAAAAATAAAAAAGTTAAGTTCATTAAACTTTTAAAAGAGTTTATTGATGTATTTCATGATCTTATAAGGATCTTAGAGGTTATGATATGGATATTATTAAACATGACATTCCAATTAAGCCAGGTATCAAATATGTGAGGCAAAAAATATGAAGAATTAACCCTTTGTTAGAAGACACCATTAACCAAGAGATGGATAAAATGATCGATGCTGGTGTCATTTTTCCTATAACATATTATTCTAAATAGGTGGCTAATCTAGTACCTTTAAGAACTAAAAATGGAAATATTAGACTTTGTGTTAATTTTAGAGATTTAAATAAAGCAAATGTACAAGATAAATTTATTTTACTTAGCATAGATCAAAATTTACAAGTTGAAGGATTTGAAATGATGTCTTTATTAGAGGGTTTTAAAGGTTATAATCAAATATTTATAAATCCTGATGATAGACACAAAACTAATTTCACCATGCGTAGAGGCATTTTTGCTTATAATTAGATGCCTTTTGGCTTAATGATTGTAGGAGCTACTTTTCAAAAGGCTATGCATATTGATTTTGATGATTTAATAGGTATAGTCATTCAAATTTACTTAGATGACCTCACATTCATTCCAAGAAAAGAAAGAAACATTTGGATCATGTTCTTGATGTTTTCATAAGATGTAGAAAGTTTGGCATTTCTCTAAATCCTAAAAAATCTATTTTTAGTGTAACTGAAAGAAAAGTGTTAGGACATAATTTCTAAAGAAGGTATTTCTATTGATCATGAGTGTGTTAAAGCAATAAAGGAATTACCTCCTTCTAAAGATCAGTCAAGTTTAAGATCTTTCTTTGGTAAAATAATTTAATTTTAGGATTTTTTTACTAATAAATATAATCCATTACTACTATTATTAAAAAAAGATAAAATTTACATTTGGGATGAAAATGCTGATTTAGCTTTTAATTCTATTAAAAATGCTATCACAAGTCCACCTATCCTTGCCAAACCTGATTTAAATAAAGCATTTATCTTTTACATTAATACTATAGAAAAGGCTATACATGCTTTAATTACTCAATAATCTGAAAATAGTGAAGAAAAATCTATTGGTTATATGAGCCAAGTCTTAAAAATACAGAAACTAGATACCCTCTCATTGAGAAATTTGTTTTCTCACTTGTTTCTTCTTTAATTAAGTTTAGATATTTACTAATGAGAAACAAGGTTCTTGTGTGATCTAATGTACCTATTTTATCATATTTTTTAAAATAGCCAACTATTCAAGGAAGACTTGCCAAGTGAATTTTGTGTATTCAAGAATTTGACCTCAAATTTGAAACATTGAAAACTATTAAGAGAAATGAATTATTCAAACACTTAGCTGAAAATGCCACCTCAAACATTAACATTTTGGTTCTTTTAGTTGATAAAAATTTAAATGCAAAACCACACTTTAAAACTATGATTTTTTTTAATTTTTTAAGAATTTTAAGTTTGGACATGAAATGAATGAATAAGATTGTTTGTTGATTGAAGATGATTGGTATCATGATTTGGTTTATTATTTTTAAAATCAATCCTATCCTAATAATTTAAATAAGAAAGAAATATGTTATTTACATTTAAAAGCATTAACTTTTTATTTACTAGATAACTTTTTATTTTATTGTAATCATGATGGTATTTTATTAAGATGTCTTATTTATAATCAAAGTCAAAAAGTTTTTAGGGGCTGTCATGAAGAAAACTACAGTGGACATTATGCTACAAAGCCAATAGCTTATAAAAATTTAAGAGCTGGTTATTATTGGCCCACATTGATTCAAGATGCCTATAAATTGATTTGTTCTTGTATGCCTTGTCAAATTTTTATTGGAAGGGATAAATTACCAGCAATACCTTTAAATCCAATTATTCTTGAAATGTCTTTTACTAAATGGGTCATGGAATTTATTTTAGACATTCATCCACCTTCATCTAAATGTCATAGATACATTTTGACAACCATAGATTATTTCACCAAATGGCCTAAAACTAAAGCTCTTAAAAGTTCAGTGATAGGTGAAGTAATTTTATTTTTAGAAAATCAAATTTTATCTAGATTTGGAGTTCCATATGAGATCATTTTTTATAATATACCTTGGTTTATTTCAAATGATTTCTTAGAATTTTTAGAAAAATATTCTACAATTTATAGTCATTCCACAAGGAAATGGACAAGCTGAATCCACTAATAAAATTTTGATTTCTATTATGAAAAATTTAGTTTGTGACAATTAAAAAAATTGGCATCTTAAGATTTTTAAAGCCTTATGGGCTGATAGAACTATTGTTAAAGTAGTAACTAGTTACTCTCCTTTCATGTTAACTTCAAATTTCTTCGGCAAGGACTACCTTACAATATATAAGTAAAGATACAAATTTAATCAAATAAAGGTTGCATGATTTGATAGCACTTGATGAATCCAAATCAACTACACTACAAAAATTAGAAAAGACTAAGCAAAATTTAAAGGAGTATTTTGATAAAAAGGTGTCTAGTAAAAAGTTCAAGGTTGGTGATTTAGTGTTATATTAGGATAAAGCACATGAAGATCTTTGAAAACATCATAAATTTTATGTATTATGGATTAGACCTTATATAATTGCTACAATGATTGGTAATAATGATATTCATCTTAAAGATCTTGAAGGAAATTGGCTACATTATTCAATAAATGGCCATCATCTAAAGTTATTTCATGATTAGTTATTCATTTATCTTTTTTTTTTTTTTTTTTTTTTCTACTTTTTTTTGGATTGTTTCCTTTTTTATTTTATTTGTTTTCTTTTGTTTTTCTTGTTTTTTATTTTTTAGTTGATCAATGAAGAATTGTGGAATGAGAAAGATCACATTATGAATCTATGGAAGATGTTGTAAGTATCATTCATTTTCAAAAATATTCTTATAAATTCAATTTCATAATAAATACATAATATGATCAACTTATAAATGGTTATAGAAGTATTACTTGATTTTTAGATTTTGTTCCTAAGGCATTTATAATGGTTTTGGTATCTAGCCTAAATTTCCTTATTAATTATTTTTCTTTTCTTCATGCCACACTAGTTGATCACTCCATCCTTTGCTAAATTCATCATTTAAGGAGTTAAAGCATAGCTACTTAAGAAATGATTTTCTTGGATCACACTCTCAAGGTAAAATCAATATTACATATATTATAAGCAACTCTTTTTCTAATCAAATTTTTTTCACAAAATTGACTAGTAAAGTCGCTAATGTTATACCTATTTTCTACACCCCTCCCAATTTTTAGGTTTATACTTACTACCATAGAGATGACTCTATCATAAAGCCTAAAACTATATTGAGGACCATATTAATTGATTATATTTGTAGATGCATATTTGATTATGAAATTTTAATGATTTGTTGATTTTATTTATGTTTTAGTGGTTTCAAAAATCATGGTAGATAAATGATTAAAATATGCATGTGATAGATATGATCATATTCAACCTACTTGATAGTTTGATTTGACTTACTTTTCTAGTTTAGTTATTTTGTTGATATTTTTGAAGTGTTATTGCAATTCAAATTTTAATGGATGATTTAGTTTGACTTTGATGGCTTAGTGGTGCTCAGTTAATTCATGAAGTTTAATTGGTATTTGAGGTTTGAATTTGATCAGTTTAGATTGGTTTATAATGCTATTTTTAGTTGATATATTTCTTGAAATTGAATAGATGATGGTGTTATGATTAAGATGTTTGAAGTATAATGTCTTCTTCTAGATTGGATGATTTTGTTGCACTCCTTTGTATATATAACTTACAAATCATTTTTCTTATTTGATTTCCCAAATGCATAGTCATTTCATTGGCATTCTATGTTATTTGTTCAAGATTCAAAAAATAATAATCAAATTTGATGATCACTATTATCAATAGAAATATTAGGTTGGTGAGTAGTTAGTGACATACAATCCTTTGAAAAACATGATAATCATTTTTAGGATCATTTTTATTACCTTCGTTTGATTAAGGTTTCATGAAACATGCTAAGCGGATTTATGCATATCATATTATTTTTCCTAGGGTTATGATGTTTAACACATAATATTATGGTTTGAATTTATTTGTCATGACTTGTGCTTGATATAAGGACCATGTATTATAGTTTTGAAGGGTTTGTTTTGAGTGACTTAAGTTAATTGGTGATTTTGGTAATGAATAAATCCTAAGGCTCTAACATAGCATGGTTAGTGGCTAAGTTGGCATGTAATGGGCCTAGACCCATTGAAACATGGTTTGATTTGGCATAAGCATTAATTTTTGGAAGTGTGTCTTGATGCTCCAAGATTTTGGGGGATTTGGCAACATGTTGGCATTGAATGTTAACTAATCACCTTGAGTCATAGAACTTGGTGAAGGATTTGGTAAGAAGATTAACATGTTGATAATTTGGTAAGTCATCAAAATATTTGGAGGGATCTCTAAGTACGTGATTGGTAAATGTAAACCAATGGAAAAATAGAATGCCACTCAAACAATTACAGCTCAGAGGGTGGCAAATAAAAGCTTTATTTTCTTAATTCATTATGTCTTTTTCAAGCTTTGAGTGAAAGCGAAGTTATGGTGTGATGCCATTCGAGTTATAAATTGAGTGCAAGTTGTGAAGAAGAAGGTTGGATTTGAAGCTCGGTATGTGTGTTCCTTTTTATAATAGAAATATGGAGTTTCATAAAAGTAAATAAAATCTTTATTTGGTTTGGAATCAAGATTTCTTTGTGAGATTTTTGGAAGTTTGAAGGAATTTGAAAATTCTTGTTCATGATTATGTGGTTTAATTTTTATTTTTGAAGTGAGAGTTTTCATGAATAAAATATCTTTGGATAGACTAAGAGTTTACATGGAATGGTTATCTTAATACTCGAATAATTTCTTATTTGAAGTTTATCTTTTTGGTCTCAAGTTCCTATTATGGGTATTTTGCATTTGTTTTTATGAAAATGATATGTTTTAGTTTGATGTTTTTAAGTTGAGATAGTCCCTGCATGTGCATGATTTCACCAAAAAAAATTAACATGTACTTGTTTTTAGTTGTATTCTTCAAAGGAAGCTTTAACTAGGTTCAGACTTGTTTTAAAATATGGAGTTATCATGCACATGGTATGGATAAAGTTTCATATCTTTATGTTATTTGAAAATTCTCCTTAGTTTATAGCCATTTCTATCCTAGGTTTTGAGGTGAATGGTGGTTTTTGATTCTAGTATGAGATTCAGTTGTAGTGGTTCAAAATGGTTCATTATTTTGTCAATTATTTTCATATTTGGGGGTTTTGTTTCTCAATTTATCATATGATTGAGTTTGTGAAGGTTTATTCCAAAGTGGTTGTGAACTTAGTTTTGAGATGAAATAGGTTACAAAGATATAATGATAGATAGTTGTTTTCAATTATATGTGTTAAGTTTTGGATAGTTGTATTAATTTATTTTTCAAAAATTTGGGTCCATGTAGATGAATATCATGAAGTAATTTGTAGTTTTCAATAATTTTGTGGAATTTTTAGATTCAAGATGTTTTTGATGTGAGAATATTTCAAATGATTTTGAAAATTGTAGTATATTGAATGGGATATGATAAGATGGAGATGGAAAAATATAGTAATTTTTGTGTTTAATATGAAAATATATTTTATGAATTGATTTAAGTTTCAAAAAAAATTGTTTAAGGTATATAACATATTCTTTCATAAGATGGATAGTTTTAAATCAATATATGATATGATCAGTTTGTGAGTTTCATAGTAGTTGATTGTGGATAATTATGCATAGGTGCTCAAATGGTTGAAATTGGAATTAAATTTTCATATGTTTGAATCATGAAAATTAAAATTGCTATGATTCAGATGTAGTGATGCAATTTTATTTTTTGATTTATGTTGCAAATGCAATCATGGTCTAGAGCTTTGAAATTTGGCATTTCTTTTAGATTTTTATTATCTCAATATGTCTAGGTGGGATCAACTAGATGAAAATAATAACGATGGTGGATGGGGATAGATTTCAAATAGAGGTGGTCAGTCAAGTCATAATAGAAGTTCTAATAGGGTTGGGTTATGTGCTGGATGTTTTGGGCCTAGATTTCCTAGGAGCACAAAAATGTCTCTTCACTTTGATGCATTTGACCTTGATTTTTAGAATTTTTTGAATACTTTTCCTATCCAAAGAGGCCATAGTGGTTATAGAGGCTATAGAGGTCATAAGGGTTTTAAAGTCAAAGGTTTGGAGCCCATTCTCAATCCCAAATTAGTTCTTGTCATTTCCTTAAACATCATCCTGAGCATAATCCTTACTTGAAACTATAGCACCAAATTTTTAGAGGACAACCAGTTGATAAACCACTTCAAGCTAATCAGCTTCCCATTAATTATCCTAATAACTAGCTTGATAAAGAGACAACCTATGCTAAGGATCTTAGGAGAATGGTCACTCTTTTAGACACACCTACCTCATCTAATACAAACCTTAGTGAAAAATGCAAAAAGTTAAGCCTATTAGAGCCACATAATGAGCTTATTTTTAGGCCTGAGAAGTTAAATTTAAGAGGTGAATGATATATTAATAAAAGGAAAACTATAAATGTTCCAGATCATGTTACTAAAAAGAGTTTTGCCATGAAGAGGACTAAACCTAAAACATCCAATAAACTCAAGAAGATTAAGAGGGTTAAGCTAGAACTTGATGATGACACATCTAACATAGGGACCATATTGATACATTTTCTTGCTACTAAAATGGAATATAATATTTGTCTTAATCAACAAGACAAACTAGTCATTAAAATTTTATCTAACTTGGATGATTCCTGGTCATCCAAAGGACAGTTTTTGTTTAACATTAAACTTTTTCATACAAATTTGACATTTTAGTATGATACTTCTAATTTGATAATTTTTGAAAAAATTGGTATAATCATTAATTTTGGTATAGTTATATGTGCTAAATTTTATTTTAAATGCATTATGGTTTAAGCATAAGTGGAATTTATTAATTTTTGATTTATTATTTTATGATTATTATATATTCTACTATATTATTAATTAGTATGGATCCCCACCTATTAATGTTAGTACCCAGTCTATTTTATTAAATATCTTGATTAAATTAAAATTTTAAAGTCTTAACTAATTTATCCTTACTATTTAGTTAATTAATTAACTTTGTTAAAATTCAATTGGTTAACATTAACCAATAACTAACTACAGTTAGTTATAACTTATTTCCTAACTGAAGTTGAGGATATAAAAGGAGTTCAAGAATTCATTTGAAGATAGAATCATAATAGGTATTGAGGATTTAAGTATTTTATGAATTCAATCATTTATCTTTTCTTTCTATGCAATTTCTTTAAGATAGTATAACTTTTACATATAGACTCAATTTTACTTAATCCGATAACTGAGTGGTCACTTATACAACATAGGTATATCCAATTATATTTGTCATCTATTACTGATTATCTGAAGTTTGATAATTCTAATATCTTTTGATGAACTATTATTTATAGTCTTATACGTAGAATTTAAATATTCAACTTGAAAATGATGATCATTTCACTTTATTGTGACACTTCATTGATATATTCAATTATTGAGTTATCCTTTCAAGTTTTATAATTAAATATTGTTGGATCTTTCATTAAAATTTGTTCTTTATGCTAAGATGACACTCATTTTGAGACTCACAACTCTTTTGTAAATAATTAAATCTATTTTTAATATGGTAGACTTTCAATTTTCTTATAGATCTTTTCTCTTATTAGATAGGTTTTAATTTATTGTCTTGTTTTAAATAGTTTAAGTCTTTTTTTTAAGAAATTTTGTTACTTTTAGACTAAAATTTGTTTAGATTAACTTTTTAGTTTAGATCTATTATAGTTTTTTCATTGTTATTATATATATATATATATCTTTTTTCTTGTCTAGTTGATAGTTTACTTTCTCGTAGTTAATATTAGTTTTTTTAATTATCTTTAGTTTGTTTTAATTTTTATTGTTCGAGTAGTTTGTTCATCTTTTTAGTTTCTTTATTTTATCTTAATTCTAGGTCTATACTTTAGTTTCCTATTTTATTTTATAAGTTTAGATTTGTTTGCCATTAGAATAGTTTTGAGTATATTTTGTTTTAGTTTTATTTATGTTGTTAGTGTTTCCTTTTCTTAGATTTTATTTATTAGTTCATTAATTCTTAGGTTTTTATATTTTTTTCAAGATTTATCTCTTTATCCTTTGTTTGTTGTTCCTTTCTTTATCTCTTAGTCTCTTTTCAGTTAATCTCTAAACCATTGTAAAATAATAAAGCTGAGAGCTCATTTGAATACATATATATTTTAGAATCAAATTTCTATTCTTCAATAGTTGTCTAGTTAATAGGTTGTCTCTATTAGATAAAATAGATTACAAATTTTCATTTCAACTAATTCTTATTTCTATAATAGATTTTTGATTATGATAATAGAATCAGTTAATTAAATAACTTATTAATTTTTTTTCTATAATTTATTTTTAAAAAAACTTCGTGTCTTTAGGATCTTATATGAACCTTCAGAACCCCTATGATTAGACTTGTATGATTCTAATTTGACATTTGTGATAGGTGAAAGGGTTGATTCATTAATAGAACAATTTTTATCTTCAATAAATTTAGTGACTACATTGAGGAACACTCTTTTAGGATATATTTTTCTTTACTAATAGTTCTTAAAGGTAAACAACTTCTTATTATCAAACTTATTGTTAATGCAGAAGAAGACCAAGTTGATATTACTTTTAATTTGATGCATTTTACATGATATAATCATCTTGAAGACCTTCCTCAGGTTATTAAAGTTATCAATGAAGAATTAGAAACTAATGAGTTTGAAATTGATTGGTACTCTAATTTGACATGTGAAACTCAACAATATATAATCAATTTTAATAGGAGAATTAGAGGAAATAGAGCAGGAGTGTTAGTTATTAATCCTAATACTAGAATTTGTTATCTTTCTAACTCTTTTCCTTTTGATGATTTTGTTGAACCTATTCAGCATTTAATTTAGAAAAAAATAGGTATAAAATAATCATCCCTTTTAGATAGAATCTACTAAAAGTTCTAATGGTAGATCAAATTGTCAAAAACCCACCACCTAAAAATCAATTGGAGGAAAATCAACCAGAGAGAGAATAGTTAGTACAAGAACGAAGATTAGAGGATATCCTTCATGAATTGTAGAATAATAGAGAAATAGAAGAACTCATCTAAGGCAAGGATGAAGAAGTTTAGTAAGAACATCAGATAGCTATAGCTCTTTGGATTTCTATAAATCTAATTAATGTTGAAAATTTTCCAAGTAAGCTACCTTCTTTTAAAGGATTAAATATACCAATTTTTTTTAATTCTACTAGAGAATCATGGGAAAATCACTTAGAATAATTTATATTAGTTTGTACCACTCTTGAAATAGCTAATGAGAAGATTTGTTTAAGGGTTTTTACACAAACCTTAGAAGGAAAGACTTACCAAGTGTTTGTTAGTCTATCTGCAAAAGTGATTGATAGTTAGAGTGATGTAGATGAATGGTTAGAATTGTATTTTGGTAAAGACAAGGAAGAATTTGATTTAGTTAATGATATTTTAAATATTTCATTAGATTCAGGTGAAACTATGTATCATTTTGTCTCTAGATAAATTAAGTTATGTTACAAAATTTTAGGTGATCTGAAGCCTTCTAAAAAATTGTATAGACTCTATTTTTACAATGATTTACCCTTAAAATACAAAATGGCATTTGAAGATAAAGAAATAGTTGAATATGATCAAACCATAAAATTTTATATTGATTATGAATTTTTTTTGAAACATGTAGGTTTTAAAGATAGATCTACCATAGGTTTGAATTCAAATAACATCAAAATCTTAAAAGCAATTCAAAGTTTAGGTAATGAGCTGGTCACTGTAAAGAGATAATTTAATAATAATCTCTCTTCTTCATATAAAAATTTAAAGGATGATAATACTGCTTATTATTGTAATGTATGTGAGCTTGACCATAATCCTAAAATATGTCAAGTTGTTATTAAGTTTTTAAAATATATTTTACATGAAAAAGATAAGATAATCTAAAGATTCAATGTATAATATAAATTATCTTGATGATTATTTAAAAAAGGAAAATATTTATGTTATAAATACTAGGAATAAGGATTATGAAATTTCTCACAATAATAAATCAACAAATGATAAACCTCATTCATATGATAAAGATAAAATAACTCATAATGATAATGATAAAAATGATCAAAATATTCTTTTTGCAATTGGGTATAATAACACACAGTATCAACATTATAAATCTAAGAATTTTAGATAAATAGATGCTAAGACTTACAATATAATTCATGATTTTTCAACCATCAAAGCTGGATTTTCATTGTTGCAGGTTACTAGCCTTCCTGGACAATTAGATAAGATTAATGAGGTAGTTAAAAATCCAAGAGCTGATATAAGTCTAAAAGAGAAAAATAATTTTGAATATATCTATGCTCAATAGTTTGATCCCCTTGCTGATTATATTCCCCCTTTCTATGGCACAGTTAATATTGACAATAAAATAATTCATAATTGTATTTTAGATACTAGTGCTTCAAAGAATATCATGCCTAAATGTATTGTTGATCGATTGGGTATTTATTATGAAGTAGATAGTAAAAAAATTATTGGTTTTGATGCTAGACAAATCAAAATTTGTGATAAATTCTATGACATAGTTATTAAGATTGCATAGGATGAGTTTATTAGATGTATGACCAATATTCAAATCTTAGATATTCTTAGTAATTATGCAATGTTATTAGAAAAAGATTGGTCAAAACCTACTAGGGTGTTTGTTGGTAAATATGTGACTTGGGTTCTAGTTAATAATCAGATTATGTTTATTAAAAGAAAGAATTTTTTTGGTACTTCGATTGAATCTCCTTTTGTATCTAGTATTTTTTACATAGAAATGGGTATTGGGAATTATGAATTATTGAATGTTAATGAACCAAAAAACCAACTTGAATAAGTATTTAAAATAAATATTTTATGGTATTTTTATTTTGATGGAGCTTACTCTCAACAAGGTAGTGGTATTGGTATTTATCTCATATCTCTCATTAGAAAGATATTTTGTTATGCTTATAAACTATATTTTTGAGAACACTAATAACATAGTAAAATTTGAATCATTGTGTTTGGAATTAGATAAATCTATATAATTGAATGTTAAATATTTAGAAGTTTTCAGAGACTCAAAATTAAATTGAGATAGATTCAAAAAATTTATAAAACACATCAAACCCATTTGCATCATTACACTCAAAAAGTTTGTGCATTAATTGATAATTTTAAATCCTTCAATATCACACATATTATTAGAGAATTTAATATAATAGTAGATAAATTTATTGTTTATGCTTCTAATCCTACTTTGAGTGAAGCTGAACCCACTATTGATTTTCCCTTAGCTAAACTTTTTCATCCCAAGATTCTTGATTTAAAGGATAATTGGTAAGTGTTCAGTTGTGATGATAGATTCATTTCTCAAAGGAAATTACTTTGGTCATGATGACTATGTATTTATTTATGTAAATTATTTACAACTAAGTACTAATAAATTATGTATTGGTTTAGTAAGTTTGGAATCTATGTTTTCACCTAATCACTACAGTTAAAGAACCATAAAAAAGGATCAAAACTATTTCAATAAATTTAGGCACTAAAGATGATCCTAAGTATGTCTATTTAGGGTTCCAAGTAACTAAAAATAAAAAAGTTAAGTTTATTAAACTTTTTAAAGACTTTATTGATGTATTTGAATGGTCTTATAAGGATCCTATATTTTATGATATGAATATTATTAAACATGACATTCTAATTAAGCTAGGTATCAAACCTATGAGGCAAAAAATATGAAAAATTAGACCTTTGTTAGAAGACACCATTAAAAAAGAGTTGGATAAAATGATCGATGATGGTGTCATTTTTCCTGTAACATATTTTGAATGGGTGGATAATTTAGTACTTATAAGAAATAAGAATAGTGATATTAGACTTTGTATTGAATTTAGAGATTTAAATAAAGCAAGTGTGAAAGATAAATTTTATCTACCTAACATAGGTAAGATTTTATAATAAGTTATAGGATCTAAAATGATGTCTTTATTAGATATTTTTTCAAGTTATGATCAAATATTTGTAAATCATGATGATAGGCATAAAACTACTTTCACCATGCATACAGACACTTTTGCTTATAATGTCTTTTGGTTTAATAAATGTAATATCTACTTTTAAAAGGGTTATGCAAATTGATTTTGATGATTTGATAGGTATAGTCATTTAGGTTTACTTAGATGACCTCACTATTCATTCCAAAAAAAAAAAAACATTTAGATCATCTTTGTAAAGTTTTCACAAGATGTAGAAAGTTTGGTATTTATCTAAATCCTAAAAAATCTATTTTTGGTGTATTCAAAGAAAAATTATTAGGACATAATTTTTAAATAAGGTATTTCTATTGATCCTAAACATGTTAAAGCAATAAAAGAATTACCTCCTCCCAAAGATCAATCATGTTTAAGATCTTTCTTTGGTAAAATAAATTTTGTTAAGAAATTTATTCTTGATTTTACTAATAAATATAATATATTACAACTATTATTAAAGAAAGATAATATTTACATTTGGGATGAAAATATTGATTTAGCTTTTAATTCTATAAAAAATGCCATTGCAAGTGCACTTGTCATTACCAAACCTAATTTAAATAAAGCATTTATCCTTTATGTTAATACTACAAAAAAAGCTATAGTACCTATAATTACTTAAGAATTTAAAAATAATGAAAGAAATCTATTGGTTATATGAGTCAAGTCTTAAAAGATATAAAAACTAGATACCATCTCATTGAGAAATTTGTTTTCTCACTTGTTTCTTCTTTAATTAAGTTGAGATATTTACTTATGGGAAACAATGTTCTTATGAAATCTAATGTACCTATTTTATCATATATTTTAAAACAAATAACTATTCAAGGAAGACTTGCTAAGTGGATCTTTTGTATTCAATAATTTGACCTCAGATTTGAAACATTGAAAACTAATAAGGGAAATGAATTAGCCAAACACTTAGCTGAAAATGTTACCTCAAACATTAACATTCTTGTTATTTCAGTTGATGAAAATTTAAATGCAAAACCACACTTTAAAACTATGAATGTTTTTTAATTTACTAAGAATTTTAAGTTTGGACATGAATTTAATGAGTGCAACTATTTGTTGACTAATGATGATTGGTATCATGATTTGGTTTATTATTTTCAAAATCAATCTTGTTATAATAATTTAACTAAGAAAGAAAGATGTTCTTTACGTTTAAAAGTATAAATTTTTATTTACTATAAAACTTCTTATTTATCATAATTGTGATGGTATTTTATTAAGATGTCTTACTCATAATCAAACTCAGAAAGTTCTTACGGGCTATCATGAAGGAAATTACGATGGAAAGTATGCTGCAAAAACAATAGTTTATAAAAATTTAAGAATTGGTTATTATTGGCCTATTTTATTTCAAGATACTTATAAATTGATTTGTTCTTATATCTCTTATCAAATTTTTATTGGAAGGGATAAATTACCAGTAATGCCTTTGAATGTGATTATTTTTTAAAAGCCTTTTACTAAATGGGGCATGAAATTTATTTCAGATATTCATCTACCATCATCTATAGGTCATAGATACATTTTTATAGCCACAAATTATTTCACCAAATGGCCTAAATCCAATGATCTTAAAAGTTTAGTGACAGGTGAAGTAATTTTATTTTTTTAAAAATCATATTTTCTCTAGATTTGGAGTTCCATATAAGATTAATTCTGATAATGGACCTCAGTTTATTTCAAATGAGTTCTTATAATTTTTAGAAAAATATTCTATTATTTTTAGTCATTCATCAAAATATTATCCATAATAAAATGGAAAAGTTGAGTCCACTAATAAAAATTTGATTTTTATTATGAAAAAGTTGGTTTGTGACAATAAAAAGAATTGACGTCTTAAGATTTTTAATGCCTTATGGGCTGATAAAACTATTGTTAAAGTAGCATTTGGTTACACTCCTTTCATGTTTGAATCCACTTTAACTATATAACTTTATGTTTCTTCAACAATGACTGTCTTACAATATACAACTGAAGTTACAAATTTAATCAAACAAAGGTTGCATGATTTGATAGCACTTGATGAATCCAAAGCAATTGCACTACAAAAATAAAAAAAAGGCTAAGCAAAATTTAAAGGAGTTTTTTGATAAAAAGGTGTCTAATAAAAAGTTCAAGGTTAGTGATTTAGTGTTATATTGGGATAAAGCTCATGAAGATCATAGAAAATACCATAAATTTGATGTATTATGGCTTGGACCTATAAAATTGCTATAGTTATTGGTAATAACACTTTTCATCTTAAAGATATTAAAGGAAATTGGATACATTATTTATTAAATGGTCATCATCTAAGGTCTTTTAATGATTAGTTGTTCATATGTCTTATTTTTCTTTTCTTTTCTATTTTTCTTTTGGTTTGTTTCCTTTTCTTCTTTTGTTTGTTTTCTTTTGTTTTGCTTGTTATTTTTTTCTGGTTGATCAATGAAGAATTGTGAAATAAGAAAGATCACCTTATGAAGTAAGAGTAAAATAATCTATGGAAGATGTTGTAATAAGTATCATTGATTTTTTAAAATATTCTTGCAAATTTAGTTTTATAATAAATGCATAATATACTGACTTATATATGGTTATAGAAGTATTACTTGATTTTTAGATTTTGTTCCTAAGGCATTTTTAAAAGTTTGTGCATCCATCCCAAATTTCCATATTAATTATTTTTCCTTTCTTCACACCACACAAACCAAACACTCCATCCCTTAATAAATTTATCATTTAAGGAGTTCACACGTAACTACTTGAGAAATGATTTTCCTAGATTACACTCTGAAAGTAAAATTAATATTATATATATTAAATGCAAATCTTTTGCTAAGCAAATTTGTTTCACAAAATTTACTAGCAAGGTCACTAATGTTATGCCTATTTTCTACACGCCTCATAATTTTTAAGTTTATACTTACTATCATAGAGATGACTCTATCATAAAGCCTAAAACTATGTTAGGACCTTATTGATTGATGATATTTGTAGATATATATTTGATAATGAAATTGTAATGATTTGTTGATGATTTTATTTATGTTTAAGTGGTTTCAAAAAGCAAGGTGGATAAATGATTAAAATATGCATATGTGATAGATATGATCAAATTTAACCTACTTGAAAGTTTTAGTTGAATTATTTTTTTAGTTTCAATCATTTTGATGATATTTTTGATGTGGTATTATAATTAAAATTTTAATGGATGATTTCAATTAAATTTGATGGCTTAGTGGTGCTTAGTTTATTGATTCATTCATGTATCAATTAAATCATTAAGTTTAATTGGTATTCAAGGTTTAAATTTGATCAATTTAGATTGGTTTATAATGTTATTTTTAGTTGATATATTACTTGAAACAAAATAGATGATTATGTTATGGTTGAAATGTTTGAAATATGATGTCTTATTCTAGATTGGATGATTATTTTATGCTCCTTCATGTAGCTTACAAATCATTTATCTTACTTGATTACCTAAATTCATAGTCATTTCATTGACATTCTAAGTTATTTGTTTAAGATTGAAAAAAAAATAAAAAATCAAAGTTGATCACTATTATCAGCAAAAATATTGGGTTGGTGAGCAGTTAGTGACATGCAGTCCTTTGGAAAACATGATAATCATTTTTAAGATCATTTTTATTACCTTCATTTTATTAATATTTCTTAAAACATGCTAAGGAGATTTATGCCTATCATATTCTTTTTCTTAGGGTTGTGATGTTTAACACATAATATTATGGTTTGAATTTGTTCGTCATGGATTATGGTTGATATAAGGACCATGTATAGTTTTGAAGGGTTTATTTTGAATGACTAAAGTTAATCAATGATTTTGGTAATGAATAAATCCTAAGGCTCTAACATAACATGGTTGGTGGTTGAGTTGGCACCTAATGGGCCTAGACCCATCAAAACTTGGTTGATTTTTAATTTTTAGAAGTGTGTCTTGATGCTTCAAGATTTTGGTACATTTGGTAGTATGTGGGAATTAAATGATAACTAATCACCTCAAGTCATGGAACTTGGTAAAGGATTTGGTAGGAAGATTAACATGTTGATAGATTTGGTAAGTCATCAAAATATTTAGAGGGATTTCTAAGTATGTGATTAGTAAATGTGAAGCAATGGAGAAAGAGCACATCACTCAAAAAGTTATGGCTCAAATAAAATCTTTATTTTCTTCATTCATTATGTCTTTTGAAGCTTTGAGCAGAAGTGAAATTTTGGTGTGACACCATTTGAATTGGAAATTGAGTGCAAGTTGTGAAGAAGAAGTTTGGATTCGAAGCCAGGTATGTGTGTTTTGTTTTCTTGTGGAAATATGGAGTTTTTTGAAAGCAAATAAAATCTTTATTTGGTTTGGAATCAAGATTTATTTGTGAGAGTTTTGGAAGTTTGAAGGAATTTGAAAATTCTTGTTTGAGAATATGTGGTTGAATTTTGATTTATGAAGTGAGAGTTTGCATGAATAAAAGATCTCTGGATAGACTGAAAGTTTGCATGGAATGGTTATCTTTAGACTCAAATAAGTTTTTATTTGAATTTTATCTTTTTGGTCTCAAGTTCTTGTCATGGGTATTTTGCATTTGTTTTTATGGAAATGATATCTTTTAGTTTGATGTTTTAAAGTCAGGATAGTCCCTGCATGTGCATGAATTTGCAAAAAACATTAACATGCAGTCCTTTTAACTTGTATTATTCAAAGGAAGCTTTAGCTAGGTTATGAGGGTATTCTACATCAGAGTTGTTTTAAAATATGGAGTTATCATGCATAGGGTTTGGATTAAGTTTCATATTTTGATGTTATGTGAAAATTCTCAGTTTATAGTCATTTTTGTCTTGGGTTTTGAGGTGAATGGTGGTTTGTGATTTTAGTATGAGATTTAGTTGTAGTGGTTTAGAATGTTTCATTATTTCATCAATTGTTTTCATATTTGGGGGTTTTATTTCTTAGTTTATCATATGATTGAGTTTGTGAAGGTTTTTTCCAAAGTGGTTACAAAATTAATTTTGAGATGAAATTGGTTGCAGAGATATAAAGATATATAATTTTTTTCAATTATATATGTTAAGTTTTGAATAGTTGCATGAATTTATTTTTCAAAAATTTGGGTCCACACAGATGAATATCATGAAGTAATTTGTATTTTTTGGCAAGTTTGTGGTATTTTCAAATTCAAGATGTTTTTGATGTAAGAATATTTCAAATGATTTTAAAAATTGTAGTATATTAAATGGGCTATGATAAGATAGAGATGGAAAAATATAGTCTTTTTGTGTGTTTAATATGAAAATATGTTTTGTGAATTGATTTAAGTTTTGAAAAGTTTTTGGTTAAGGTATAAAACATATTCTTGTATAAGCTAGACAACAATATATGATATGATATGATTAGTTTGTGAGTTTCATAGCAGTTGATTGTGGATAAGTGTGTATAGGTGGTCAAATGGTTGAAATTTTTGAAATTAAAATTAAATTTTCATATATTTCAATCATGAAAACTAATATTGCTATGATTTAGATGTAGTGATGCAATTTTATTTTTAGATTTATTCATGGTCTCAAAGCTTTAAAATTTGGCATTTATTTCAAATTTTTTTAATCTCAATCTGTCTAGGTGGGATCAACCAACTAAAAATAGTAATGATGGAGGATAGGGATAGATGTCAAATAGAGGTGATCACTCAAGTCATAGCAAAGGTTATAATAGGGCTAGGTTCTGTGCTAGACATTTTGGGCCTAAATTTCTTAGGAGCACAAGAGTTTGTCTATTCACTTTGATGTATCTAACCCTATTTTTTTGAATTTTTGAATAATTTTCTTATCCAAAGAGGCTATGGTGGTTATAGAGGATATAGAGGTCATAGGGATTTTTGAGGTCAAAGGTTTGGAGCCCATTCTTAATCTCAAAATAGTTCTCATTTCCTTGAACATCATCATGAGCATGATCTTTACTTATAACTGCAACCTTTTATTTTTAGAGGAGAACAAGTTGATAAACCACTTATATATAATTAGATTCCCAATAATCATCTTGATAATTAGCTTGACAAAGAGGTAACCTATGCCAAAGATCTTAGGAAAATGGTCACTCTTTTAGACACACCTGCCCCATCTAATACAAACCTTGGTGGAAAATGTAGAATGTTAAGCCTATCAAGAGCACATAGTGAGCCTGTTTTTAGTCTTGAGAAGTTAAGTTTGGAAGGCCAAAGATACATTAACAGAAGGAAAACCATAGATGTTTTAGAGTATGCTGTTGAAAAGAGTTCTACCATGAAGAGAACTGAACTTGAAGCATCTAGTGAACTCAAGAAGATTAAGAGGATTAAGTTTGAAGTTGATGATGACACATCTGACACAAGGACCTAATTATTGCCTTTCCCTACTATTGAAATGGAATATAATGTTTGTCATAATTAACAAGACAAACTAGTAGTTGAAGTTTTATTTAACTTTGATGATTACTGGTCATCCAAAAGATATTTTTTGTTTAGCATTAAAAAATTTCATACAAATTTGACATTTTAGTATGATACTTCTAATTTGATCATTTTTGAGAAAATTGGTATAATCAGTAATTTTGGTATAGTTATATGTGATAAAGTTTATTTTACATGCATTATAGTTTAAGCATAAGTGAAATTTATCAATTTTTTATTTGTTATTCTATGATTATTATGTATTCTACTATATTATTAATTAGTATGGGTCCCCCACCCATTAAGTTAGTACCTAGTCTATTTTATTAAATATCTTGATCAAATTAAGACTTTAAAGTCTTAACTAATTTATCCTTACTATTTAGTTAATTAATTGACTTTTTTTTAAAGTCAATTAGTTAACATTAATAAAGTTAGTTATAACTTATTTCCTAATTAAAGTTGAAGATATAAAAGGAGATCAAACAATCATTTGAACATAGAAGCATAATAGGTATTAAGGACTTAAGTATTTTCTAAAGTCAACCATTTATCTCTTTTTTTATATAATTTATCTAAGATAGTACAAATTTTGCAAATAGATTCAATGGTACTTTATCTGATGATTGAGTAGTCACTTATACAACATAGGTATATCTAATTATATTTGTCATATATTACTAATTATCTAAAGTTTGATAAGTCTAATATCTTTTGATGAACTATTATTTATAGTCCTATATGTAGAATTCAAATATTCAACTAAAAATGATGATCATTTCACCATTTTATGACACTTCATTGATCTATTCAGTTGTTGAGTTGTCCTTTCAAGTTGTATAGGAAAATATTATTTGATTTCTCATTAAAATTTATTATTTTTGCTAATATGACTCTCATTTTAAGACTCTCAACTCTTTTGTAAATAATTAACTCTATTTCTAATATAGTAGACTTTCAGTTTTCTTCTAGATATTTTCTCTTATTAGATAGGTTTTAATTTATTATCTTATTTTATAAAGTTTAAGTTGTTTTTTTAAAAAAAATTATACTTTTGGACTAGTGAAAATTGTTTAGATTAATTCTTTAGTTTAGATTTGTTATATTTTTTGCATTGTTATTTGTTTTATATCTATCTTTTTCCTTGCTAGTTGATAGTTTACATTCCCATAGATAATATTATTTTTTTAAAATTAGCTTTATTTTGTTTTATTTTTTATTATTCAAGTATTCTTTTCATCTTTTTAGTTTCTTTATTTTATATTAATTATAGGTTTATTATTTAGTTTATAATTTTATTTTATAAGTTTAGAGTTGTTTGCCATTAGAATAGGTTTCATTATTATTTTTTTAGTTTCAATTCTATTTCTAGTTTTTTCTTTTCTTAGATTTTCTTTATTCCTTCATTCTTAGGTTTAGTTTCTTCTCTATTTAGATTTATCTCTTTTATCATTTGTTTGTTGTTCCTTTCTCTAGCTCTTTCTCTCTTTTTAGTTAATCTTTAAACTATTACAAAATAATAAAGCTGAGAGTTAATTTGAATATATATATATATATATATATATATATATATATATATATATATATATATATATATATATATATATATATATATATTTTAGAATCAGATTTATATTCATCAAGAGATTCTCTAATTAATAAGTTTTCTCTATCAGATAGAATAGATTACAAATTTTCATTTCAATCGATTCTTATTTCTATAACAAATTTTTTATTATGATAATTGAATAAGTTACTTAAATAACTTATTGATTATTTTCCTAAAATTTATAATAAAAATCCTCTCACATCTTTATGATCTTAGATGAGCCTTTAGAACTCCTATGATTAGATTGGTATGATTCCAAATTGACCTTCACAATAGGTGAAAGGGTTGATTCATTGATAGAATAATTTCCATCATCAACAGATTATTCAAAACTCTAAAATTATAGGAAAGATGCATAAAGTTTAAATCTTTTGATTGTAAACATGTTCAAAATGAGTAAAACCTCCTAAGATTTGGTGTTTCATTATTCGAAACTTAAAAATTATAGGAATCATACATAAATTTTGAATCTTTTAATTGTAAACATGCTTGAAATGAGTAAAACTACTTAAGTTTTTGTGTTTCATTACTCAATGATTAAAATCACTTAAGCTTTGGTGTTGCATTATTTGAAATTCAAAAATTATATGAAACATGTATAAATTTAGATTCTTTTGATTGTAAACATGCTCAAAATGAGTAAAATTGCCTATGTTTTGGTGTTACATTATTCAAAACTCAAAAATTATAGAAAACACACATAAAGTTTAAATAGTTTTATGGTAAACATGCTCAAAATGAGTAAAAATATGTAAGTTTTGGTGTTACATTATGAAAAACTCAAAATTATAGGGAACACATAAATTTTGAATCTTTTGATTTTAAACATGCTTGAAAAGAGTAAAATGGCCTAAGTTTTAGTGTTTTGTTAATAAAAACTCAAAAATTATAGGAAACATGCATAAATTTTGAATATTTTGATTATAACCATATTCAAAATAAGTAAAACTACCTAAATTTTGGTGTTGTATTATCCAAAACACAAAAATTATAGGAAACACATATAAATTTTAAATATTTTGTTTGTAAATATGCTCAACATTAGTAAAATAACCTATGATTTGGTGTTACATTATTCCAAGCTAAAAATTATAGGAAAGATGAATAAATTTTCAATCTTTTGATTGTAAACATGCTCAAAATGAGTAAAACTACCTAAGTTTTTTTTGTTCAACTATTCAAAACTCAAAAATTATAGGAAATACACATAAAGTTTGAATCTTTTGATTGTGAACATGCTCAAAATGAGAAAAACCACCAACATTTTTTTATTTCATTATTCAAACCCCAAATATTATAAGAAATTAACATAAATGTATAATATTTTTTATTGTAAACATGCTCGAAACGAGTACAAATGCCTAAGTTTTAGTGTTGTATTTTTCAAAACTCAAAAATTATATGAATCATGCATAAATATTGAATCTTTTGATTGTAAACATGCTCAAAATTAGTAAAACCAACTAATTTTTAGTGTTACACTATTTAAAACTCAAAAATTAAAGGTAATGCACTTAAATTTTGAATCTTTTAACTGTAAACATGCTTAAAATGAGTAAAACCCTCTAAATTTGGGTGTTTCATTATTCAAAACACAAAAATTATAGGAAGCATGAATAAATTTGGAATATTTTGATTGTTAACTTGCTTGAAATTAGTAAACCCATCTATGTTTTGGTGTTTCATTATTAAAATCTCAAAAATTAGAGTAAATACACATAAAATTCCAATTTTTTATTATAAACATGCTCAACAAAGGTAAAACTACCCAAGCTTTTATGTTGCATTATTCAAAACTCATTAATTATAAGAAAAAATATAAATATTCAATCTTTTGATTGTAAATATGCTTGAAATGAGTAAAACTACTTATGTTTTTTTGTTACATTATTTAAAACTCAAAAAACAAAGGAAACACACATAAAGTTTAAATATTTTGATTGTAAACATGCTCAAAATGAGTAAAATCGCTTAAGTTTTGGTGTTTCATTATTTAAAACTCAAGAATTATATGTATCGTGCATAAAGTTTGAATCTTTTGGTTTTAAGCATGCTTAAAAGGAGTAAAATTGCCTATGTTTTATTGTTTCATTATTTAAAACTCAAAAAATTATAAGATACACACTTAAATTTTGAATATTTTGATTTTAAACATGCTCAAAATGAGTTGGTGTTGTATTATTCAAAACACACAAATTATAAGAAACATGCATAAATTTTGAATCTTTTGATTGTAAACATGCTCAAAATGAGTAAAAATGCCTAATTTTTGGTGTTACATTATTCAAAACACAAAAATTATAGGAAACACAAAGTTTAAATTTTTTGATCGTAAATATGTTCAAAATAAGTAAATCTTCCTATGTTTTGGTGTTGCATTATTCAAAACTCAAAAATTATAGGAAATACAAATAAAGCTCAAATATTCTGATTGTAAACATGCTCAAAATGAGTAAAACCATCTAAGTTTTAGTGTTGTATTATTATATACACCCTAATTTGGTCAAACAACCACACATATCATATCTTTTCATAGTCCTTTCATAGGAGACTCTGACTGGAGAATATGAGTCTTATTCGCATCTAGCCATGTGTTTTTATCTGATTTTCCTTGGTCTTATTTCATATCCTAGATACATCTTTGACCATTCCCAATCATTTATAACTTTCCATAATTAACCCTTAATATCCTAGGTCACTCTTTCCAAGATTATTCCATCCCCTTAGTCTTGGACCCTCTGAACATTAGTGCCTAAATAGGACTATAATTTTTGTGTCTAGTTTTTAATGTTATTTTCTAGGAACAAATTTGATTCCAACAGTCTCTTTCTCCCATTGGATGAGTCTTACCCATTTATTTACTTTGTTCTTAAGTTTTTCCATATTGACCAAATGTAAAAAAACTCCCAAATTTAAAATAACGAGTCTCCTATATAAATGACTACACAAGGCATTTTATATGTAGCACTTACTTATTTAACACATTAAACATAATAAAAATCAGTCAATAGTATATCTCAACTTCTTTGCATCACACATATACTTGCATGCTTGATCAAGGGCCTAGGTGAAATTTATTCTTCATCTATCATGCACATTGATTATTCATATTTCCTAAGGGAGAACTACATTGGATTTGAGACCCTATCTTGAGGGTTAATGTAAGTAATAGTTAGAAAAGTAGGGGTTCTTGATTGTGTGATCATTCTTCCCTTGACCTATTTTTCTCCCTTTTTCTTTTGATCTATTTTTTATTTCCATGTGTGTAGAAGAATATAGGTACTAAATATTGAAACAGACCTAAGTGAGCTTCGGTGATTCCCAGGACCTGAAATTTGGTACACAAGATCATATTGAGTATGTGAACAAAACTCAAAAAGATTTTAGCCTTAGGATAATAGTGTTGAGAAGGACTATGGCACCAGACACTAAAGTGTCCTATTTTGTATGCTCTTGTCTAATCAAAAAATAAAATCCAAAGCCAAATTTTTAACACTGTGCCATTCCTACTTCTCAAATTTTAGACTAAAAATCTTTCATTTCAGCTTGAATCTAGCTAAGTTAATTTATTTTTATCTTATATAATTATCAGTTAAAATATATATTTTTCCTATTAAATTATATTTTTCCTATCATTCCATACCCTTATTATTTAAGATTTAAACACTAAATTCCCAAAAATAATAAAACATTTATTGAACTTGACTTAGTTTAAACAAATTAAAAACCCTAGGTACCCTTAGGGGTTTTTCTTCATATTTTGTGCAAAAATTACTTTAATTTTTTTAATTTTTGTACTAATTTTTTTGAAATTATTCCATTCAAAAATATTTTTAGAATTTAAATTATAGCCACAATTTAAAAAAAAATCGAAACCCTAGATTTCCAAACTAGGTCTTCAAACACCAAGTTTCCCTCACAAATTTTAGAAATTAATTTTAAATTTTTTGAAATTGTTTAGTGTGCCAAAAATATTTTCAAAATTTCTAAATTAGCAATTATTTTATGAAAAAATTCAATTTCTAATTTCTAATTTTTGTATCAAATTTTGTGTAATTATCTTGTTCAAATTAATTTAAGAATTTAAAGTATAGCCTTAAATTCAAAAATTCTAGCTCAAAACCCTAGATTTCTAAACTAGGTCCTCCACCTTAAAACCATTCATCCTTGTAATTTTTAGATACTAATTTTGAAAATTTTGCAAATCATGTAGATAGTCACAAGTATTTTCAAAATTTCCATGTTAGTAGTTATTATTGCATTTATTTGCTTAATAGTACTTTTTCATATTCTTTGTGGTGAAAGAAATAAAATGGCCACTAAGGCACTTCTTCCCTCTCATCCCATTGACAAATTTATTAATTTTTTTCATAATTATGTTGAGTGGACAAATTTTCAAAATTGCATATTAGCTAAAAATGTGGAAAATGATTTTATTTACAATGAAGACAATTACTATTATTTTAACGAGGAATATTATCATGCATATGAAAGTGATAGTGATGAAAAAGTAGATGCATCTTCTCCTCTTAAAACTATCTCTTTCATAACTTCTTCTAATTAAAATACTTTTGATAAATGGGAAAAATACTTCTAACCTCATTCTCATATGCACAATGCACAAAATGAACAAATTAGTCATGCACTTCCAAATGAACCTCTAATAAATGATAATTTGATTCCATATGAACCTTTAGTAGGTGATAATTTGATTCCATATGAACCTCTCTCTCTCTCTCTCTCTCTCTCTCTCTCTCTCTCTCTCTCTCTCTCTCTCTCTCTCTCTCTCTCTCTCTCTCTCTCTCTCTACTTCTATGTTCAAAATACAACAATATAACTGCAATAGAATAAAATCACTAAAGCATAGTTCAAATGATGAATCTCATGCTCTAAATTATATTTTATCCAAATAATGTTCAAAAGATAACTCTCTTACTCTTACTTCTCATATTTCACATGAAAATAATACATGTCTTTCATCCATGGATAACATAGATGCACATGATATTCCAATGTCAAATGATAATTTATTGCATATTTGAAAAGAACTCAATCCTCCTATTACACCTCTCCTTAGCAATGATGGAAGTGATAATGAATATGATAGTGAGCATGCCAATGAATATGAAAATGAGAGAGATTATGAACAATATTGCATATATGATAATGATGATGATAATTATGCACATAGTGAAGAATAATATGCATCTCATGTTTCTAACTCTTCTCTCACTTCTCTCAAACATAATTCACTTTTAAATGTTGTGTCTACTTCTATGAATGATTCTATTTCAAATAATGTACATGTTAATTCTAATAGCACATCTTCTACTCGATTAGAATGTGACACACTAAAAAATAAATATATCGATGAATCCCCCAAGCCACTCCTCACTATGATAGAACCTAGTTCTCATCCTTCACCTAAAGAGAATGGTAGCCCACATCGCTCTAGTAAGATCTAAGCTATCATTACTACCAAGTTTCAAGTGAGAACACCCCCTCTTTATGATCTAATTACAAAATGTAGCTTTCCCATGGCTAAAATTAACAATCAAATTCAATGATTAAATGAACCACTTCAAGATACTAATGTACCATCCCAGGCGATAATCTCTTTGATGCATGCAATTAATGAATTACAACACCAAGTACATCTATTTACCCTAGAAAAAAAAGCTTATAAATCTTGGATGGATGAAAATAATCTACATGGTATCCTTGTTCCTAAGACATTATTAAAATATTCATTTCCTAAGCATTTTTAGATACCATCATTACCTCATTTTGATAGAATTAGAAATCCATTCGTCCACCTTCAGGCCTTTGAAAAGGCTTTGCCATATCATGCTAGCCCATTGAGTCTACTCAAGTTATTCCAATAGACATTAATGGGGGAAGCATAGAATTAGTTCTTTCATCTACTTCTCATTGGTTCATTGCACACATTAGAGGAGGCATTTCTCAGATATTACATAGTAAACATATGTCCTCATGTTACATATGAGAAACTTGCCACACTACATCATAATTATTTAGAGCTAATTAGTGAGTATATCTTAAGATTCAAAGCTCACATATTAAGATTGATATACAAACTAGTATATTTATAGATTTAACATATCTGTATCAAGGGACTTCACCAACCTCTTAGACATACTCTTATTTTAGGCATTTATGTTATATAGTTTTGTCTTTGGAATATAAATTGGGGTTGATTAAGGTAGATTAAATTGATTGGATCACTATAGATTTCATAGTAGCATCTATAGATACAACTCATAACACTCAACATCCACCATGTCCTAGACCACATCAAATAAACCAATAAATTAAGAACAAAAGGCCACTTTTTAGAGCACAACCAATAGTATGCACTACAAAGAACAACATCAAAGCACCACTATATTTTGATTCGGAGTGGGACAGCCCATCTACCATATTATTAGCACTATTATATAGAAGCTTAATTACATTACCTTCTACTCATTGACAAGATCCATGTCTCTTACATAAATAGCCACATCAGCCTTTTTGTAACTATCAACATATCTATAGACATAGAGATAATGACTATTTTAGACTCAGAGACTATATTAATATATGTGTTGATAATGGTATCATAACATTCACATAGGGGGCATAATTATCTCCTCCATTATGGAACCCTAGACCTCATTCAACCATGATTGAGTCATCCCAAGACATTCCTTTATAGGAATCATCGATCACTCCTTATGAGCACAATGTAGGTTTTATGGTAGAGTCTCATAAGAGATTTCTTATTCCACTACCTCATAAGTTTTATAAAACTGTATAATAGCCTACATATAACATCATAGTCCAAGGGATACATAGTGTAGTTCCATATACATATCTAGTAAAGTCACAAGAATAACAACAAAGTACCAATCATGAGAAATATTCACTACAAGAAAAAATTTATGGTCCTATCTCACATAGCAACCTAATAATTAATATTAGATGAAACCCCATCACATGTCATAGTTCCATCTCGATCTATGAGTTAGTCATATACATCATAGTAGAGGCCACAAGGTGTTATTTCATGTAAAAATCCACTATGATTACGAATAGATGAGCCTCTTCCACAACATCCAATTTTAGCTACATGACCAATAAATTTGAATTTTGTAAAATATTCACACATAGAAATAGTTAGCACTCAATACATAGTATCAGATATAGAGCACATTCCTACACAACATGAGTAGTATGATCACTTATTGAATTGGCTGATAGGGTTCAGATAGTGACACAACATAGAATAATACAATGTATAATCATATTGGTTTTAGTTTGTAAGCTTCACTTAGAAAGGCAATAATGGATCCAAAGGTCCAGTTACCTTTTGTATTCTTGATCCACTCTCAGGGACATAATATGCACATAGTGTTATCTTACATCCCCCTACTAACAACTAACATTTCTAATTCCTAACAACTATCCTATCCAAATACTAGCCTATCAAAATCCAAATATTACCAAATCAACATATCCACATGTTTTACTAATATTAAACCCAATCAACTCATTTAAACATTTTACCAATCCCATGCTAGCTTATCAAAATCTAGATACTACCAACTCAACCTATCCACATTCTTTACCAATATTAAACCTAATCAACGCATTCAAATAATTTACCAATCTCAAGCTAGCCTGTCAAAATATATATCTTACCAAATCCTATTTTACCATTATTAAACCCAGTCAACTTATCCAAATAATTTCCAAATGTTAGACTCAACTTAGTTTATCCAAACAATTTACAAAATTACAAAAACCATCAAATTTTTGCTTACAAATCAAAGCCTAACATCATAATTCAACTCCTTAACAAAGCATTTAAATAAAATATTCCAAGTACCAAACATATATAATCTAAACATCAATGCAAAATCAACCATTTTTAAACATTTTTAATGAATATACCAATATATCAGGACACTTAAAATACAATAACACAATAAACAACCATCAACATAAAATGAGTATCCATATATATATATATATATATATATATATATATATATATATATATATATATATATATATATATATATATATCACAATGTTTTTAAAACATATACAATCATGTCAAAATACAATCAGTCATGAATGGGCATCATGCCCTCACTCTCACTCTCACTCTCTCCTCTAGTACTAGGCCCATAATCCTATCTAGCACTCGATGACCCTACACCTCTTGAAACTCTCGAGTGCCTCTTGCACCAACTATCCTAATCCAAAAATTGACCATGCTCCTCACGCAAGTTTGCATATCATCATTGAAGATCCATATAGTCATCCACAATCTTCATGCTCACCATACCATAATTAGGTGGAGGCATATTATGCCTATCCAACTTAGCTCTAATCTCATTTCTCTCTCTTACTACCTTATTATATACAACTATAGCTATAGTAGCCATATCAAATAAATGAACATACATGCTAGCCATAACCATCACTCACTCTATCAAACCCTCCTCCACTGCATCATCAAGAATATGTCACATGAGCTCTCAAAGTGTTGATTCAATGATGGTCTCCTAAAAATAATCATCTCCCCTCCCCACCCCAATAAGAGCCTCATCCTATTCACCTCCCACCCCACCTACACACATATGAAGTACAACACTACATTAGTTATATACTTTCAAATCCAAACTAAAGCACAAACATAGGTACAACTCAAATACAGTCACTAATTACCTCCCATCATCTGGATCAGCTCAAGATCTTCATATGCAAAAACATCCACTCCATCCATAGGTTATAATGAATCCCACTGATGCTTAACCCACCAAGTAGTATATGCCTTAGTGCATCCCACATCATCTACATCAAGAATATCTATAACTGCATCTCACACATCTAAAGTTAATAGTGCCAACTCAGCCTTAGTAGGTCTCACATGAGACCCTACTCTCATTGGTGCCCATGCACTCCTCAACCATACCCATGCTACAAGAGGAACAACCTATCAAACTCCAAACTACCTAGTCATGCACTCATATTGAAAGCACTCATATACTCTAGCCTAATGCTCATGCAACCAACAATTGACCCTCATGTACCATAGCTCCTCTCCATCCTCAATCCATATAGGGAATCCTATATAGGGCCTCTATGTGATATCTTGGGCCACCTTATGAAATGGTTATGGATATGCCCAACTTAGCCTTAGTAATCCAATTAGTCACACAACTACTAGGTGCTCATAAACCCAATAATGTAATAAAGTGGCCATACCCACACCACCATTGAATGCCTCATAAATAAATCTATATAAATATTTATATAAATGGGTAAGCATAGTCCTACCTCATGAGAACACAGTATCATACATCTCAATGCTATAAACCACCCTATGCATCTTATAAGTAATAAAAACTCCATTTCCCTCCACTGTAACAAAAGAAGCCAAGAATATAGCTAACCACTTTTACAAGCATGAAACACTTGACTGCACAACAACTGATAGTAATACATCACTATCACTACCTCTCTAATGTGCACCTAAAGGCACACCAATAAAATACAAGGATTTATGGCATCAACACCCATGTCATCTATCACCCACTAATAAGTAAATGTAAAATGTGGTATACATCCTCTAGAGTAATAGTGATCTCTCTAGTAGGAAGCTAAAACATGTAGGTATTACCATTTCACCTCTCACATAAGATGCTAATCAAGTACCTATCCCACTACATCATGCCCAAGTCACATACATAACCTAACCCCACCCTATCCATAATAGTATGCTCATCAATAAACAATGGTAGCATCCTTAGTGTTTCCATCACCTAATCTCTGTGGAACTCTCACATTCACACCTCACCCTGAAAACACCAAAAAATAGACTATATGTCAGACAACCATGCCAAGAAAAATATCTAAGAATTAAAAAAGTAAGAATAACTCATAAATTGAAAAAACCATCCATAGTGGATAACAGTACTACAAAAGGATACTAGTGCTAGAACTTGGACAATAGTACTACATCTTGGATAGTAGCACTAAATCTAGGATAAGAGAACTAAAAATAGTAAAAACTTTCATGAAAATAAAGTTTGAATATTTTGATCGTAAACATGCTTGAAATGAGTAAAACTACCTAAATTTTGATGTTGTGTGCATAAATTTTGAACCTTTTGATTGTAAACATACTTGAAATGAGTAAAACCACCCAAGATTTAGTGTTGCATTATTCAAAACTAAAAAAATATAGGAAATGTACATAAAGTTTGAATCTTTTGATTGTAAAGGTGCTTAAAATGAGTAAAACCACCTATGTTTTAGTGTTGCATTATTCAAAACTAAAAAATTAAAGGAAACACACATAAAGTCTAAATATTTTTATTATGAACATGCTCGAAAGGAGTAAAATTAACTAAGTTTTAGTGTTGCATTATTCAAATCACAAAAATTATAGGTAACATGCATAAAGTTTGAATCTTTTGATGGTAAACATGTTCTAAATGGATAAAACTCCTTAGGTTTTGGTGTTGCATTATTCAAAACTCAAAAACTATAGAAAACATTCATACAATTTGAATCTTTGATTGCAAACATGCTCAAAATGAGTGAAACTACCTAAGTTTTGGTGTTACATTATTTGAGACTCAAAAATTATAGGAAACTCCTATAGAGTTTGAATCTTTATATTATAAATATGCTTGAAATGAGTAAAACCACCTATGTTTTGGTGTTGCATTATGCAAAGCTCAAAAATTATAGGAAACACGCATTATGTTTGAATTTTTTTATTGTAAACATGCTCAAAATGATTAAAACCACCTATGTTTTGGTGTTGCATTATTCAAAACTTAAAAATTATAGGAAATGCACAAATAGTTTGATTGTAAACATATTCAAAATGAGTAAAAATACCAAATTTTTGGTGTTGCATTATTCAAAATTCAAATAATAATAAATATACATAAAGTTTGAATTTGTTGATTGTAAACATGCTGAAAATGAGTAAAATTTCCTATTTTTTGGTCTTGAATTATTCAAAACTCAAAAATTATAGAGAACTCACGTAAAGTTTCAATCTTTTGAATGTAAATATGCTCGAAATGAGTAAAATTGCCTAAGCTTTGGTATTGCATTACTCAAAAATCAAAAAAATTAGGAAACATGCTTAAAATTTAAATCTTTTAATTCTAAACATGCTCAAAATGAGTAAATTTGTCTAAAATTTAGTGTTGCATTATTCAAACCTCAAAACTTATAGGAAATGTGCATAAATTTTGAATCTTTTGATTGTAAACATGCTCATGATGAGTAAAACCACCTATGTTTTGGTGTTTCAATATTAAAAAAGTCAAAAATTATAGTAAATGCACATAAAGTTTGAGTATTTTCATTTTAAAAATGCTCCAAATGAGTAGATTTGCCTATGTTTTGGTGATGCATTATTTAAAACTCAGAAACTATAGGAGATGCACATAAACTTTGATTTTTTTAATTGTAAACATGCTTGAAATGAATAAAACCACCTAAGTTTTGGTGTTACATTATTCAAAACTCAAAAAATATAAGAAATGTGCATAAAATTTGAATCTTTTAATTATAAACATGCTAAAAATGAGTAAAACCACCTAAGTTTTGGTGTTACGTTATTTAAAAATAAAAAATTATAGAAATGTACATCAAGTTTGAATCTTTTTTTTGTAAACATGCTCAAAATGAGTAAAACTACCTATGTTTTGGTGTTGAATTATTCAAAACTCAAAAATTATAGGAAACATGCATAAATTTTTAATCTTTTGATTATAAACATGCTAGAAATGAGTAAAACCACTTAAGTTTTGGTGTTACATTATTCAAAACACAAAAATTATAGGAAATAATCACAAATTTTTAATCTTTTGATTGTAAACATGTTCAAAATGAGTAAAACCACCTATGTTTTGGTGTTGCATTATTCAAAGACAAAAATTATAAGAAGCACACATAAAATTTAAGTCTTTTGATTGTAAACATGCTCAAAATGAGTAAAACCATCTAAGTTTTTGTGTTGCATTATTTAAAATGTAAAAATTATATGTTGTGTGCATAAAATTTAAATCTTTTAGTTGTAAATATGCTTGAAATGAGTAATATTGTCTATATTTTATTGTTGCATTATTCAAAACTAAAAAATTATAGGAAACCCACATAAAATTTGAATTTGTTATTGTAAACATGCTCAAAATGAGTAAAAATGTATAAATTTTGGTGTTACACTGGGCAAAACTCAAAATATATTCAAAATACACTTAAATTTGGAATCTTTTGATTATAAACATGCTTGAAACAAGTAAGACTACCTATGTTTTGGTGTTGCATTATTCCAAACTAAAAAATTATAGGAAATGTGTATAAAATTTGAATCTTTTGATTATAAGTAAACATGCTCAAAATAAGTAAAACTTTTTAAAATTTGGTGTTACAATATTCAAAAGTAAAAAATTATAGGAAATGCACATAAAGTTTGAATCCTTTGATTGTAAACATGATTGAAATGAGTAAAACCACCAAAGGTTTGTTGTTTCATTATTCAAAATTCAAAAATTATAGGAAACATACATAAAATAAAATAAAATAATTATAAACAAGTTAAAAATGAGTAAAACTGCCTAAATTTTGTGTTGCATTATTCAAAACTCAAAAAATATAGGAAATAAGCATAAGGTTTGAATCCTTTGATTGTAAACATGCTAAAAATGATTAAAATTGCCTATGTTTTTGTGTTGTATTATTCAAAACTCAAAAATTATAGGAAACACACATAAGCTTTGAACCTTTTGATTGAACACATTTTTTAAATGAGTAAAACCACCTAAGTTTAGGTGTTGCATTCTTTAAAGCTCAAAAATTATAGAAAATGTGCATAAATTTTGAATTGTTTGATTGTAAACATGTTAGAAATGAGTAAAACAACCTATGTTTTAGTGTTGTATTGTTCAAAACTTAAAAATTATAGGAAACACACATAAATTTTAAATATTTTGATTGTAAACATGCTCAAAATGAGTAAAACAATATACATTTTGGCTTCACATTATTCAAAACTCAAAAATTATAGGAAACTTGCATAAATTTTGAATTTTTTTAAATCATAAACATGCTCAAAATGAATAAAACCACTTAAATTTTAGTGTTGCATTATTCAAAAATAAAAAATTATAGGAAACCCAAATAAATTTTGAATGTTTTTATTGTAAATGTGATCAAAATGAGTAAAACAACCTATGTTTTGTTGTGCATTTTTTGAAACTCAAAAATTATAGGAAACACACATAAATATTGAATCTTTTTATTGTGAACATGCTCAAAACAAGTAAAACTACCTAAGTTTTTTGTTGCATTATTCAAAACTCAATAATCATAGGAAATGCTCATAAAGTTTAAATCTTTTGATTTTAAACTTGTTTGAAAAGAGTATAACTACTTAAGTTTTGGTGTTACATTATTCAAAACTCAAAAATTATAGGAAATATGCATAGAGTTTGATTTTTTTAATTGTAAACATGCTTGAAATGAGTAAAACCACCTAAGTTTTTGTGTTGCATTATTCAAAACTCAAAAATAATAGGAAAAGCACATAAAGTTTGAATATTTTGATTGTAAACATCCTCAAAATGAGTAAAAGTACCTAAGTTCTGGTGTTGAATTATCCAAAACTCAATAATTATAGGAAACATGCATAAATTTTTAATATTTTGATTGTAAACATTCTCAAAATGAGTAAAACCACCTAAGTTTTTGTGTTACATTATTCAAAACTCAAATTATAGGAAATGTGCATAAGTTTGAATATTTTGATTTTAAACATGTTCTAAATGAGTAAAACCACCTAAGCTTTGGTGTTGTAATATTCAAAACTCAAAATTTATATGAAATATGCATAAATTTTGAATCTTTTGATTGTAAACATGCTCGAAATGAGTAAAGATGCCTATGTTTTTATGTTTCATTATTCAAAACTCAAATATTTTAGGAAACATGCATAAATTTTGAATTTTTTATTGTAAACATGCTCAAAATGAGTAAAATTACCTATGTTTTGGTGTTACATTATTCAAAACTCCAAAATTATAAGAAATACACTTAAATTTTGAATATTTCAATTGTAAACATGTTCAAAATAAGTAAAATCATCTAATTTATATGTTGCATTATTCAAAACTCAAAAATTATAGGAAACTTGCGTAAAATTTTAATCTTTTGCTTGGAAACATCTTTAAAATGAGTAAAATTGCCTATGTTTTGGTGTTGCATTAGTCAAAACTCAAGCTTTATAGAAAATGCATATAAAATTTGAATCTTTTTATTGTAAACTTGCTCAAAAAGAGTAAAAATACCTAAGTTTTGGTGTTACATTATTCAAAACTAATAATATATAGGAAATTCACATAAAGTTTGAATATGTTAATTGTAAACATGCTTGCAACGAGTAAAACTGCCTAAGTTTTTGTCTTGCATTATTAAAAACTCAACAATTACTGCAAACAAGCATAAAATTTGAATCTTTTGATTGTAAACATGCTCAAAATAAGTAAAACTACCTAAGTTTTGATGTTGCATTATTCAAAACTCAAAAATCATCAAAAATGTGCATAAGTTTGAATCTTTTGATTTTAAACATGCTCAAAGAAGTGATTATAGATGATGAGTGATGGTGAGGATTAATGAGTGAGTGATTAGGGGTGATAAGTAATAAGGAATGAGTGATTAGAGATGGTGAGGTATGATGAAGTAGTGATTAGGGATGATGAGGTAATGTAGGATCATCACTACCCAATGTAAATAGTGATCTAGTTTACATGTTTTGAGTCTTTAGAAGGTGATTAAGGTCATAATAAGTCTGTAGTAGTAAGATCTTTAAGATAATCTAGCATCCACCCAAACCAAGGTAGAAAGTGACCATTTAAACTACATGTCATTTCATCAAAAAGTCATTAGGAGAATGTAAACTAAAAGGCATTTCCACGTTATTAATGAACTATAATTGAGGTGGTAGATGAGAAGTAGAGGTATAACGCATTGAATAATTAACTATGTTTGGTTATAAACCTTGGGAAAATTTTAAATTTGAATAAAAAATGAGATAAATCATGAACCAAGGAAAACCCTGCTAAATTGAGATCCTATACACCCCTAGACATCAAAAGTAAATGACTATATAGAGGAACATATTGCATTCCCCATTAGATTGGTAGAGGAAATAAAGGGGCACAATTTGAGTAGAGGACTAGGATACTAAAAACAAAAGTGATGTTAAAGCCTCCATTTGTGGCACATGAAGCTTAAGAGATGAATATATAGTCATAAACCTCATGACTATGTGAAACACCACCAAAGATTTAAGGCTTTAGCAAGATCAATAGACTAAGATTCAACACTAATAGATTTATAATGGGGAAAAAGTAGATGATCTCAAGCTTACAACAAGAACAAAAAGATGTCAAGAGAGTGCAAATAGAAGTAAAAACTACCACTATGAAAATAACAATGCCACTAGTGGAAGGAGTGATCATCACCCAAATCAATCTAGAGGTGCTCAAGAAGATGTTCTACTAGGACATGTAGTTCCTTAAGGAAGTTTTGATGAGAGAAAACTAGGCATTATTTGTGCACAACTGCCACCTGAAGGAGTACAACCATAGAACCTCTAGTAATACAAATGACCTAGTGCAAAACTAGATGGTAGACATGGGGGGAAAGACTATAGAAGGTGTAGCACTATTTGATGTCTCTATCCAAGATAAGCTAACGATCGCTAGTGTAACACAACTCTATGAGTTGTCAATTATTAGAAAGCTAGAGGAACTTGTGTATTTCTTCCTCTCATGCATCCATGGGGATAGGTTTTAATTTATAGGGAGTTTCATGAGGATTTTTTCAAACCTCATCAGTTGAATCACTAGATTCCCAAGATCTAATGCAGACATTGACTAGATGATGTAAAAATTGAAAGGGTTAGGAATCTCCTAGGTTAAGGATATCAATGACCTAGGGATGAGGGTAGTTGTGTGTTTGGTGAGTTCTAAAATATGCCTAGGTAGATAGTGGGAAGATGTAATGAAGACCTACTTATGCATTACATACCACATGGTGTAGGGTAGGAAGTTCAACATCACCAAGTTCATCATGGAGGACATGATTAAGAATGCACTTAAATGCCACATGGTAAAAGAGACTTTCTATTAGGGTTCCATGTTGATCTTGATTATGATGGAGGAGACTAGTGTGCTTGATAGTGATGAAGACTACCTATGGGTATTCCCAGTGCATAATGACTCCCTAGTGATCAAGTATCAAAACTTCACTTGCCCCCCACACTTTCACTTTGAAGTATAAAGCATGCATAATGGGATGGTGTACCTAGTACATTGAATCATTTAGACAAGAATGGAACATCTTAAGAAACTCCCTTAGAGTCTATTTATAATGGTAAATTTCACCATTATGAAGCACTTCTACATCATTTAATTAGTGCTTATAGATGGGAGTTTCTCAGGTTGGCTAAAACTACCTTATGTATTTTCAATCAATTAATTTAGAAAGGCACTATAAATAATCCTGAACACATAATAAATTGATATATTAGTGAAGGTCATGGATGTAGAGATACATAGGTTGAGGTGGAAATACATACACCTAGGGGAAAAACAACAAAGGATGAGGAGGAGGATTTATATGCCACTGATATCTTTCCCTTTGAAAGAGAAGTCATCCTTAGGAATATTTATAGGCTCTTTTGTGAGATGAATCCAAGGAAGAAGGGTGCAATCATAGACAAAGATGATGACCTCCCCCTTTAGGTCATTAAAGGAGAGTTGGCACCAAAGGCACCAATTACACCAAGCAAATCCCCTCAGAAGAAGTGAAGAGAAACCTTGGAGGAAATACAAGAGCACCTTCATATAAATATTTCCTTCAAATATGAAACTACCCCATCAACATCAAGGAAGAAGTGCATGGTCTTCATGCCAATAATTGTCTCACCCAAGCTAAGGGAGAAGAAAAATAAGAATTCTAAGGGGCCAGTGGTGATGCCCATAATAACCTTGGTCTAGACGGAGGTGCAAGAGGAAGAAGGGTGTAAGCATAGATAGAGGAAGGAGGGATTAGGGTTTATATCATTCAAGATGAAGAGAAAGAGGAAGATCCTAGTGTAGCTAAAATTTATGAAGCTCTATAAGGTGGTACTACTACCATGTTTGGGGAAGCAAGACCACTAAGCACCCCAACCTTAGAACTTATAACATAATCTCTATAATATAAGGAGGATAAGAGGTGTTAATGGATAAAAATGGGCCTTGGTAAGGATCAAATAAAAGTGGTACTAGAGTTACAATTAAAAAAGGAATCCATGAAGGCCAAGGGCATGACATAGGTAGATATCAACAAAGCTGAGGTTGAGGAGATAAGGGCTAAGGAGGAGAAGATGGTCATGATGTAAAGAAAAGAAAGATGGAGAGAAATAAGGATAAAAAGGAGAAGGCTAGGAGAGAAAAATAATAAGAGGGTTTCCATAAGTGTGAAACCCATAAAACACAAAGCAGTAGAGGTACCTAACACCCCCACCATCATAGCAGAGGAAGCCACACCACAAGCACACCCAAGTAGTGAATGGGTGCCTAGAGACAAGAAAGGTGATATTGGCACCTTAAAAAAACAAACAAAAATCATAGTTTAAATCCAATAAACTTAGGAGGGTGAAGATGGCACTAAATAAAAAGAAGTAGACAAAGGGGAAAAGTTTGAGGAAGAACCCCTACTAGAGAAACAAGACACATTAGGAGATAGTGTTGAAGAAGGTTCTAGCTTCATCAAAGAGGAATTGAAGTAGATGGAGCTAACTATCTAGGTGGAAGAAGTTGAGATAAACCTATAAGAGAAAGCACAGAAGGGATTCATGGATGAAGACTATTACATGATGGAGTATATGCCACCTAGAACCACCACAACACTAATGCACCAACAAATATAATTTGCTTTTGACATTTACATGGATGCACAAAATAACAAGAATAAGGGTAGGGATAACTTTTAGTCAACACCCATACAATAAATATAATAAGTTTAGCTAATGCCCTCCTCCAAGTGGATTTTGAGGTAACACATAAGAATAACATCAATGATGTTAGAGCCTCAATGTAGAAGAATATCATGTTGGAAGAAGAGGAAAAGAACAAGACCATAAGATTCAAATTAAAATAACTAATTGAGTGTGTGAAGGAAGCTGAGCCATCCCTCCTAAATGGCATCAACACTTTGAATTTTATGAAGGTCATTAGAGTGTGTGTGATAGTGGAAAAGATGCTCACAATATTGAAGGTGTAAAACTAGAAGAAGAGAGGACCCATGCACTGACATTAAACAAGATCTCACCATGAAACTTGAAGAGGTGAAAGACCTCTTTATGAAGTTGGAAGAGAGTGTAGGAGCTACTGATGTAATCTTTTACAACTTCTCCACCTAGACATTAGTCATCAACATGTACCTAAAAAAGGAAAAAGGAGAGAAGGATGAACTAATGGCATAGGCATACACTTTGAGTAAGGCTGAGATTACTTTGATAATGATGTAGGTTAACATTTTGAATGCCTAGATCAAGACCCAAGAGAAATACCTAAAAGAGTTTTCCTGTGCACTACAAACAAAGGCCTATGAGCAAGGAGAGATCCTCAATGGAGGTGTAGCCAAGGCAAAAGAAAGGTTACAAGCCTTTAGGAGATAATTTGATAAAATAAACATTCTCACCCTAAGTTCCACCTCCATAGAAGTAGATAACATGGCAAAGGAAATCAAGCTCACAATTCAAGGTTTCGAAGACTTCAGGGTAGAAGTAAAGGAGCATGTGACCAAGATTTGTGCACCTAAGGTGATAAAAGGATAGACTGAGGATCAATTAATTTTTTTGTATGGGGTAATGTTGGGCCTCAAATCCATCTAAGTATAGGATCCATGCCAACACAATAGACATCTAGGTATGAAGCAATCAGTTGTCATGATTATTATTTTTCCATCTAGTGGTGCTAGTTGGTAGGCAACTAACAACTCCTTTTTGAATCAATCATCATTGCAAAGTGAGTGAATAAGATAGTAACTAATCATTAAATATAAGTATAGGGGATATATATAAATGGGTACCTCCAGTGCTATCTCAGTGATTGACATGCTTCATTCCCTATGATCTTAAGATGTTTTGAAGCCCTATAAAAGAAAGAAGAATCTAGTTGATAGAGAGGGATGATCAAAGTAGTGAAGCCCTAGAAGATTGGTTCTAGACACTATGTTCACTATTAGGATTAAATTTAGTTTGGGATGATCTAATTTCTCCTCTTCATAAATCCTAAATCACATGTGAGGCTCTAGGCCTTTAGCAACTTAAGTCAAGCACTTACTTAGTTATATTAACTTATATATGCATTATTTTGAACTTAGTTATTGATGAAGATTTGTGTAATGTTTAATGAATTGAATGCTTGATTCTATAGAATGTAGGTTGAGATATTGCAAGCTTATAATCTAAATTGACTATGGTATGCTTGTAGCTAATGAGGACCCCCATGCCCATATAAGAAAATTTATAAGTATGGTTAAACCCCTATGCCTCATAATGATACCTATGATTAAGCATAAACCTATGTCTAAGTTCCCCATCTAAATACCCATTCACCCCTTAAGTTTCTAAAATATATTAAGCTTAGGACCCCAAAGCTATTCCCATGAATGCATAACTATCATTTCACTAACCATAGCCCTTGAAGGGTAGAGTTATGCTATGAAACAAGTATCCCAACATAGCTATACCTTGATCCCTTCTCTATTTTACTTCAGGTGGGAAAATAAGGCTTTCACCTTATGTAAAGTAATGTCAACATAGTTGAGTGTTAAATGCTAAGTACAATAAGGTTAGTCAAGGCATGTGCCCCTTTAGAATAGCCTATATTTGACCTAGACAACTATTTAAGTGCATGATGAGGCCCTTGATCAAAACTACCTACTTTTCTACAATAATTATTCAAAACTCAAAAATTATAAGAAACATGTATAAATTTTGAATCTTTTAATTGTAAACATGATCAAGATGAGTAAAAACATCTAAGTTTTGGTGTTACATTTTTTCAAACTAAAACTTTTTAGGAAAAGTACACAAAGTTTGAATTTTTTAATTGTAAAGATGCTTGAAACAAGTAAATTATGTAAGTTTTGGTGTTGTGTTAATAAAAACTCAAAAATTATAGGAAATATAGATAAAGTTTGAATATTTTGATTTTAAAAAAGCTTGAAATGAGTAAAACCACCTAAGTTTAGGTGTTAAATTATTCAAAACTCAAATAATATAGGAAAAACAAATAAAATTTGAATCTTTTCATTGTAAACATGCACAAAATGAGAAAAAACACAAAAGTTTTGGTGTTGCATTATTCAAAACTAAAAAATTATAGGAAACATGCGTAAAGTTTAAATTTTTTGATCGTAAACATACTTGAAACAAGTAAAACCACCTATGTTTTGGTGCTGCATTTTTCAAAACTTAGAAATTATAGAAAAAATGCATAAAGTTTGAATCTTTTGATTGTAAACATGCTCAAAACAAGTAAAAGTACCTAAGTATTAGTGTTACATTATTCAAAACTCAAAAATTATAGGAAACATAGATAATGGTTAAATATTTTGATTTCAAACATGCTCAAAATGAGAAAAACCACCAAATTTATGGTGTTGCATTAATCAAAACTAAAAAATTAAAGGAAATGCATAGAAAATTTGAATCTTTTGATTTTAAACATGCATTAAATGAGTAAAACTGCCTAATTTTTGGTGTTTCATTATTCAAAACTCAAAAATTATACTAAATGTACATAAATTTTAAATCTTTTGATTTTAAACATGCTTGAAATGCATAAAACCATTTAAGTTTTGGTGTTTCATTATTCAAAACTCAAAAATTGTAGGGAATGTTCATAAAGATTCAATCTTTAGATTTTAAACATGCTAAAAATGAGTAAAATGAATTAATGTTTTGTGTTTTATTATTTAAAACTCAAAAAATTATAAGAAATGTGCATAAAGTATGAATCTTTTAATTTTAAACATGCTCAAAAAGAGTAAAACCACTTAAGTTTTTGTGTTTAGTTTTTCAAAACTCAAATTTTATAGGAAACATCTATAAAGTTTATATTTTTTTAATTTAAACATGCTCAAAATGAGTAAAACCACTTAAGTTCTGTTGTTGCATAATTCAAAACTCAAAAATTATAGGAAATGCACATAAAATCTGAACATGCTTCAAATAAGTAAAACTACCTAAGTTTTGGTGTTATATTATTCAAAACTCAAAAATTATAGGAAAGGTGCATAAAGTTTAAATCTTTTGATTGTAAACATGCTCAAAACACCTAAAATTGCCTATGTTTTATTATTGCATTATTCAAAATGCAAAAAATATAAGAAATGTGAATGAAATTTGAAGCTTTTTATTGTAAACATGCTCAAAATGGGAAAAACTACTTAAGTTTTAGTGTTACATTATTCAAAACTCAAAAATTATAGGAAATGTGCATAATGTTTGAATTTTGTAAACATTCTTGAAATGAGTAAAATTGCCTAAGTTTTGGTGTTGCATTATTGAAAACTAAAAAATTATAGGAAACACATATTAAGTTTAAATCTTTTGATTGTAAACATGTTCAAAATGAGTAAAAATGCCTATGTTTTGATGTCGAATTATTCAAAACTCAAATTATAGGAAACATTTATAAAGCTTGAATATTTTGATTGTAAACATGATCAAAATGAGTAAAACTACCTAAATTTTGGTTTTACATTATTAAAAACTCAAAAATTATATGAAACACACATAAATTTGAATCTTTTGATTGTAAACATGCTCGAAACAAGTAAAATTGCCTAAATTTTGGTGTTGCATTATTCAAAATTCAAAACTTATAAGAAACATGCATAAAGCTTATAAATATTGATTTTATACATGTTCAAGATGAGTAAAACCACTTAAGTCTTGTTGTTGCATTATTCAAAACTCAAAAATTATAGAAAACATAAATAAAATTTAAATCTTTTGATTTTAAACATGCTCAAAACAAGAAAAATTGCCAAATTGTTGGTGTTACATTATTCAAAACTCAAAAATTATAGGAAAGGCACTTAAAATTTGAATATTTTGATGGTAAACATGCTTGAAATAATTAAAACCATTAATGTTTTATTGTGGCATTATTCAAAACTCAAAAGTTATAGGAAATGTGAATAAAGTTTGAATCTTTTGATTGTAAACATGCTTGAAATGAGTAAATCACCTAGGTTTTGGTGCGGTATTATTCAAAACTCAAAAATTATAGGAAACATTCATAAAGTTTTAATCTATTGATTGTAAACATGCTCAAAATATGTAGAACTACCTAAGTTTTGATGTTGGATTATTCAAAACTCAAAAATTATGGAAAATGTACATAAATTTCAAATATTTTAATTGTAAACATGCTTGAAATGAGTAAAACTACATATGCTTTAGTGTTACATTATTAAAAAGTCAAAAATTATAAGAAATGTGCATCAAGTTTGAGTCTTTTGATGGTAAACATGCTGAAAATGAGTAAAAATGCCTAAGTTTTTGTGCCCCATTATTCAAAAGTCAAATTATCAATAATATGCATAAATTTTGAGTCTTTTGTTTGTAAACACCCATAAAATCAGTAAAACTACATATGTTTTTTTTGCATTATTAAAAATTTTAAAATTATAGGAAGCACATATAAATATTGAATATTTTAATTGTAAACATGCTTCAAATGTGTAAAACCACCTAAATTTTGGTCTTGCATTATTCAAAACACAAAAAATATAGGAAACACGCATACAGTTTGAATCTTTTGATTGAAGACATGCTTGAAATGAATAAAACCACCTAAGTTTTAATGTTGCATTATTCAAAACTCAAAAATTATAGGAAATATGCATAAAGTTTGAATCTTTTCATTACAAACATGCTCAAAACAAGTAAAACTGCCTAAGTTTTGGTGTTGCATTATTTAAAACTCAGAAATTATAGGAAACATGAATAAAGTTTTAATATTTTGATTTTAAACATGCTCAAAAAACATAAAATCACCTATGTTTTATTGTTGCATTACTCAAAACTCAAAAATTATAAGAAATGCCCATAAAATTTGATTTTTTTAAAATTGTAAACATCCTCACAATGAGTAAAATTGCCTACATTTTTGTGTTGAATTATTTAAAACTCAAAAATTATAGGAAGTTTGCATAAATTTTGAATATTTGGATGGTAAACATGCTCAAGATGATAAAAAATGCCTATGTTTTTTGTTACATTATTAAAAACTCAAATTATATGAAACATGCATAGAGATTGAATTTTTTGATTGTAAACATGCTTGATACAAGTAAAATTGCCTATGTTTTGGTTTTACATTATTAAAAACTCAAAAAAAATTAGGAAACACACATAAAGTTTAATTTATTTGATTGTTAACATGCTCCAAATGAGAAAAATGACCTAAGTTTTAGTGTTGCATTATTCAAATATAAAAAGTTATAAGAAATACAAATAAAGTTTGAATCTTTTGATTGTAAACATGCTTGAAATGAGTAAAAGCACCTATGGTTTTGTGTTGCATTATTCAAAACTCTAAAAATATAGGAAACATGCATAAAGGTTAAATATTTTGATTGTAAACATGCTCAAAAGGAGTAATATCACCTAAGTTTTGGTGTTGCATTATTCAAAACTCAAAAATTATAATAAACACACAAAAAATTTGAATCTTTTGATTGTAAACATGATCAAAAGGAGTTAAACTACCTAAGTTTTAGTGTTGTATTATTATAAACTCAAAAATTATAGGAAACATGCATAAAGTTTGAATATTTTGGTGGTAATCATGCTTAAGATGAGAAAAAATGCTTAAGATTTGGTGTTGCATTATTCAAAACTAAAATTTTAGGAAACATGCTCAAAGTTTGAATAGTTTGATTACAAACATGCTTGAAATGAGTAAAAATACCTAAGTTTTGATTTCATATTATTTAAAAATAAAACTAATAGGAAATGTACATAAAATTTAAATCTTTTGATTCAAAATGAGTAAAATTATGTTAAGTTTTGGTGTTGTATTATTCAAAACTCAAAAATTAAAGGAAATGCACATTAAGTTTGAATCTTTTGATTCTAAATATGTTTGAAATGAGTAAAATCACTTATGTTTTAGTGTTTTAATATTCAAAATTCAAAAATTATAGGAAACATGCATAACATTTGAATATTTTGATTACATAAACATGTTTGAAATGAGGAAAATTGCTTAAGTTTTGGTTTTGAATTAATTATTCAAAACTCAAAAATTATAGGAAACATGCATAAAATTTGAATCTTTTGATTGTAAACATGATTAAAATGAGTAAAACCACTTAAAATTTTGCCTTGCATTATTTTGAAGTCAAATATTATAGGAAACATGCATAAAGTTTGAATCTTTTGATTGTAAACATGCTCAAAATGAGGAAAATCACTTAAATTTTGGTGTTACTTTATTTAAAACTAAAAAATAATATGAAATGCACATAAAGTTTTAATATTTTAATTGTAAACATACTATAAATGAGGAAAACCACTTAAATTTTGGTGTTGCATTATTTAAAACTCAAATATTATAGGAAAAACACATAAAATTTGAATCTTTTGATTCTAAACATGCTTGAAATGAGTAAAATCACTTAAGTTTTAGTGTTATATTATTCAAAACTCAAAAATTATAAGAAATGCACATAAAATTTGAATAATTTGACTGTAAACAAGCTTGAAATGAGGAAAAGTGATTAAGTTTTAGTGTTGCATTATTTAAAACGAAAAAAATATAGGAAACACACATAAAGTTTTAATCTTTTGATTGTCAACATGCTCAAAATGAGTAAAACCACCTAGTTTTGGTGTTACACTATTCAAAACTCAAAAATTATAGGAAATTCACATAATGGTTAAATATTTTGATTGTAAACATGCTGAAAATGATTAAAATCACCTATGTTTTGGTCTTACATTATTCAAAACTCAAAAATTATAGGAAACATGCATAAATTTTTAATATTTTCATTGTAAACATGCTTAAAATGAGTAAAATCACCTAAGTTTTGGTGTGGCATTATTTAAAACTCAAAATTTATAGAAAACATGCATTAACTTTGAATCTTTTGATTAAAAACATGCTTGAAATGAGTAAAACTTCCCAAGATTTATTGTTACATTATTCAAAACTCAAAAATTATAGGAAATACGCATAATGTTTAAATATTTTGATTGTAAATGTTTTTAAAATGAGTAAAACCACCAATTTTTTTTGTTTCATTATTTAAAACTTAAAAATTAGATAAAACGCAAAGTTTGAATATTTTGATTGTAAACTACCTAAGTTTTGGTGTTGCATTATTCAAAACTCAAAAATTATAGGAACCATGCATAAAGTTTGAATCTTTTAATTTTAAACATGCTTGAAACAAGTAAAATTGCTTAAGTTTTAATGTTGTATTAATCAAAACTAAAAAATGATAAGAAACATGCATAAATTTTAAATGTTTTGATTGTAAAGATGATCAAAATGAGTAAAACTACCTAAGTAAAACCACTTATGTTTTGGTGTTGCATTATTAAAAACTCTAAAATTATAGTAAACATGCATAAATTTTGAAATTTTTATTATAAACATGATTAAAATATGTAAAACCACCTAATTTTTGGTGTTACATTATTCAAAACTCAAAAATTATATGAAACATACATAATATTTGAATCTTTTGATTTTAAACATGCTCAAAATGTATGAAACTGCTTAAGTTTTGGTGTTGCATTATTCAAAACACAAAAATTATATGAAACATACATAAACTTTGAATATTTTGATTTTAAACATGCTCAAGACAGGTCTAACCTCTTAGGTTTTGGGGTTGCATTATTCAAAACTCAAAAATTATAGGAAACATGCATAAAGTTTGATTTTTTTAAATTTTAAACATGCGTAAAATGAGTAAAATCACTTTGGTTTTAGTGTTGCAATATTCAAAACTCAAAAATTAAAAAAAATATGCTTGAATTTTAAATCTTTTAATTTTAAACATGCTTGAAGTGTGTAAAACTACCCAAATTTTGGTGTTACATTATTCAAAACTTAAAAATTATAGGAAAGATACATAAAATTTGGATCTTTTGAGTAAACATGCTCAAAATGAGTTAAAATACCCAATATTTTATGTTGCATTATTCAAAAATAAAAAACTATAAGAAATATGCATAAAGTTTGAATATTTTCATTGTAAACATGCTCAAAATGAGTTAAAACACCTAAATTTTAGCATTATATTATTCAAAACATAAAAAATATAGGAAACACACAAAAAGTTTCAATCTTTGGATTGTAAACATGCTAAAAATGATTAAAACCAATTAAGTTTTGGTGTTGCATCAATCAAAATTCAAAAATAAAGGAAACACGCAAAAAGTTTGAATCTTTTGACTGTAAACATACTCAAAATGAGTAGAACAAATTAATTTTTTGGGTTGCATTATTAAAAAAATAAAAAATTATAAGAAATGCACATAAAGTTTGAATATCTTGATTGTAAACATGTTAAAAATGAGTAAAATCACCTAAGTTTTGGTGTTGCACTATTTAAGACTCAAATATTATAGGAAATGTGCATAAAGTTTGAATATTTTGATTGTACACATGTTTGAAATGAGTAAAATAGCCTAAGTTTCAGTGTTGCATTATTTAACACTTAAAAATTATAGTAAACATGCATAAATTTTGGATCTTTTGATTGTAAACATGCTCAAAATGAGTAAAACTACTTAAAGTTTGGTTTTGCATTATTAAAAACTAAAAAATTATAGGAAACATGCATAAATTTTTTATCTTTTGATTTTAAACATGCTCAAAATGAGTAAAACCATTTAAGTTTTGGGGTTGCATTGTTTAAAAATCAAAAATTATGGGAAACGTACATAAAGTTTGAATATTTTAATTGTAAACATGCTAAAAATGTGTAAAACCACCTAAGTTTTGGAATTGTGTTATTTGAAACTCTTAAATAATAAAAAACATTCATAAAGTTTGAATCTTTTGATTTTAAACATGCTCAAAATGAGTACAAACAATAAAGTTTTGGTGTTGTATTATTCAAAACACAAGTATAGAAAATGTGTATAAATATTGGATCTTTTGATTCTAAACATGCTTGAAATGAGTAAAACTACCTATGTTTTTCTGTTGCATTATTCAAAACTCAAAAATTATAGAAAATTTGCATAAAGTTTGAATATTTTAATTGTAAACAAGCTTGAAATGAGGAAAACTACCTATGTTTTAGTGTTACATTATTAAAAACACAAAAAATATAGGAAATGTGCATAAAGTTTGAATTTTTTGATTGTAAACATGCTCAAAATAAGTAAAACCACTTAAATTTTGGTGTTACATTATTCAAAACTCAAAAATTATAGGAAATGTGCATAAAATTTGAATACTTTGATTTTAAACATGCTCAAAATGAGCAAAATCACCTAAATTTTGGTGTTGCATTATTAAAAACTCAAAAATTATAACAAAATCACATAAAGTTTGAATATTTTGACTGTAAGCATGCTTAAAATGAGTAAAATCGCTTAAGTTTTGGTGTTGCATTATTCAAAACTCAAAAATTATAAGAAATGTGCATAATGTTTGAATCTTTTGATTGTAAACATGCTCAAAACAAGTAAAACCATCTAAATTTTGGCATTGCATTATTTAAAACTAAAAAATTATAGGAAACATGAATAAAGTTTGAATCTTTTAATTCTTAACATGGTTGAAATGTGTAAAACCAACTAAGTTTTAGTGTTACAATCTTTAAAACTAAAAAAAAATAGGAAACATGTGTAAAGTTTGAATCTTTTGATTGTAGACATGCGTGAAATGAGTAAAACTACCAATGTTTTGATGTTGCATTATTTAAAACTCAAAAATTATAGAAAATGTGCTTAAATTTTGAATTTTTTGATTTTAAACATGCTCAAAATGAGTATGAATGCCTTGGTTTTGCATTAATCAAAACTCAAATAATATAGGAAATGTGTATAAATTTTAATCTTTTGATTTTAAACATGCTCAAAATGATTAAAATTGCCTAAGTTTTGATGTTGCATTATTCAAAACTCAAAATTTATACGAAAATTACATAAAGTTTGAATCTTTTTATTCTAAACATTCACAAAATGAGTAAAAAGACCCATGTTTTGGTGTTGCATTATTCAAAACTCAAAAATTAGAGGAAAAGTGCATAAAGTTTGATTATTTTGATTGTAAACATGCTCTAAATGAGTAAAACCATATAAGTTTTGGTGTTGTATTATTTAAAAATACAAAATTATAGTTAATGCATATAAATTTTGAATCTTTTAATTGCAAACATGCTAAAAACAAGTAAAACCACCTAAGTTTTGGTGTTGCATTATTCAAAATGCAAAAATTATAGGAATCATGCATAAATTTTAAATATTTTGGCTTAAAACACGCTTGAAATGAGTAAAATTGCCAAACTATTGGTGTTGCATTATTAAAAAATCAAAAACTATAGGAAACATGCATAAATTTTGAATATTTTGATTTTAAACATGCTTGAGAGGAGTAAAACCACCTAAGTTATGGTGTTGCATTATTCAAAATTAAAAATTTATAGGAAATGCACATAAAATGTGAATTTTTGATTTTAAACATGCTTCAAATGAGTAAAACTACATAATTTTTAGTGTTACATTTTTCAAAACTAAAAAATTATACAAAATGTGCATAAATATTGAATCTTTTGATTTTAAACATGCTTGAAACGAATAAAAACATTTATGTTTTGGTGTTGCATTATTCAAAACTCTAAAATTTTAAGAAGCTTGCATAATGTTTGAATCTTTTGAATATAAACATGCTCAAAATGATCAAAACCGCTAAAGTTTTTGTGTTGCATTATTTAAAACTAAAAAATTATAAAAGTGCACATAAAGTTTGAATCTTTTAATTTTAAACATGCTCGAAATGAGAAAAACCACTTAAGTTTTGGTGTTACATTATTCAAAACTAAAAACTTATAAGAAATGCCATAAAGTTTGAATCTTTTGATTTTAAACATGCTAAAAAAGAGTAAAATAATATAATAAATTGGCATAAAGATGAATCTTTTGATTTTGGTGTTGAATTGTTCAACACTCAAATAATATAGGAAACATGCATAAAGCTTGAATCTTTTGATTGTAAACATACTCAAAATGAGTAAAATTGCCAAGGTTTTGGTGTTGTATTATTCAAAACTTAAAAGTTATAAGAAATACATATAAATTTTGTATCTTTTGATTGTAAACATACTTGAAAGAAGTAAAACTACCTAAGTTTTGGTGTTGCATTATTCAAAACTCAAAAATTATAGTAAATGTGTTCAAAAATTTAGAATCTTTTGATTGTAAACATGATTAAAAGGAGTAAAACTACCTATGTTTTTGTGTTGCATTATTCAAAACTCAAAAATTATAGGAAACTTGCATAAAGTTTGAATCTTTTGATGGAAAACATGCTCAAGATGAGTAAAAATGCTGAAGTTTTGGTGTTGCATTATTCAAAACTAAAATGATAGGAAACGTGCTTGAAATGAGTAAAACTACATAAGTTTTGGTGTTGCATTATTCTAAAATCAATAATTATAGGAAATTCACATAAATTTTTAATCTTTTGATTGTAAACATGTTTGAAATGAGTAAAACCACCTAAGTTTTGGTGTTGCATTATTCAAAACTTAAAAATTATAAAAAAATGTGCATAAAGGTTGAATCTTTTGATTGTAAACATGCTTAAAATAAGTAAAATTGAGTATGTTTTGGTGTTGAATTATTAGAAACTATATAATTATAGGAAATGCCTATAAAGTGTGAATTTATTGATTGTAAAGATGATAGGAAATATGCATAAAGTTTCAATCTTTTGATTGTAAACATGCTCAAAATGAGTATAACTACTTAGGCTTTGGTGTTGAATTATTCAAAACACAAAAATTATAGGAAATCCATATATGAATATTTTGATTGTAAAAATGTTCTAAATGAGTAAAATCATCTAAGTTTTGTTGTTGTATTCAAAACTCTAAAATTATATTAAACACACAAAGTTTGAATATTTTGATTGTAAACATGTTTTAAACAAGTAAAATTACCTAAATTTTGGTGTTGCATTATTCAAAACTCAAAAATTATAGAAAATATATATAAATTTTGAATCATTTGATTGTAAACGTGCTTTAAATGAGTAAAACCACCTATGTTTTGGTGTTGCATTTTTCAAAACTCAAAAATTAAAGGAAATGCTATAAATTTTGAAACTTTTGAATTTAAAGATGATCAAAATGAGTAAATAATATAGAAAACACACATAAAGTTTGAATCTTTTGATTTTGGTGTTGCATTACTCAATAATCAAATAATATAGGAAATTTGCACAAACATTGAATCTTTTGATTATAAACATGATTGAAATGAGTAAAATTACCTAAGTTTTAATTTTTTATTATTCAAAACTTAGAAATTATAGGAAACACGTATAAATTTTGAATCTATTGATTATAAACATGCTCAAAATGAGTAAAACTACATTAGTTTTGGTGTTGCATTATTCAAAACTCAAAAATTATAGTAATCATGGATAAAATTTGAATTTTTTTATTGTAAACATGCTTGAAAGGAGTAAAACACCTAAGTTTTTGTGTTACATTATTCAAAACTCAAAAATTATAGGAAACATCATTAAGTTTGAATCTTTTGATGGTAAACATGCTCAAGATGAGCAAAAATGCCTATGTTTTGGTGTTACATTATTCAAAGCTGAAATTATAGGATACATCCATAAAGTTTCCATCTTTTGATTGTAAATATGCTTGAAATGAGTAAAACTACCTGAGTTTTGGTGTTGCATTATTAAAAAATCATAAATTATAGGAAATGCACATAAAGTTTGAATCTTTTGATTTTAAAGAAGCTCAAAATGAGTAAAAGCACCAAAGTTTTGGTGTTACATTTATTCAAAACTCCAAAATTATAGGAAACATGTAAAAGGTTGAATATTTTTAATGTAAACATGCTTGAAATGAGTAAAATTACCTAAGTTTTGGTGTTGCATTATTCAAAACTCAAAAATTATAGGAAACATGTTTAAAGCTTGAAATTTTTGATTGTAGACATTCTCAAAACAAGTAAAACCACATAAGTTTTGGTGTTACATTATTTAAAACTATAAAATTATAGGAAGCATACATAAAGTTTGAATATTTTGATTGTAAACATACTTGAAACAAATAAAATTGCCTATGTTCTGGTGTTACATTATTCAAAACTCAAAAATTATAAGAAACATGCATAAATTTTGAATCTTCTGATCTTAAACAAGTTTAAAAGGAGTAAAACCACCTAAGTTTTGGTGTTACATTCTTCAAAACTCAAAAAATTATAAGAAACATGCATAAAGTTTTAATCTTTTGATTGTAAACATGCTCGAAATGAGTAAAACTACCTAGGTTTTGGCGTTGCATTATTCAAAACTTAAAAATTATAGGAAATTCAGATAAAGTTTAATTTTTTTGATAATAAACATGCTCCAAATGAGTAAAATCACCTAGGTTTTTCTGTTACATTATTCAAAATTACAAAAAATAGAGGAAACATGCATAAAGTTTGAAAATTTTGATTGTAAACATGCTTGAAATGAGTTAAACCACCTAAGTTTTTGTGTTTCATTATTCAAAACTCAAAAAATTTAGTAAACATGCATAAAGTTTTGTTGTTGCATTTCTCAAAACTCAAAAATTACCATCAATGTGCATAAAGTTTGAATTTTTTGATTATAAACATGATCAAAATGAGTAAAACTATCTGTGTTATGGTGGTGCATTATTTAAAACTCAAAATTATAGGAAATGTGCATAAAGTTTGAATCCTTTGATTGTAAACATGCTCAAAAGGAGTAAAACCACCTAAGTTTTGGTGTTTCATTATTCAAAACGCAAAAATTATAAAAACCACAAAAAAATTGAATCTTTCGATTGTAAACATGCTCAAAATGACTAAAACCACCTAGGTTTTGGTGTTGCATTTATCAAAACTCAAAAATTATAGAAAAAAATATAAATATTGAATCTTTTGATTATAAACATGCTTAAAATGAGTAAAACTACTTATGTTTTCATGTTGCATTATTCAGAACTAAAAAATTATATGAAATGTACATAAAATTTGAAACTTTTGATTCTAAACATGCTTGAAATGAGTAAAATCACTTAAGATTTGGTTTTACATTATTCAAAAATTCAAAAAATATAGGAAATGCACATAAAGATTGAATCTTTTGATAATAAACATGCTCAAAACAAGTAAAACTACCTAAGTTTTGGTGTTGCATTATTCAAAACTTAAAAATTATATGAAACAGGCATAAAGTTTTAATCTTTTGATTGTAAACATGTTCAAAATGAGTAAAACCACTTAAGTTTTGGTGTTACATTATTCAAAACTCAAAAATTCTAGGAAACATGCATAAAGATTGATTCTTTGGATTTTAAACATGCTCAAAATGAGTAAAATCACTTAGGTTTTGGGGTTGCATTATTCAAAACTCAATAATTTTATGAAATGTGCATAAAATTTGAATCTTTTGGTTGTAAACATGATCAAAATGAGTAGAACTACCTAAGTTTTGGTGTTGCATTATTCAAAACTCAAAAATATAGGAAACACCTTAAAGTTTGAATTTTTTGATTGTAATCAATGCTCAAAATAAGTAAAATTACATAGGTTTTGGTGTTACATTATTCAAAAATTATCAGAAACATGCATAAAGTTCAAATATTTTGACTTTAAACGTGCTTGAAATGAGTAAAACTACATAGATTTTAGTGTTGCATTATTCAAAACTCAAAAATTGTAGGAACCGCACATAAATTTTGAATATTTTAATTGTAAACATGCTCAAAATGAGTAAAACCACTTACATTATTTAAAACACAAAAAATAAAATAAATGCAAATAAAGTTTGAATTTTTTGATTGTTAACATGCTCTAAATGTGTAAAATTTCTTAAATTTTAGTGTTGCATTATATAAAACTCAAAAATTATAGGAAATATGCTTAAAGTTTGAATGTTTGACTATAAACATTCTATAAATGAGTAAAACTAGCTAAGTTTTGGTCTTTTATTATTCAAAAATAAAAAATTATAGGACATACACATAAATTTTAAATCTTTTAATTGTATACATTGCTTGAAATGAGTAAAACCACTTAAGTTTTAGTGTTACATTATTCAAAACTCAAAAATTATAGTAAAATCAAATAAAGTTTGAACATTTTGATTGTTAACAAGGTTGAAATGAGTAAAATCACTTATGTTTTGGTATTTCATTATTTAAAACTCAAAAAATATAGGAAACATGCATAGAATTTGAATATTTTGATTGTAAACATGCTTGAAATGAGTAAAACAACTTCGGTTTTAGTGTTGTTTTGTTAAAAATTCAAAAATTATAGGAAAAATACACAAAATTTGAATCTTTTTATTTTAGACATGCTCAAAATGAGTAAAACCAATTAAATTTTTGTGTTGCATTATTCAAAACTCAAAAATTATAGGAAACACACATAAACATTAAATTTTTTGACTTTAAAGATGCTCGAAACAAGTAGAACCACTTAAGTTTTGTATTTAGATTATTCAAAACTCAAAAATTATAGGAAAAATGCATAAAGATTGAATATTTTGATTGTAAATATGCTGGAAAGGAGTAAAATTGCTGAAGTTTTAGTGTTGCATTATTAAAAACTCAAAAATTATAAGAAATGCACACAAAGTTTGAATATTTTGATTGTAAACATGCTAAAAATGAGTAACAACTTTTAAGTTTTGGTGTTGCATCATTAAAAACTCAAAAATAAAAGGAAACATGCATAAAATTGGAATCATTTGATTGTAAACATGCTCAAAATGAGTAAAATTGCTTATGTTTTGGTGTTCCATTATTCAAAACTAAAAAATTATAGGAAATGTGTATAAAGTTTGAATGTTTTGAATCTAGACATGCCTAAAACAAGTAAAACCAGTTAATTTTTGTTGTTGCATTATTCAAAATTCTTAAATGATAGGAAACACATAAAAAGTTTGAATCTTTTAATTGTAAACATACTCAAAATGAGAAAAACCACCTAAGTTTTAGTGTTGCATAAAGTTTGAATCTTTTTATTGTAAACATGCTCAAATGTGTAAAAATACCTAAATTTTGTTGTTGCTTTATTGAAAACTAAAAATTTATAGGAAATGCACATAAAGTTTGAATCTTTTGATTGTAAGCATTCTCAAAATGAGTAAAACTGCATATGTTTTGGTGCTGCATTATTCAAAACTCAAAAATTATAGGAAACACTCATAGAGTTAGAATCTTTTGATTGTAAATATGCTTAAAATGAGTAAAACTGCATAATTTTTTATGTTACATTATTCAAAACTAAAAAATAATAAGAAACACACATAAATTTGGAATCTTTTGATTGTAAACATGCTTAAAATGAGCAAAAATGCCTAAGTTTTAGTGTTTCATTATCCAAAACTCAAATTATAGGAAATATGTATAAATATTAAATCTTTTGATTGTAAACATGCTCGAAATGAGTAAAACCACCTAGTTTTGGTGTTACATTATTCAAAATTCAAAAATTATAGGAAACATGCATAAAGTTTTAATATTTTAATTGTAAACATGCTTGAAATGAGTAAAAGTGCATTTTGGTGTTGTAGTATTCAAAACTCAAAAATTATAGGGAACGCACATAAATTTTGAATATTTTGATTGTAAACATGCTTGAAATGAGTAAAACTACCTAAGTTTTGGTATTGCATTATTCAAAACATAAAAATAAGATGAAAACCACCTATGTTTGAATATTTTGATTGTAAACATGCTCCAAATAAGAAAACCCTCCTAAGTTTCGATGTTGCATTATTCTAAACTAAAAAAACATAGGAAACACACAAAGAGTTTGAATCTTTTTGTTATAAACATGCTTGAAATGAATAAAACCAATTAAGTTTTAGTGTTGTATTATTCAAAACTAACAAATTATAGGAATCATGCATAAAGTATGAATCTTTTGATAGTAAACATGCTTGAAAAGTGTCAAATTGCTTAAGTTTTTATTTTGCATTATTCAAAACTCAAAAACAATAGGAAACACACAAAAAATTAAAGTCTTTTGATTGTAAACATCCTCAAAATGAGTCAAACCACCTAAGTTTTGGTGGTGCATTACTCAAAACTCAAATTGTAGGAAATACACATAAAGATTGAATCTTTTGATTCAAAACATGCTCAAAATGAGTAAAACCTCTTAAGTTTTGGTGTTGCATTATTCAAAACTCAAAAATTATAGTAAACACGTAAAAAGTTTGAATATTTTGATTATATAAACATGCTTTAAAAGAGGAAAACTATTTAAGATTTGGTGTTGCATTATTCAAAACTCAAAATTTTTAGGAACCACATATAAAATTTGAAGCTTTTGATTATGAACATGATCAAAATGAGTAAAACTACTTAAGTTTTGGTGTTGCATTATATAAAACTCAAAAATTTAAGAAAATGAATAAATTTTGAATCTTTTGATTGTAAACATGATCGAAATGAGTAAAATAGCTTAAATTTTGGGGTTGCATTATTCAAAACTCAAAAACTATAGGAAAAACCATAAGGTTTGAATCTTTTGGTTGTAAACATGATTGAAATGAGTAAAACCACATAAGTTTTGGTGTTGCATTATTCAAAACTCAAAAAATAAAGTAAATGTGGATAAAATTAAAATATTTTAATTTTAAACATGCTCGAAATGAGTAAAACTACCTAAGTTTTGACATTGCATTATTCAAAATTAAACAATATAAGAAATATGCATAAAAATTGAATATTTTTATTTTAAACATGCTCAAAATGAGTAAAAACAACCTAAGTTTTGGTGATGTATTTTTTAAAACTCAAAAATTATAGAAAATTCACATAAAATTTGAATCTTTTGATTATAAACATGCTTGAAATAAGTAAAACTACTTAAGTTTTAGTGTTGCATTATTCAAAGCTAAAAAATTATAGGAAGTGTATATAAAGTTTAAATCTTTTGATTGTAAGCATTCTAAAAATGAGAAATTCCCTATGTTTTGGTGTTGCATTATTCAAAAATAAAAATTTATAAGAAACATGCATAGAGTTTGAATATTTTTATTGTACACATGCTCAAAATGAGTAAAACTATTTTAGTGTTGAATTATTCAAAACTCAAAAATTATAGTAAACTTGCATAAATATTGAACATTTTGAATGTAAACATGATCAAAATGTGTAAAACCACTTAAGTTTTGGTGTTGCATTATTCAAAACTTAGAAATTATAGGAAATACATATAATGTTTGAATCATTTGCTTGTAAACATGTTGTAAATGAGTAAAACTACTTAATTTTTGGTGTTGCATTGTTTAAAACTAAAAATTATAGGAAACGTACATAAATTTTGAATCTTTTAATTGTAAACATGCATAAAATGAGTAAAATCAATCAAATTTTGGTGTTGTATAATTCAAAACTTGAAAACTATAGGAAACATGCACAAAAATTTGAATATTTTGATTTTAAACATGCTCATAATGAATACAACCCATTAAGTTTTGTTTTTGAATTATTCAAAACTCAAAATTTATAAGAAACATGTATAATGTTTGAATCTTTTGATTGTAAACATACTCAAAATGAGTAAAGCTACCAAAGTTTTGGTGTTACATTATTCATAAACTCAAAAATTATAAAAAACAAACATAAAGTTTGAATCTTTTGATTTTAAAAATGCTGAAAATGAGTATAACCACTTAATTTTTAATGATGCATATTCAAAACTTTAAAATTACAAGAAATATGCATAAAGTTTAAAACTTTTGATTTTAAACATGCTTAAAATGAGTAAAACCACCTATGTTTTGGTGTTACATTATTCAAATTTCAAATATTATAGGAAACACCATAAAGTTGGAATCTTTTGATTGTAAACATGTTCAAAACATGTAAAAATGTCTAAGTTTTCATGTTGCATTATTCAAAACTAAATTTTTATAGGAAATTCCATAAAGTTTGAATCTTTTGATTGTAAATATACTTGAAATACATAAAACTACCTAAGTTATAGTGTTACATTGTTCACTACTAAAAGATTATAGGAATCATGCATACAATTTGAATCTTTTGATTGTAAACATGCATGATATAAGTAAAAATACCTAAGTTTTGTTGTTGCATTACTCAAAACTCAAAAATTATAGGAATTGCACATAAATTTTGAATTTTTTGATTATAAAAAAGCTCAGAATGAGTAAAAGTGCATAAGTTTTGGTGTTGCATTATTCAAAACTCAAAAATTATAGTAAACATGTATAAAGTTTAAATCTTTTGATTGTAAACATGCTTAAAAGGAGTAAAATTGCCTAAGTTTTGTTGTTACATTTTTCAAAACTCAAAAATTAAAGGAAATGTGCATAAAGTTTGAATATTTTGGTTGAAAACATGCTAGAGATGAGTAAAATTGTCTAAGTTTTGGTGTTGCATTATTCAAAACTCAAAATTTATAGGAAACACTTAGAGTTTGAATATTTTAATTGTACACATGCTCAAAATGAGGAAAACCACTTAAGTTTTGGTGTTGCATTATTCAAAACTTAAAAATTATAGTAAACTCACACAAAGCTTGAACCTTTTGAATGTAAACATGCTTAAAATGAGTAAAACCACTTAAGCTTTGGTGTCACATTATTCAAAATATAAAAATTATAGGAAACACATATAAAGTTTGAATGTTTTGATTGTAAACATGCTTGAAATGAGTAAAACCTCTAAAGTTTTAGTGTTGCATTGTTCAAAACTCTAAAATTATAAGAAACATGCATAAAGTTTGAATCTTTTGATTCTAAACATGCTCAAAATGAGTAAAATCGATTATGTTTTAGTGTTGCATTATTTAAGACTCAAAAATTTTAGAAACACATAAAGTTTGAATCTTTTAATTTTAAACATGCTTAAAACAAGTAAAACCCCTTGGATTTTGGTGTTGGATTATTCAAAACTCAAAAATTATAGGAAACTTAGATAAAGTTTGAATTTTTTGATTGTAAACAAGTTCCAAATGAGTACAGCTATCTTAGTTTTGGTGTTACATTATTCAAAACTCAAGAATTATAGGAAATGCATATAAAGTTTGAATCTTTTGATTTTAAACATGCTCAAAATGAGTATAATCACTTATGTTTTAGTGATGCATTATTCAAAACACAAAACTTATGAGAAATACACATAAAGTCTGAATCTTTTGATTTTAAACATGCTCAAAATGAGTAGAGCCACCTAAGTTTTGGTGTAGAATTATTCAAATTTTAAAAATAATAAGAAACACCATAAAGTTTGAATCTTTTAGTTGTAAACACATTTGAAATGAGAAAAAATGTCTAAGTTTTGGTGTTGCATTATTCAAAACTAAAAAATTATAAGAAATGCCATAAAGTTTGAATCTTTTGATTGTAAACATGCTCGAAACATGTAAAACCACCTAGGTTTTGGTGTTGCATTATTCACTACTAATAATTTATAGGAAACCTGGATAGATTTTGAATCTTTTGATTGTAAACATACTCAAAGCATGTAAAACTACCCAAGTTTTTTGTTGTATTACTCAAAATGCCTATGTTTTGGTGTTGCATTATTCAAAAATAAAAATAATATAAGAAATGCACATAAATTTTGAATCTTTTGATTGTAAACATGCTCGAAAAGAGTAAAACCACCTAAGTTTTGGTGTTGCATTATTCAAAACTCAAAAATTATAGAAAACGTGCATAAAGGTCAAATATTTTAATTGTAAACATGCTCAAAATGAGTAAATTCAGCTAAGTTTTGGTGTTGCATTATTTAAAAACTCAAAAATTATAGTAAAAATGCATAAAGTTTGAATATTTTGATTGTAAACATGCTCAAAAGGAGTAAACCCACCTAAGTTTTAGTGTTACATCATTCAAAACTCAAAAATTATCGAAAACATGCATCTATAATTTCATTAAAGTGCTTCAAAATTTCTAAATTTAATCTTTTGATGGTAAACATGCTTAAGATGAGCAAAAATGCCTAAATTTTGGTGTTGCATTATTCAAAACTGAAATTTTAGGAAAAATGCTTAAAGTTTGAATATTTTGATTGCAAACTTGCTTAAAATGAGTAAAACTACCTATGTTTTGATGTTACGTTATTAAAAAATAAAAAATTATAGGAAAAGCACATAAAATGTTAATCCTTTGATTCAAAATGAGTAAAATTGCATATGTTTTGGTGTTATATTATTCAAAACTCAAAAATTATAGGAAATGCACATAAAGTTTGAATTTTTTGATTTTAAACATACTTGAAATGAGTAAAACCGCTTAAGTTTTAGTGTTGCATTATTCAAAACTCAAAAATTATTAGAAACACATATAAAGTTTGAATATTTTGATTACATGAACATGCTCCAAATGAGGAAAACCACTTATGTTTTGGTGTTGTATTATTCAAAACTGAAAAATTATAAGAAACATGCATAAAATTTGAATCTTTTAATTTTAAAGATGCTTGAAATGAGTAAAACCACTTAAGTTTTGGTGTTGCATTATTAAAAACTCAAAAATTATAGGAAACATGAGTAAAATTTTAATCTTTTGATTGTAAACATGATCAAAATGTGTAAAATTGTTTAAATTTTGGGGTTGCATTCAAAACTCAAAAATTATAGGAAATGTGCATAAAGTTTATATTTTTTTTATTGTAAACATGCTTGAAATGAGTAAAATCACCTAAGTTTTGGTGTTACATTATTTAAAACTCAAAAATTAAATGAAACATGCTTAAATTTTGAATCTTTTGTTTGTAAACATGATCAAAATGAGTAAAATTGCCAAAATTTTGGTGTTGAATTATTCAAAACACAAAAATAATAGTAAATATGCATTAAGTTTGAATATTTTGATTGTAAACATGCTCAAAATGAGTAAACTACCTAAGTTTTGGTGTTGCATTATTTAAAACACAATAAAAATAGGAAATACACATAAATTTTGAATCTTTTGATTATAAACATGATCAAAATGAGTGAAACTATAAGTTTTTGTGTTACATTATTCAAAACTCTAAAATTAGAGGAAATACACATGAAGTTTGAATATATTGATTGTAAACATGCTCAAAACAAGTAAAGCCACCTAAATTTTGGTGTTGCATTATTCAAAACTCAAAAATTGCCTATAATTTGGTGTTACCTTATTCAAAACTCAAAAATTATAGGAAACATGGATAAAGTTTAAATATTTTGATTCTAAACATGCTAAAAATGATTAAAACCATGTAAGTTTTGGTGTTGCATTATTCAAAACTCAAAACTTATAGAAAATGTGCATAAAGATTGAATCTTTTGATTGTAAACATGATCGAAATGAGTAAAACCACCTAAGTTTGGGTGTTACATTATTAAAAATTCAAAAATTATAGAAAACATGCATAAAGTTTGAACCTTTTAATTGTAAACATGCTCGAAACAAGAAAAATTGCCTATATTTTGGTGTTGCATTATACAAAACTCAAAAATTATAGGGACCATGATTAAAGTTTGAATATTTTGATTGTAAACATTCTTGAAATGATTAAAAATACCTATGTTTTGGTGTTGTATTATTCAAAACTCAAAAATTACAAGAAATGTGCATAAAGTTTGAATCTTTTGGTTGTAAACATGATCAAAATGAGTAAAATTGCCTTAGTTTTGTCGTTACATTATTCACAACTCAAAAATTATTGGAAACATGCATAAATTTTGAATCTATTAATTGTAACCATGCTCAAAATGAGTAAAACCACTTATGTTTTATAGTTGCATTATTTAAAACTCAAAAAATTATAGGAAACATGCATAAAGTTTTTATTTTTTTATTGTAAACATTCTCAAAATGAGTAAAATTGCCTAGGCATTGGTGATGCAATATTCAAAACTCAAAAATTATAGGAAATGTAGATAAAGATTGAATCTTTTTATTGTAAACATGTTCTAAATGATTAAAACCACCTAAATTTTTGTGTTGTATTATTCAAAACTCAAAAACTAGAGAAAAAATGTATAAAGCTTGAATATTTTAATTGTAAACATGCTTGAAATGAGTAAAACCACCTATGTTTTGGTTTTACATTATTCAAAACTGTGAAATTATAGTCAACATGCATAAATTTTGAATCTTTAGATTGTAAACATGCTCGAAACAAGTAAAACTATCTAAGTTTTGGTGTTGCATTATTCAAATATAAAAAATCATAGGAAACATATATAAAGTTTGAATCTTTTGATTGTAAACATGCTCAAAGTAAGTAAAATCACTAAAGTTTTATTGTTGCATTAATCAAAACTCAAAAATTATAGGAAATGCACATAAAGTTTGAATTTTTTGATTATTGACATGCTCAAAATGACTAAAACTACCGAAGTTATTCTGTTGCATTATTCAAAACTTAAAAAATTATAGGAAATGCACATAAAGTTTGAATTTTTTTATTATTGACATGCTCAAAATGACTAAAACTACCGAAGTTATTCTATTGCATTATTCAAAACTCAAAAATTATAGGAAATGGGCATAAAGTTTGAATCTTTCAATGGTAAACATGCTCAAAATGAGCAAAAATGACTAAGTTTTAGTGTTACCTTATTCAAAACTCAAATTATAGGAAACATTCATAAAGTTTGAATTGATTGATTATAAACATGCTCAAAATGATTAAAATTACATATTTTTGGTTTTGTGTTATTAAAAACTCAAAAATTATAGGAAATATGCATAAAGTTTGAATCTTTTGATTGTAAACATGGTCCAAATGAGTAAAGCTACTAAGTTTTGGCATTGCATTATTCAAAAATAAAAAATTATAGGAAATGCACATAAACTTTGAATATTTTGATTGTAAACATGATCAAAATGAGTAAAACCACATAATTTTTGGCGTTGCATTATTCAAAACTCAATAAATATAGGAAACATGCATAAAGGTTGAATATTTTGATTGTAAACGTGCTCAAAATGAGTAAATCACCTAAGTTTTGGTGTTGTATTATTCAAAACTCAAAAATTATAGGAAACGTGCATAAAATTTAAATCTTTTGATGGTAAACATTCATAAAATGAGAAAAAATGCCTAAGATTTGGTGTTGCATTATTCAAAACTAAAATTTTAGGAAACATGCTTACAGTTTGAATCTTTTGATTGTAAACATGCTTGAAATGAGTAAATGCACATAAAGTTTAAATATTTTTATTAAAAATGAGTAAAACCAAGTAAGTATTGGTGTTACACTATTAAAAACTCAATAATTATAACAAATGCACATAAAGTTTGAATCTTTTGATTTTAAACATGCTTGAAATGAGTAAAACCACTTAAGATTTGGTGTTACATTATTCAAAACTTAAAAATTATAGGAAACAAGCATAACACTTGAATACTTTGATTATATAAATATACTTCAAATGAGGAAAAATTCTTAAGTTTTGGTGTTGTATTATTTAAAACTCAAAAATTATAGGTACTACACATAGAATTCAAATATTTTGATTTTAAACATGCAAGAAATAAATAAAACCACTTAATTTTTGGTGTTGCATTATTCAAAACTAAAACATTATAAGTAATGTGCATAAAATTTGAATCTTTTAATTGTAAACATGATGGAAACGAGTAAAACCACATAAATTTTAGGGTTACATTATTCAAAACTCAAAAATTATATTAAACATGCATAAAATTTGAATCTTTTGATCGTAAACATGCTCAAAATGAGGAAAATTGATCAAGTTTTGGTATTACATTATTTAAAACTCATAAGTTATATGAAACATGCATAAATTTTGAATATTTTGATTGTAAACATGCTATAAATGAAGAAAACCACTTTAATTTTTGGTGTTACATTATTTAAAACTCAAATATTATAGAAAATACACATAAAATTTTAATTTTTTAATTCTAAACATGCTTGAAATGAGTGAAATTACTTAATTTATGGTGTTGTATTACTCAAAACTCAAAAACTATAGGAAACAAGCATAAATTTTAAATCTTTTGATTCTAAACATGCTCAAAATGAGTAAAACCAGTCAAGTTTTGGTGTTGTATTAATCAAAACTCAAAAATTATAGGAATCACACATAAATTTTGAATATTTTGATTGTAAACATGCTCAAAATGAGTAAAACCATATAGGTTTTGGTGTTGCATTATTCAAAACTCAAAAGTTATAATAAACACACATAAAGGTCATATCTTTTTATTTTAAACATGCTCAAAATGAGTAAAGTCACCTAAGTTTTTGTGTTGTATTATTAAAAACTCAAAAATTATTTGAAATGCATAAATTTTATATCTTTTCATTGTAAGCATGCTCAAAATAAGTAAATCCACCTATGTTTTGGTGTTAAATTATTCAATACTCAAATATTATAGAAAATGTGCATTATTTAGAGCTACCTAAGTTTTGTTGGTGTTACATTATTTAAAACTCAAAAATTATAGGAAATATAAATAAAGTTTAAATCCTTTGATTATAAGCATGCTTGAAATGAGTAAAACAGCCTAACTCTTTGTGTTGCATTATTCAAAACTCAAAAAATAGAGCAAATGCACATAAAGTTTGAATATTTTGATTGTAAACTCCTAATGTTTTGGTGTTGCATTATTTAAAACTCAAAAACTATAGGAACCATGCATAAAGATTGAATCTTTTGAATGTAAACGTGCTTGAAACTTGTAAAACTACCTAAATTTTTATGTTGCATTATTCAAAACTTAAAAGCAATTAGGGAACACATAAAGTTTAATTATTTTGATTATAAAGATGCTCAAACTGAGTAAAACTACCTAAGTTTTGGTGTTGTATTATTCAAAACTCAAAAATTATTAAAAAAAGTACATAAAGTTTGAATATTTTTATTTTAAACATGCTCAAAATGAGTAAAACTACCTAAATTTTGGTGTTGTATTATTTGAAACTCAAATAATATAGGAAACACACCAAAATTTTGTATTTTTTTATTGTAAACATGCTTAAAATGAGTGAAATTTCCTAATTTTTGGTGTTCCATTATTCAAAACTCAAAAATTATAAGAAACATGCATAAAGTTTGAATCTTTTGATTGTAAACATCCTCAAAATGATTAAAACTACCTAGGTTTTGTTGGTGGATTATTCAAAACTCAAAAATTATAAGAAATGCACATAAATTTTATAATCTTTGTATTCTAATCATGCTTGAAATGAGTAAAACCACTTAAGTTTTAGTGTTACATTATTTAAAACTCAACAATTATAGGAATCATGCACAAAGTTTGAATCTTTTGATTGTAAACATGCTCAAATTAAGTTAAACTATGTAAGTTTTGATGATGCATTATTCCAAATTCAAATATTATAAGAAATGTGCATAAAATTTTAATCTTTTGATTGTAAATGTGCTTGAAAGGAGTAAAACCACCTAAGTTTTAGTGTTACATTATTCTAAACTCAAAAATTATAGAAAACATGCATAAAGTTTGAATCTTTTGATGGGAAACATGCTCAAGATAAGCAAAATTGCCTAAGTTTTGGTGTTGCATTATTCAAAAATAAAATTTTAGGAAACACTCTTAAAGTTTTAATCTTTTGATTGTAAACATGCTTTAAAATGAGTAAAACCACCTATGCTTTTATGTTGCATTATTCAAAACTTTAAAATTAGAGAAAACACATAAAGTTTGAATATTTTGGTTGTAAACTACCTATGTTTTAGTGTTGCATTATTCAAAACTTAAAAATTATAGGAACCATGCATAAAGTTTAAATACTTTGATTGTAAACATGCTCAAACAAGTAAAACACCTTAAGTTTTGGTGTTTTATTATTCAAAACTAAAAAATTATAGCAAAAACATATAAAGTTTCAATCATTTGATTTTAAACATGCTTGAAACAAGTAAAACAACCTTAATTTTGGTTTTGTATTATTCAAAACTCAAATAATATAAGAAATGTGCCTAAATTTTAGATCTTTTGATTGTAAACATGCTCTAAATGAGTAAAACCACCTAAGTCTTGGTGTTACATTATTCAAAACTCAAAAAATATAAGAAATGTGCATCAAGTTTGAATCTTTTGATTTTAAACATGCTCAAAATGAGTAGAAATAATTAAGTTTTGGTGTTTCATTATTTAAAACTCCATTATTATAGGAAGCATAAATAAAGTTTGAATATTTTGATTGTAAACATGCTCAAAACAAGTAAAACTTCTTAAGTTTTGATGTTGCATTATTCAAAACACAAAAATTATAGAAAATGTGCATAAAGTTTAAATATTTTGATTGTAAATATGCTTGAAATGAGTAAAAACATCTAAGTTTTGGTGTTGTATTACTCAAAAATTAGATGAAATGAGCATAAAATTTGAATATTTTCATTGCAAACATGCTTGAAATGAGTAAAGTTGTCTAAGTTTTGGTGTTCCATTATTCAAAATTCAAAAATTATAGGAAACATGCATAAAGTTTGAATCTTAGGATTGTAAACATGCTCGAAACAAGTAAAACTATATAAGTTTTATTGTTGCATTATTCAAAACTCAAAAAATTTAGTAAACATAGATAAATTTTGAATCTTTTAATTGTAAGCATTCTTAAAATGAGTAAAACCACCTAAGTCTTGGTTGTGCATTATTCAAAACTCATAAATTACAAGAAATGTAAATGAAGTTTGAATATTTTGATTGTAAACATGCATGAAATGAGTAAAACCACCAAAGTTTTGGTGTTCCATTATTCAAAACTCAAGAATTATGGGAAATGCACTTAAAGTTTGAATATTTTGATTGCAAACATATAAGAAACAAGTAAAACTACCTATGTTTTGGTGTTTCATTATACAAAACTAAAAAATTATAGAAAACATGCATAAAGTTTGAATCTTTTTACTGTAAACATGCTTGAAACAAGTAAAACTACCTATGATTTGGTATTGCATTATTTAAAACTCAATTTTTTTAAAGAAACTTGCATAAATTTTGAATATTTTGATTTTAAAAATGCTTGAGACGGGTCTAATCACTTAGGTTTCTATGTTGCATTATTCAAAACTCAAAAATTATAGGAAGTATACATAAAGTTTGATTATTTTGATTTTAAACAAACCCAAAATGAGTAAAATCACTTAAGTTTTGGTTTTAAATTATTCAAAACTCAAAAAATAGAAAAATAATTCATAAATTTTAAATCTTTCGAATGTAAACATGCTTGAAATGTGTAAAACTACCCAAATTTTAGTGTTGTATTATTTAAAAATAAAAATTATAGGAAACCTACACAAAGTTTGAATCTTTTGATTGTAAACATACTCAAATGAGTAAAACTACCTAATTTTTTATGTTGCATTATTCAAAACTCAAAAATTATAGGTAATGTGCATAAAGTTTGAATATTTTGATATTAAGCATGCTCAAACTATATAAAACTACTTAAGTTTTGTGTTGCATTATTCAAAACTCTAAAATTATAGGAAACATGCATAAATTTTGAATATTTTCATTTTAAATAAGCTCGAGATGAGTCTAACCGCTTAAGTTTTAGTTTTACATTATTCAAAACCACTTATGTTTTGGTGTTGAAATTTATAAAACTCAAATTAAAGATAATATGCATTAATTATAAATATTTTGATTTTAAACATGCTCAAAATGAGCAAAACTACCTATGTTTTGGTGTTACATTATTCAAAACTCAAATAGGATGTGTGTGTCTAAATAATGCTTTATAGATTTTGACAGCCTAAACTCACTAGACATATTTGGTGCCTATTGGCCTATCATCAAAAATTCCCATGGTAGATTTAGCTACAAAATATGCCCATTATATGATGTTAGTGAATATGTTCAAGGCCACTAAATTTTCACTATATATATATTTAGGTTTTGGATTTTTCTATGTTGTTTTTTAGTCTCATGTCGTATAGTGTTGCATTTTATTTTTCTAAAATTATAGGCAAAATTGTCTGATTTATTCTTCTTTATCATCTTATCATAATTCATCATAAATAACTTAAAAAAGAGAAGGAAACAAGTAGTTGGCTTTAAAATCTCAAGGAAGTAGTTGCTACATGAATAAAGTTTAAATCTTTTGATTCTAAACATGCTCAAAGTGAGTAAAAATCCTTAAGTTTTGGTGTTGTATTATTCAAAACTCAAAAATTACAGGAATCACATAGAAAGTTTAAATCTTTTGATTTTAAAAATGTTCAAAATGAGTAAAACTACTTAAGTTTTGGTGTTGCATTATTTAAAACTCAAAAATTATAGGAAACATGCATAAAGTTTGAACATTTTGATTGTAAATATGTCGGAAATGAGTAAAATTGCATAAGTTTTGATGTTGCTTTATTCAAAACTCAAAAATTATAAGAAATGCACATAAATTTTGAATCTTTTGATTGTAAACATGCTCAAAAGGAGTAAAACCACCTATGTTTTGGTGTTGCATTATTCAAAACTCAAAAATTAGAGAAAATACACATAAAGTTTGAATATTTTGATTGTAAACTACCTAAGTTTTAGTGTTGCATTATTTAAAACTCAAAACTCTTAGGAACCATGATAAAGTTTGAATTATTGATTGTAAACATGCTCAAAACAAGTAAAACTGCCTAAGTTTTAGTGTTGTATTATTCAAAACTTAAAATTTATATGATATGTGCATAATATTTGAATCTTTTGATTGTAAGAATGCTTGAAATGGCTAAAACTACCTAAGTTTTGGTGTTGCATTATTTAAAACTAAAAAATTATAGATATTGTGTATAAAATTAGAATTTTTTTATTTTAAAAATGCTCAAAATGAGTAAAATTGCCTAAGTTTTGGTCTTGCATTATTCAAAACTCAAAATTTATAAGAAACACATATAGGAAATTCATATAAATTTATAATAAAAGCTTATGTTTCTATGTTACATTATTCAAAACTCAAAAATTATAGGAAACATGCATTAAGTTTGAATCTTTTGATTTTAAACAAGCCCAAAATGAATAAAATAACTCAAGATTTTGTGTTGAATTGTTCAAAACTCAAAAATTTAAAAAAAAAATATGCATAAATTTTAAATCTTTTGAATGTAAACATGCTTGAAATGCGTAAAACTGCCCAACTTTTGGTGTTGTAGTATTCTAAACTTAAAAATGATAGGAAACATACATAAAGTTTGAATCTTTTGATTGTAAGCATACAGAAAATGAGTAAAACTACCTATGTTTTTATGTTACATTATTCAAAACTCAAAAATTATTAGAAATGTGCATAAATTCTAAATCTTTTGATTGTAAACATGCTCAAAACATGTAAAAACACCTAAGTTTCCATGTTGCATTGTTAAAAACAATAAAAATTATAGGAAACATACACAAGGTTTCAATATTTTTATTGTAAACATGCTCAAAATGAGTAAAACCACTTAAGATTTGGTGTTGCATCAGTCAAAATTCAAAAATTAAAGGAAAAATGCAAAAAGTTAGAATCTTTTGATTGTAAACATGCTCAAAATGAGTAAAACCACTTAATTTTTTGGGTTGCATTATTAAAAACTCAAAAATTATAAGAAATGCACATAAATTTTGAATCTCTTGATTATAAACATGCTAGAGAGGAGTAAAACCACCTAAATTTTGGTGTTGCATTATTCAAGACTAAAAAATTATAGGAAATGTGCACAAAGTTTGAATCTTTTGATTGTACACTTGTTCAAAATGAGAAAAACTACTTAAGATTTGGTGTTTCATTATTTAACACTAAAAAATTAAAGTAAAATCACATATAGTTTGAACCTTTTTATTGTAAACATGCTCAGAATGAGCATAACTACTTATGTTTTGAATTTATATTATTTAAAACTCAAAAATTATAAGAAACATGCATAAAGTTTCAATTTTTTGATTGTAAACATGCTCAAAATGAGTAAAAATGCTTAAATTTTGGTTTTACATTATTCAAAACTCAAAATTATAAGAAACACACATAAATTTTGAATCTTTTAATTGTAAACATAATCAAAATGAGTAAAACCACCTAATTTTTGGTGTTGCATTATTCAAAACTAAAAAATTATAGGAAACACATGTAAAGTTTGAATCTTTTGATTTTCAACATGCTCAAAGTGAGTAAAACCACCTAAGTTTTGGTGTTGCATTTTTCAAATCTAAAAAATGAAAAGAAATGCATATAAATTTTGAATCTTTTGATTTTAAACATTACCAAAATGAGTAAAACCACCTATGTTTTGGTGTTATATTATTCAAAACTCAAAAATTATAGATAACTTGCATAAATTTTGAATGTTTTAATTGTAAATATGGTTGAAACAAGGAAAATTACCTAAGTTTTAGTGTTGCATTATTGAAAATTCAAAAATTATATGAAACTTTCATCAAATTTGAATATTTTGATTATAAATAGGCTTGAGATGAGTAAAACCACCAAAGTTTTTATTGTTTCATTATTCAAAACTCAAAAATTAAAGAAAATATGCATAAATTTTGAATATTTTGATTGTAAGCATGCTTGAAATGAGTAAAACAACTTAAATTTTGGTGTTGCATTATTCAAAACTCAAAAGTTATAAGAAATGTGCATATAGTTTTAATCTTTTGATGGTAAACATGGTCGAAACGAGTAAAACTACCTAAGTTCTGATGTTGAATTATTCAAAACTCAAAACTTATAGGAAATGTGCATAAAATTTGAATCTTTTGATTCTAGACATGTTCAAAATGAGTAAAACCACTTATGTTTTGGTGTTGCATTATTTAAAACTCGAAAATATAGGAAACATACTTAAAGTTTGAATCTTCTAATTTTAAACATGCTTAAAACATGTGAAACCAACTATGTTTTCATGTTGCATTCTTCAAAACTAAAAAATTATAGGAAATGTGCATAAAATTTGAATCTTTTGATTGTTAACATGCTCAAAATGAGTAAAACTACCTATGTTTCGGTGTTTCATTATTTAAATCTCAAAAATTATGGGAAATGTGCATAATGTTTGAATATTTTGATTTTAAACATGCTCAAAATGAGTAAAAATGCCTAAATTTTTATGTTGGATTATTCTAAACTCAAATAATATAGGAAAAGTGTGTAAAGATTGAATCTTTTTATAGTAAACATGCTCTAAATGAGTAAAACTGCCTATTTTTGGTGTTGCATTATTCTAAACTCAAAATTTATAGGAATTTTTCATAAATTTTGAATATTTTGATTGTAAACATTCTCAGAATGAGTAAAAGTGTCCAATTTTTGGTGTTGCATTATTTAAAACTCAATAATTATGGTAAACATTCATAAAGTTTAAATCTTTTGATTGTAAACATACTTAAAATGAGCAAAACTACATAGGTTTTGGTGTTGCATTATTCAAAACTCAAAAAATATAGGTAGTGCATACGAATTTTGAATCTTTTAATTGTAAACATGCCTGAAATGAGTAAAACCAGCTACGTTTTGGTGTTGCATTATTTAAAACTCAAAAATTATAGGAAACATGCATAAAGTTTAATTTTTTTTAATTGTAAACATGCAGAAAATGAGTATAACCACATAAGTTTTGGTGTCACATAATTCAAACGCATAAAGTTGGAATTATAACTACTTAAGTTTTGGTGTTGCACTATTCAAAACTTAAAAATTATAAGAAATGTGTATAAAGTTTGAATCTTTTGATTACAAACATGTTAAAAATGAGTAAAACCACCTAGGATTTGGCGTTGTATTATTCAAAACTTGAAAATTATAAGAAACAAGCATTAATTTTGAATCTTTTTATTATAAACATGCTCAAAATGATTAAAACCTCTTAAGTTTTGGTGTTGCATTATTTAGAACTCAAAAAATATAGGAAACATGCATAAAATTTGAATCTTTTGATTTCAAACATGCACAAAAATGAGTAAAACTACCTATGTTTTAGTGTGGCATTATTCAAAACTAAAAAATTATAGGAAATGTGCATAAAGTTTGAATATTTTAATTGTAAACATGCTCAAAATGAGTAAAACCACTTATGTTCAGGTGTTGCATTATTCAAAACTCAAAAATTATATGAAACATGCATAAATATTGATTATTTTGATTGTAAACATGATCAAAACAAGTAAAACCACCTAAGTTTTTGTGTTGCATTATTCAAAACTCAACAATTATAGAAAATGTGTAGAAAGTATGAATCTTTTCATTGTAAACATGTTTAAAATGAGTAAAATTGACTAAGTGTTGGTGTTGCATTATTAAAAAGTAAAAAATTATGGGAAATGTGCATAAAGTTTGAATCTTTTCATTGTAAACATGCTCAAAACACGGAAAACCACCTAAATTTTGGTGTTGCATTATTCAAAACTCAAAAATTATAAGAAATATGCATAAATTTTGAATCTTTTGATTGTAAGCAATCTTAAAATAAGTAAAACCTCCTAAGTTTTCATGTTGCTTTATTCAAAACTCAAAATTTATAAGAAATACACATAAGGTTTGAATCTTTTGTTTGTAAACATTCTCAAAATGAGTCAGACCATCTAAGTTTTGGTGTTTCATTATTCAAAACTCAAATTATAGGGAATACACATAAAGTTTGAATATTTTGATTGTGAACATGCTCAAAATAGATAAAACTACCTAATAAGTTTTTTTGTTGTATTATTCAAAACACACAAATTAAAAGGAAATGTGCATAATTTATGAATATTTTGATTGTAAACATGCTTGAAATGAGTAAAACCTCCTAAGTTTTGGTGTTGCATTATTTAAAAATAAAAAATTATAGAAAGCATGGATAAATTTTGAATCTTTTGATTGTAAACATGCTTAAAATGGGTAAAATTGCCTATATTTTTGTGTTACATTATTCAAAACTCAAATATATTGTAAACACAGATAAAGTTTGAAATATTTTGATTATAAACATGCTCAAAATGAGTGAAACCACCTAAGTTTTGGTGTTTCATAATTTGAAACTAACAATTTAGGAAACATGTATAAAGTTTGAATCTTTTAATTCTAAACATGTAAAACCTCTTAAGTTTTGGTGTTGTACTATTCAAAACTCAAAAATTATAGAAAATGTGCATAAAGTTTGAATCTTTTGATTGTAAACATTATCAAAATGAGTAAAACTATCTATACTTTGGTTTTACATTATTAAAAACTCAAAAATTATAGGAAACAAACATAAAGGTGAATTGTTTTATTGTAAACATGCTCAAAACAAGTAAAATCACCTTTGTTTTATTATTATATTATTTAAAACTCAAAAAATATTGGAAATGCATAACAAGTTTGAATCTTTTGATTGTAAACATGATTTAAATGAGTAAAACCACTTAAATTTTGGTGTTGCATTATTTAAAAATAAAAAATTATAAGAAATGTCCATAAATATCAAATATTTTGATTGTAAACATGCTCAATATAAGTAAAAATGCCTATGTTTTGGTGTCGCATTATTCAAAACTCAAATTATAGAAAACATGAATAAATCTTGATTATTTTGATTATAAACATGCTTGAAACAAGTAAATCTACCTATGTTTTAGAATTAGAACATTAAAAACTCAAAAATTATAAGAAACATGCATAAAGTTTGAATCTTTTAATTGTAAATATGATCAAAATGAGAAAAATTGCCTAAGTTTTAGTGTTGCATTTTTTAAAACTCCAAAATTATAGGAAACACACAGTTTTTATATTTTGATTTTAAAAATGTTTGAAATCAGTAAATTTTGTTGCATTATTCAAAACTTAAAAATGATAGGAAATGCACATAAGGATTGAAACTTTTGATTTTAAACATGCTCAAACTGAGTAAAACTACCTAAGTTTTGGCATTATATTATTCAAGACTCTAAAATTATAGGAAAGGTGCATATAAAGCTAGAATATTTTGATTATAAACATGTTTGAAATGAGTAAAACTTCCCATGTTTTATTGTTGCATTATTCAAACTCAAAAATTATAGGAAAGGTGCATATAAAGCTAGAATATTTTGATTATAAACATGTTTGAAATGAGTAAAACTTCCTATGTTTTATTGTTGCATTATTCAAACTCAAAAATTATAGGAAATACATATAAAGTTTGAATCTTTTGATTGTAAACATGTATAAAATGAGTATAACCACCTAAGAGTCAGTGTTGCATTATTCAAAACTCAAAAATGATAGAAAACAAGCATAAAGTTTGAATATATTGATTGTAAACATGCTCGAAATGAGTAAAACCAATTGTGTTTAAGTGCAACATTATTCAAAACTCAAAAATTATAGGAAACATATATAAATTTTGAATATTTTGATTGTAAACATGCTTGAAATGAGTAAAACCCCTTATGTTTTGATGTTGCATTATTCAAAACTCAAAAATTATACACATTCTACATAAAGTTTGAATCTTTTTATTGTAAACATGCTCGAAACAATTAAAACCACCAAAGTTTTTGTGTTACATTATTCAAAACTCAAAAATAATAGATAATTCACATAAAGATTAAATCTTTTGATTGTAAACATGCTTGAAATGAGTAAAACTACCTAAGTGTTGGTGTTGCTTTATTCAAAATTAAAAAAAAATATAGGAAATGTGCAAAAAGATTGAATCTTTTGATTGTAAACATGCTCAAAATGAGTAAAACCACCTATGTTTGAATCTTTTCATTGTAAACATGCCCAAAATGAGCAAAACTACCTAAATTTTTGTGTTACACTATTCAAAACTCAAAAAATTATAGGAAATGCACATCAAGTTTAAATCTTTTGATTATAAACATGTTCAAAATGAGTAAAACCACTTAATTTTTGATGTTGCATTATTGAAAACTAAAAAATTATAAAAAATTCACATAATTATTTAATATTTTGATTGTAAACATGCTTAAAATGAGTAAAGCTATCTAAGTTTTGGTGTTACATTATTTCAATCTCAAATTATAAGAAACACTCATAAAGTTTGAATCTTGTGATTAATCGTAAACATGCTCGTAATGCATAGAACCACTTTACATTTTGTGTTGCATTATTTAAAACTACAAAATTATAGGGAACATGCACAAAGTTTAAATATTTTGATTGTAAGCATACTTTAAATGAGTAAATCCAACTAAGTTGTGGTGTTGCATTATTCAAAACTGAAAAATTATAGCAAACATTCTCAAAATGAGTAAAATTGTCTAAGTTATGGTGTTGTATTGATTGTAAACATTCTCAAAATGAGTAAAATTGTCTAATTTTTGGTGTTATGTTACTAAAAACTCAAAATTATAATAAACATGGATAAATTTTGAGTCTTTTAATTGTAAACATGCTCTAAATGACTAAAAATGCCCAAGTTTTGGTGTTGCATTATTCAAAACTCAAAAATTATATGAATGTGCATAAAGTTTGAATCTTTTGATTATAAACATTGTCAAAACAAGTAAAATCACCTATGTTTTGGTGTTTTATTATTCAAACTAAAAAATGATAGGAAATGTGCATAAATTTTGTATCTTTTGATTGTAAACATACTGGAAATGAGTCAAACCACCTAAGTTTTGATGTTGCATAATTTAAAACTCAAATATTATAGGAAACATGGATAAATTTTAAATCCTTTGACTGTAAACATGCTCGACATGAGAAAAACCACCTAAATTTTTGGTGTTGTATTATTTAGAGATAAAAAATTATAGGAAACATGCATAAATTTTGAATCTTGTGATTCTAAACATGCTCTAAATGAGTCAAACCACTTAAGTTTTGTTGTTGCATTATTCAAAATTTAAAAATTATAAGAAACCTACATAAATTTGAATCTTTTAATTCTAAACATTCTTGGAATGAGTAAAACCATAATTTTTTGGGTGTTGATTTATTACAAACTAAAAAATTATTGTAAACTCATATAAAGATTGCATCTTTAAAATCTAAACATGCTTGAAATAAGTAAAAATGCATAAGTGTTGGTGTTGCTTTATTCAAAACTCAAAAATTATAGGAAATGTGCACAATGTTTGAATCTTTTGATTTTAAACATGCTAAAAAGGAATAAAACCACATAAGTTTTATTGTTGCCTTATGTAAAACTCAAAAATCATAGGAAACACATAACGTTTGAATCTTTTGATAGTAAACATGCTCTAAATGAGTAAAACTATCTATATTTTGGTGTTACATTATTCAAAACTAAAAATTTATCAAAATAGAACATAAAGTTTGAATGTTTTAATAGTAAACAATCTCGAAACAAGTAAAACCACCTAAGTTTTGGTGTCACATTATTCAAAACTCAAATAATATAGGAAACATGAATAAATTTTGAATCTTTTGATTGTAAACATGCTTGAAATCAGTAAAATCTCTTAAGTTTTGGTGTTAATTATTCAAAACACAAAAATGATAAGAAACACACGTAAGTTTAGATCTTTTGATTGTCAACATGCTCAAAATGAGTAAAACCACTTATGTTTTAGTGTTGTATCATTTAAAATTCAAAAACTAATGGAAACACACATAACGTTTGAATATTTTGATTGTAAACATATTTAAAATGAGTAAACCACTTATGCTTTGGTATTACATTATTAAAAACTCAAAAATTATAGGGAACATGCATAAAGTTTGAATATTTTGATTGTAAACATGCTTGAAATGAGTAAAATTGCCTAATTTTTGGTGTTTCATTATTCAAAACTCAAAAATTATAGGGAAAGTGCATAAATTTTGAATCATTTGAATTTAAACATGTTTGAGATGAGTAAAGCCACTTCAATTTTGGTGTTGCATTATTCAAAACTCAAAAATTATAGGAAACACACAAATTTTGTGTCTTTTAATTGTAGACATGTTCAAAATGACTAAAACCACTTAAGTTTTGGTGTTGTTTCATTCAAAACATTAAATTTAGTGAAAATGTGCATAAAGTTTGAATCTTTTGATTGTAAACATCCTTGAAATGAGTAAAACCACTTATGTTTTAGTGTTGCATTAATCAAAACTCAAAACTGATAAGAAATGTGAATAAAGTTTGAATCTTTTGATTTTAAACATGCTTAAAAGATGAATAAAGTTTGAATGAGAAAAACTACCTAAGTTTTGGTGTAACATTATTCAAAACTCAAACATTATAGAAAATGCACATCAAGTTTGAATCTTTTGATTCTAAACATGTTTAGAATGAGTAAAATTGCCTAATTTTTGGTGTCGCATTATTTAAACTCAAATTATAGGAAACACACATCAAGTTTGAATCTTTTTATTGTAAATATCCTTGAAAATGAGTAAAACTACTTATGTTTTGATTTTGCATTATTAAAAACTATAAAATTATAATAAATATTCATAAAGTTTGAATTTTTGGATTGTAAACATGCTCAAAATGAGTAAATCCAGCTATGTTTTGATGCTACATTATTCAAAACTCAAAAATTATAGAAAACATGCATAAAGATTGAATATTTTAATTGTAAACATTCTCAAAATGAGTAAAATGGCCTATGTTTTGGTGTTGCATTATTCAAAACTCAAAAATTATAGAAAATGTGCATAAAGTTTGAATCTTTTGATTAAAAACATGCTCAAAATGAGTAAAACTACATACATTTTGCTGTTACATTATTCAAAACTCAAAAATTATAGGAAGTGCATAGAAAGTTTAAATATTTTGATTGTAAACACATTTGAAACAAGTAAAACCACCTAGGTTTTGGTGGTGCATTATTCAAAACTCAAAAATTATAGGAAACTACATAAATGTTTAATATTTTAATTGTATACATGCTTGAAATGAGTAAAATCACCTAAGTTTTGGCATTATATTAATTAAAACTAAACAATTATATGAAAAAGCATAAAGTTTAAATATTTTGATTGTAAACATGATCAAAATGAGTAAAACTGCCTAAGTTTTGGTGTTACATTATTCAAAACTCAAAACATTATAGGAACACTCATAAAATTTGAATCTTTTGATTGTCAACATGTTTAAAATGAGTAAAACTACCTAATTTTTGTTATTACATTATTTAAAACTCAAAAATTATAGAAAATGTGCATAAATTTTGAATCTTTTGATTGTAAACATACTTAAAATGAGTAAAATGACCAAAGTGTTTGTGTTGCATTATTCAAAACTCAAAAATTAGAGGAAGCATGCATAAAGATTGAATATCTTGATTGTAAACATGTTCAAAATGAGTAAAACCACCTAAGTTTTGGTGTTGTGTTATTCAAAACTCAAAATTATAGGACACACACATAAAATTTAAATTTTTTGATTGTAAACATGCTTGAAACAAGTAAAACTACTTAAGTTTTGGTGTTGGATTAATCAAAACTCAAAAATTATAGGAAACACACATAAAGTTTGAATCTTTTGATCGTAAACATACTCAAAATGTGTAAAGCCACTTAATTTTTGGTGTTAAATTTTTCAAAAGTAAAAAATTATAGGAAACACATAAATTTTGAATCTTTTGATTTTAAACATGCTCAAAACAAGTAAAACCACCTAAGTCTTGGTGTTGTATTACTAAAAATTCAATAATTATAGGAAACACTATAAAGTTTGAATCTTTTGAGTGTAAACATGTTCAAAATCAATAGTATTGCCTATGTTTTGGTGTTACATTGTTTAAAACTAAAAAATTATAGGAAATGCTATAAAATTTAAATCTTTTGATTTTAAAGATGTTCAAAATAAGTAAAATAATATAGGAAACATGCATAAAGTTTGAATCTTTTGATTGTAAACATGCTTGAAATGAGTAAAATTACCTAAGTTTTGGTGTTAAATTATCGAAAACTGAAAAATTTTAAGAAACATGCATAAAGTTTGAATATTTTTATTGTAAACATGCTCAAAACAAGTAAAACTACCTAAGTTATGGTGTTACATTATTCAAAACTCAAAAATTATAGCAAACATGCATAAAGTTTGAATATTTTGATTGTAAACTTGTTCAAAGGAGTAAAATTGCCCTAGTTTTGGTGTTGGATTCCTCAAAATTCAAACATTATGGGAAACGTGCATAATTTTTGAATCTTTTGATTAAAAATATGATCAAAATGAGTAAAATAGCCTAAGTATTTGTGTTGCATTATTCAAAACTCAAAAATTATAGAAAACATGCACAAAGTTTGAATATTTGATTTTAAACATGCTCAAAAGGATTAAAACCACCTAAGTTATGGTGTTGCATTATTCAAAACTAGAAAATTATAGGAAATCCACATAAAGTGTGAATCTTTTGATTTTAAACATGCTTAAAATGAGTAAAACTGCATAATTTTTGTTATTGCATTTTTCAAAACTCAAAAATTATGTGAAATGTGCATAAATTTTGAATATTTTGATTTTAAACATGATTGAAATGAGTAAATACATTTAAGCTTTGGTGTTGCATTATTTAAAACTCAAAATTTTTAAGAAATGCATATAATTTTTGAATCTTTTGAATGTAAACATTGTCAAAATGAGTAAAACCACTAAAGTTTATGTGTTAAATTATTTAAAACTCAAAAATTATTAGAAATACATATAAATTTTGAATATTTTAACTTTAAACATTCTCAAAATGAGTAAAACTACTTAGGTTTTGGTGTTACATTTACTCAAAGCTAAAAAATTATAGGAAATGCCATAAATTTGAATCTTTTGATTTTAAACATGCTCAAAACAAGTAAAATAATAAAGGAAACATGCATAAAATTTGAATCTTTTCATTTTAGTGTTTTATTATTCAACACTAAAATAATATAAGAAACACACAAAGTTTGAATCTTTTGATTGTAAAGATACTTGAAATGAGTAAAATTGCCTAAGTTTTAGTGTTGAATTATTCAAAACTAAAAAATTATAGGAAATGTGTATAAAGTTTTAATCTTTTGAATGTAAACATGCTTGAAACAAGTAAAACTACCTAAATTTTGGTGTTACATTATTCAAAACTAAAAAAATATAGTAAATGTGCATAAAGTTTTAATCTTTTGATTGTAAACATGCTTGAAAGGAGTAAAACATCCTAGGTTTTTGTGTAGCATTATTCAAAACTAAAAAATAATAGGAATCATGCATAAGTTTGAATTTTTTGATGTTAAACATGCTCAAGATGAGAAAGAATTCCTATGTTTTGGTGTTGCATTATTCAAAATTGAATTTATAGGAAACATGCATAAATTTTGAATCTTATGATTGTAAAAATGATGAAATGAGTAAAACTACCTAAGTTTTGGTGTTACATTATTTAAAACTCAAAAAATTATAGGAAACATGCATACAATTTGAATCATTTGATTGTAAACATGATCAAAATGATTAAACCTACCTCAGTTTTGGTGTTACATTATTGTAAACATAAAAAATATAGGAAATGCACATAACGTTTGAATCTTTTGATTATAAACATGATTTAAATGAGTAAAATTGCCTAGATTTTTATGTTGTATTATTAAAAACTCATTAATTAAAAGAAACAAGCATAAATTTTGAATATTTTGATTGTAAACATGCTCAAAATGAATAAAACTACCTAAGTTTTGGTGTTTCATTATTCAAAACTCAAAAATTATAGGAAACATGGATAAAGTTTAAATCTTCTGATTGTAAACATGCTTGAAATATGTAAAACTACCTAAATTTTAGTGTTGCATTATTCAAAACTCAAAAACTATAGGAAACATGCATAAAGCTTGAATCTTTTGATTTTAAACATGCTTGAAATGAGTAAAACCACCTAAGTTTTAGTGTTGCATTTTTCAAAACTCAAAAATTGTAAGAAATTCCATAAAGTTTGAATCTTTTGATGGTAAACATGCTCAAGATGAGCAAAAATTCCTAAATTTTGGTTTTACATTATTCAAAACTAAAGTTTTAAGAAACACACTTAATTTTTATTTCTTCTAATTGTAAACATGCTTCAAATGAGTAAAACCACCAAAGTTTTAGTGTTGCATTATTCAAAAATTAAAAATTATAGGTAATGGACATAAAGCTTGAATCTTTTGATCATAAATATACTCAAAACAAGTAAAACCACCTATGTTTTGGTGTTACATTATTCAAAACTCAAAAAATATTTAAAACATGTATAAAGGTTGAATATTTTAATTGTAAACATGCTTAAAATGAGTAAAATCACCTAGGTTTTTGTGCTACATTATTCAAAACTCAAAAATTACATGAAACACACATAAAATTTGAATCTTTTGATTGTAAACATGATTGAAATGATTAAAATTTCCTAGGTTTTTGTGTTTCATTATTCAAAACATAAAAATTATAGGAAACACTCATAAATTTTGATCTTATGATGATAAACATGCTCAAGATGAGCAAAAATGCCTATATTTGGTGTTGCATTATTCAAAACTGAAATTATAAGAAACACGAATAAAGTTTGCATCTTTTGATTGTAAACATGATTGAAATGAGTAAAAAAACCATATAAGTTTTTGTGTTGCATTATTCAAAAATCATGAATTATAGGAAATGCACATAAAGTTTGAAACTTTTGATAGTAAACATGCTTGAAATGAGTAAAACCACCAAAGTTTTGGTGTTGCATTATTCAGAACACAAAAATTATAGGAAACATGTATAAATGTTGAATTTTTTAATTGTAAACATGCTTGAAACAAATAAAATTACATAGGTTTTTCTGTTGCATTATTTAAAACTCAAAAGTTATTGGAAACACATATAAAGTTTAAATATTTTGATTGTAAACATTCTTAAAATGAGTAAAACCACCCAAGTTTTGGTGTTGTATTATTCAAAACTCAAAAATTATACAAAAAACACATAAAGTTTGAATCTTTCGATTATAAACATGCTCAAAATGAGTAAAATTTTCTATGTTTTGGTGTTGCATTATTAAAAACTCAAAAATTATAGGAAGCATGTATAAAGTTTAAATATTTTAATTTTAAACATGCTCAAAATGAGTAAAACCACCTAAGTTTTGGTGTTTCAGTATTCAATACTAAAAAATTATAGGAAACATGCATAAATATTGAATCTTTTAATTGTAAACACACTTGAGACAAGTAAAACTTCCTATGTTTTGGTGTTACATTATTCAAACTCAAAATTATAAGAAACATGCATAAAGTTTGAATTTTTTGATTGTAGACATGCTCGAAAAGAGTAAAAACACCTAAGTTTTGGTGTTACTTTATTTAAAACTCAAAAATTATGGGAAATGCTATAACATTTGAATCTTTTGATTTTAAACATGCTAAAAATGAGTAAAATAGCAAATGAAACATGCATAAAGTTTAAATCTTTTGATTTTGGTGTTGCATTATTCAACACTTAAATAATATAGTAAGTGTGCATAAAGTTTGAATATTTTGATTTTAAACATGCTTGAAATGAATAAAATTTTCTAAGCTATGGTGTTTTATTATTTAAAACTCAAAAATTATAAGAAATGCATATAAAATTTGAATCTATTGATTGTAAACATGCTTGAAACAAGTCAAACTATTTAAGTTTTAGTGTTGCATTATTCAAAACTCATAAATAATAGTAAAATTGCATAAAGTTTGAATATTCTAAATGTGAAAATGTTTGAAAAGAGTAAAACCATTTATGTTTTGGTGTTACATAACTTAAAACTTAAAAATTATAGGAAACGTGCATAAAGTTTTAATATTTTAATTTAAAATATGCTTGAAATGAGTAAAACTACCTAAGTATTGGTGTTGCATTATTCAAAACTTAAAAATGATAGGAAACACACATAAAGTTTAAATATTTTGATTTTAAATATGCTTGAAAGGAGTAAAACCACTTACTGGTATTGCATTATTCAAAACTAAAAAATTATAGAAAATGCACATAAAGTGTGAATCTTTTGATTTTAAACATGCTCAAAATGAGTAAAACCATGTAATTTTTGGTGTTGTATTTTTCAAAACTAAAAAATTATATGAAATGCACATAAAGTTTAAATCCTTTGATTTTAAACATGCTTCAAATGAGTAAAACCATTTAAGTTTTAGTGTTGCATTATACAAAACTCAAATTTTTTAAGAAGTGCTTATAATGTTTTGAATCTTTTGAATGTAAACAAGCTCAAAATGAGTAAAACTACTACATATTTTTTGTTACATTATTTAAAACTCAAAAATTATATGAAATGCATATAAAGTTTGAATCTTTTAATTTTAAACATGCTTGAAATGAGTAGAACCAATTAATTTTTGGTATTGCATTATTCAAAACTAAAAAATATAGGAAATACCATAAAGTTTGAATTTGTTGATAATATGCTTGAAATGAGTAAAATAATATAGGAAATGCACATAAAGTTTGAATCTTTTGATTTTGGTGTTGCATTATTCAACACTCAAATAATATAGAAAATGTGCATAAATGTTGAATGTTTTAATTATAAACATACTCAAAATGAGTAAAATTGCATAAGTTTTAGTGTTCCATTCTTAAAAACTCATATATTATAGGAAAAGAATATAAATTTCGAATCTTTTTATTGTAAACATGCTTAAAATAAGTAAAAATACTTAAGTTTTGGTGTTGCATTATTCAAAACTAAAAAATTATAGTAAACACGCATAAAGTTTGAATCTTTTTATTGTAAACATGCTTGAATGGATTAAAACTACCTAAGTTTTTGTGTTCCATTATTCAAAACTCAAAAATTATAGGAAACATACATAAATTTTAAATATTTTGATGGTAAACATGCTCAAGATGAGCAAAACTTCCTAAGTTTTGGTGTTGCATTATTCAAAACTGAAACTATAAGAAACATGCATAAAGTTTGAATCTTTTGATCGTAAACATGCTTGAAATGAGTAAATCCACCTAAGTTTTTGTGTTTCATTATTCAAAAATCATAAATTATAAGAAATGTATATAAAGTTTGAATCTTTTGAATGTAAACATGCTCAAAATGAGTTTTGGTGTTACATTATTGAAAACTCAAAAATTATAGGAAACATGGATAAAGATTAAATCTTTTGATTGTAAACATTCTTGAAATGAGTAAAATCACCAAAGTTTTGGTGTTTCATTATTTAAAACTATAAAATTATAGGAAACATTCATAAAATTTTAATCTTTTGAGTATAAACATGATCAAAATGAGTAAAACTACCTAAATTTTAGTGTTGTATTATTCAAAACTCAAAAAAGTATAGGAAACATGCATAAAGTTTGAATATTTTTATTATAAACATGCTCAAATGAGTAAAACTACCTAAATTTTGGTGATGCATTATTGAAAACATAGAAAATATATGATATGCACATAAAGTTTGAATCTTTTGATTATAAAGGATGCTCGAAATGTGTAAAACCACCTATGTTTTTATGTTGCATTATTCAAAACTCACTAATTAGAGAAAACACACACAAAGTTTAATTATTTTTATTGTAAACATGCTCAAAATGAGTTAAAACACTTAAGTTTTATTGTTGCATTATTTAAAACTTAAAAAATAAAGAAAACGTGAATAAAGTTTAAATATTTTAATTGTAAACATGCTCTAAACAAGTAAAATTACCTAAATTTTGGTGTTGCATTATTTAAAACTCAAAAATTATAGGAAATATGCATAAATTTTGAATATTTTGATTGTAAAAATGTTCAAAATAAGTAAAACTACCTAGATTTTGGGGTTGCATTATTCAAAACTCAAAAATTATAATAAACATGCATAAATTTTCAATCTTTTGATTGTAAACATGCTTGAAATGAGTAAAACCACCTATGTTTTTGTATTGCATTATTCAAAACACAAAAATTATAGGAAATGCCATAAATTTTGAATCTTTGATTTTAAACATGATCGAAATGAGTAAAATAATATAGGAAACATGCATAAAGTTTCAATCTTTTGATTTTGGTGTTTCATTATTCAAAACTCAAATAATATAGGAAATGTGCAAAAACATTAATTTTTTTTATTATAAACATGCTCTAAAGGAGTAAAATTGCTTATGTTTTGGTGTTGCATTATTGAAATCTCAAAAATTATAGGAAACACATATATATTTTGAATCCTTTTATTGTAAATATGCTCAAAACAAGTAAAAGTACCTAAGTTTTGGTGTTGCATTATTCAAATCTCATAAATTATATTAAACATGCATAAAGTTTGAATTTTTTGATTATAAACATGCTCGCAAGGAGTAAAACTACTTATGTTTTTGTGTTGCATCATTCAAAACTCAAAAATTATAGGAAACACCTTGAAGTTTGAATCTTTTGATTGTAAACATTCTCAAAATAAGTAAAACCTCATAAGTTTTAGTGTTGCATTATCCAAAACTCAAAAATTATAGGAAACACACATAAAGTTTAATTTTTATTTTAACCATATTTGAAATGAGTAAAACTACCTAATTTTTTATATGAAACATGAATAAAGATTGAATATTTTGATTTTAAAAATTCTCAAAATGAGTAAAATGACCTAAGTTTTGGTGTTGCATTATTTAAAACTCAAAATATTATAGGAAATATTCATAAAGTTGGAATCTTTTGATTATAAACATGCTTAAAATGAGTACAACCACTTATGTTTTGGTATTGTATTATTCAAAACTCAAAAAATATAGGAACCATGCATAAAGTTTAAATCTTTTAATTATAAACATGCTCAAACTGGGTAAACCCACATATATTTTGGTGTGCATTATTTAACACCTGATTTAATTGTAAACATGCTCTAAATGAATAAAACTGCTTAAATATGCATAAAGTTTGAATGTTTTGATTGTAAACATGATATAAATGAGTAAAACTAGCTAAGTTTTTATGTTGCATTATTCAAAACTTAAAAATTATAGGAAATGCACATAAAGTTTAAATATTTTAATTGCACACATGCTTGAAATGAGTAAAATTGCTTACATTTTGGTGTTATTTTATTCTAAACTCAAAAATTATAGGAAACATGCATAAAGTTTAAATATTTTGATTTTAAACATGAGTGAAATAAAAAAAAACTACCTAATTTTTGGTGTTGCATTATTCAAAACTCAAAAATTATATGAAATAGATATAAATATTGAATCTTTTGATTTTAAAAATGCTCAAAATGAGTAAAATAACCTAAGTTTTGGTGTTGCATTATTAAAAACTCAAAAAATTATAGGAAACATATAGAAATTTAGAATATTTTGAATATAAACATGTTCAAATGAGTAAAACCACTTAAGTTTTAGTATTGTATTATTCAAAACTCAAAAATTATAGTAAATTTTTATAAAGTTTGAAGCTTTTAATTAACTCAACACAACACTAATTCCCACAAATGAAGCATCATAATCAACCTCAAACACTTTGTTAAAATCTTGTAATGCTAAAATTTGTCTTTTTGTAATCTTCTTCAAAAATTCAAAGCTTTTTGTGGCTGCTTTAGTCCATGTTAATTCCTTCCCTCTCATACAATCTGTTATTGTTGCCATAATACCACTAAATTTTTTAATATCTTCAGATGACGTGTAAGGTCTTGCGATTATATTTAAATTATGCATGTACCTTCGCTCACATATATTGGCACACACAAATAAGCAATAAGGAAGACAACAAGGAGGAGAATTCTAAATATAGAGTTTGGAGGAATCTATTAGATTATGTGAATATGTGAAATTTATTCGAGAAACTCTCTTGGAAAGGTTTGTGAGTGAAGTCCATTTGGAGGTGGTAACAATTGGTGGACACTTACATTTTAGTGTTGCATCATTAAAAACTAAAAAATTAAAAGCAACATGAGTAAATTTTGAATCTATTGATTGTAAACATGTTTTAAATGAGTAAAATTACTTAAATTTAGGTGTTGCATTATTTAAAACTCAAAAATTATAGGAAATGTGCATAAATTTTGAATCTTTGGATTATAAACATGATATAAATGAGTAAAACTAACTAAGTTTTGGTGTTGCATTATTCAAAACTCAAAAATTATAGGAAATGTACATAAATTTTTAATCTTTTGATTGTACACTTGCTTGAAACAAGTAAAACTACTTAAGTGTTGGTGTTACATTATTCTAAACTCAAAAATTATAGTAAACTCACAAAAAAATTGAACCTTTTAATTGTAAACAAGCTCAAAATAAATAAAATCACTTAACTTTTGGTGTTGAATTATTCAAAAATAAAAAATTATAGTAAATGTGCATCAAATTTGATTCTTTTGATTGTAAACATGATCAAAATGAGTAAAACAACTTAATTTTTTGTGTTACTTTGTTCAAAACTCTAAAATTATAAGAAATATGAATAAATTTTGAATCTTTTTTTGTAGACATGCTCAAAATGAGTAAAATCAATTAAGTTTTTGTGTTACATTATTCAAAACTAAAAAAATATATAGAACACGCATAAAATTCAAATCTTTTTATTTTAAGCATGCTTGACACAAGTAAAACTACTTAAATTTTGTTGTTAGATTATTCAAAACTCAAAAAATATAGAAAACTTGCATAAAGATTGAATTTTTTGATCATAAACATGCTCAAAATGAGTAAAACCACTTATGTTTTAGTGTTGCATTATTCAAAACTAAAAAATTATAGGAAATGCACATAAAGTTTGAATATTTTGATTGTAAACATGCTCGAAACAAGTAACACCATGTAGGTTTTGGTGTTGCATTATTCAAAACTCATAAATTATAGGAAATGTGCATAAATTTTGAATCTTTTGATTTTAAACATGCTCAAAAATGAGTAAAACTACCTAAATTTTGTTGTTGCATTATTAAAAACTAAAAAATTATAGGAAACATGCAAAAATTTTGAATCTTTTGATTGTAAACATACTATAAATGAGAAAAACTACCTAAATTTTAGAGTGGCATAAAGTTTGAGTCTTTTTATTGTAAACATGCTAAAAAATGTGTAAACTACCTAAGTTTTGTTGTTTCTTTATTCAAAACTAAAAATTTATAGGAAATGCACATAAAGTTTGAACCTTTTGATCATAAACATGCTCAAAATGAGTAAAAGCACATAAGTTTTGGTATTACATTATTTAAAACTCAAAAATTATAAGAAGCACACATAGAATTTGAATCTTTTGATTGTAAATATGCCTAAAATGAGTAAAATTGCCTAAGTTTTTATGTTTCATTATTAGAAACTAAAAAAATATAGTAAACACACATAAATTTGGAATCTCTTGATTGTAAACATGCTCAAAAGGAGGGAAAATGCCTAGGTTTTGGTGTTACATTATTCAAAACTCAAATGATATGAAATGCACATAAAATTTGAATCTTTTCATTATAAACATGCTTGAAATAAGTAACGCTACCTATGTTTTGGTGTTGCATTAGTCAAAACTCAAAAATTATAAGAAACATACATAAAGTTTGAATTTTTAATTGTAAATATGCCTAAATGAGTAAAACCGGCTAAGTTTTTGGTGTTGCAATATTCAAAACTCAAAAATTATATGAAACATGCATAACGTTTGAATCTTTTGATTGTAAACATGCTTGAAATGAGTAAAACTACCTAAGTTTTGGTGTTGCAGTATTCAAAACTCAAAAACTATAGGGAATGCACATAAAATTTGAATCTTTTGATTGTAAACATTCTTGAAATGAGTAAAACCACCTATGTTTTGGTTTTACATTATTCAAAACTCAAAAATTACATGAAACACACATAAACTTGAAACTTTTGATTGTAAACATGCTGCAAATGAGTAAACCCATGTATGTTTTGGTGTTGCATTATTCAAAAATAAAAAATTATACGAAATGCACATAAAGTTTGAATCTTTTGACTATAAATATGCTTTAAATAAGTAAAACCAATTAAGTTTTGGTATTGCATTATTCAAAACTCAAAAATTATAGGAATCATGCATAAAGTATGAATATTTTGATGGTAAACATGGTCGAAATGAGTAAAACCACTTATATTTTGGTGTTGTATTATTCAAAACTTAAAAATTATAGGAAATAGACATAAAGTTGAAATATTTTGATTACATAAACATGCTCCAAATGAGGAAAACCACTTAAGATTTGGTGTTGCATTATTCAAAACTCATAAAATTTATGAAACATGTATAAAGTTTAAATCTTTTGATTGTCAACAAGCTTGAAACAAGTAAAACCACTTAAGTTTTGGTGTTACATTATTTAAAACTCAAAAATTATACAAAATGTGCATAAATTTTGAATCTTTGGATTGTAAACATGATCAAAATAAGTAAAACCACTTAAATTTTGGGGTTACATTATTCAAAACTCAAAAATTATAGGAAATACACTTAAAGTTTGAATCTTTTGATTGTAAACATGCTCGAAATAAGTAAAACTACCTAAGTTTTGGTATTACATTATTCAAAACCCAAAAACCATAGTAAACACCATAAATTTTGAATCTTTTGGTTGTAAACTTGCTTGAAATGAGGAAAACCACATATGTTTTGATGTTCCATTATTCAAAACATAAAAATTATAGTAAACACACAAAAAGTTCAAATCTTTTGATTTTAAACATTCTCCAAATGATCAAAACTGCCTAATTTTTGGTTTTATATTATTTAAAATTATAAAAATAGGACACATGCATAACAATTGAATCTTTTGATTTCAAACATGCTTGAAATCAGTAAAATAGCCTATGTTTTAGTGTTATATTATTTAAAACTCAAAATTTATAGGAAAGGTTCATAAATTTTGAATCTTTTGATTGCAAAGATGCTAGAAAATAAGTAAAACTACCTATGTTTTGGTGTTACATTATTCAAAACTCAAAAATTATAGGAACCACACACAGCATTTGAATCTTTTGATTCTACACATGCTCAAAATGAGTAAAATTGCTTATGTTTTGGTGTTGCATTATTCAAAACTCAAAAATTATAGCAAAATCACATAAAGCATGAACCTTTTGAATGTAAACATGCTCACAATGAGAAAAACCATTGAAGTTTTGGTGTTGCATTATGCAAAACTTAAAAATTATGGGAAATATGTATAATGTTTAAATATTTTGATTGTAAACATTCTTGAAATGAGTAAAACCACTTAATTTTTGGTGTTACATTATTCAAAACTCAAAATTATAGAAAATGTGCATAAAGTTTGAATCTTTTAATTATAAACATGCTCAAAATGAGTAAAATTGATTAGGTTTTGGTGTCGTATTATTCAAAACTCAAAAACTATAGAAAACATGCACAAAATTTTATCTTTTGATTTTAAACATGCTCAAAATAAGTAAAACCCCTTATGTTTTGGTGTTGGATTCTTCAAAACTCAAAAAATATAGGAAACATGCACAAAGTTTGAATCTTTTAATTTTAAAATGAGTTTAACCACTTATGTTTTAGTGGTGCATTATTTAAAACTCAAAAATTATAGTAAATACTCATAAAGTTTAAATCTTTTAATTTTAAATATACTCAAAATGAGCAAAACCACCTAAGTTTTGGTGTTGCATTACTCAAATTTAAAAAATTATAAGAAATACCATAAAGTTTGAATTTTTTGATTGTAAACATGTTAAAAATGAGTTAAAATGTCTAAGATTTGTGTTGCATTAGTCAAAACTAAAAAAATATAGGAAATGCCATAAATTTTTATATCTTGTGATTGTAAAAATACTTGAAATGCATAAAACCACCTATGTTTGGGTGTTGCATTATTCACTACTAAAAAAGTATAGGAAACATGCATAAAGTTTGAATCTTTTGATTGTAAACATGCTCAAAGCAAGTAAAACTGCCTAAGTTTTATTGTTGCACTTCTCAAAAATAAAAAATTATAGGAAACACACATAAAGTTTGAATATTTTGATTATAAATATGCTTGAACTGAGTAAAACAACCTAAGTTTTATTTTTACATTATTTAAAACTCAAAAATTATAGTAAACCTACATAAAGTTTGAATCCTTTGATTGTAAACATGCTCAAAAATAGTAAAACTACCTAAGTTTTGGTGTTGTATTATTCGAAACAAAAAAATTATAGGAAACACATAAAGTTTGAATCTTTTGATGGTAAACATGTTCAAAATAGGCAAAAATGCCTAAGTTTTGGTGTTGCATTATTCAAAACTCAAAAATTATAGTAAACATGCATAAAGTTTGAATCTTTTGATTGTAAACATGCTCAAAAGGAGTAAACCCACCTATGTTTTGGTGTTGCATTATTTAAAACTAAAAAATAATAGGAAATGCACATAAAGTTTGAATATTTTGATTGTAAACATGCTCAAGATGAATTGGTAGATTGATTTATGAAGCACAAGAAAACCAGATCCTAAAAAGGAAATTCAAAAGAGAACCAGAGGGAAAGTCCTAGCTGAAGGATGGATGAAATTGAATTTCAATGGTGCATTAAAAGGAAAACTAGGAATTACTGGAGGTGGAGGAATCATCAAAAATGCTAAAGGAAAGCTAATTGGGGCATATGCAAGAGATATGGGCACTAAGACTAATCACTAGGCAGAGGATCTAACTACCCTTTGGGGCCTTAAACTAGCTAACAACTTAATATACAAAAACTAGAAGTTGAAGGGGACTCCATGAACATAATAAATTGTTTAATTGGAAAATGCCCCCCAAGCTGGACTATTAAAAATATAATTGAGGAAGCTAAGACAATCCTAAATTCTTTACAATAGGTGCACATTCTTCACACATACAGGGAGGGTAATGGAATTGTTAATTGGTTTGCCAATGAAGGAATAAACAATGTGGACTTTAAACATGGTTAGACTATGAGAATTTACCCAGAGAGGTTCTAACAAGAATAGCTAATGAAGGGAGAAACTCTTTTATAGTCCTCTTCCTCATGTCTATGGGAGACTTTATGTTATTATCTAATATGTGGGATCTTAGACTCATCATCCCCAATTCTGATTAGGAGAAGCATCTAGAAAAATAGAAATAATGTGTTGTACCTCATAATTCACTCCATGATAGTTTTAATGATGCTTCTAAGTGATGTTTTAGAGGAGATAAGAAAAGCATTCTAGATCCCTATGCAAATAGTAAAATCAAGATGGGATTACCCAAGGTTAAATCCAACAGTAGAGTCTGAAAAGCCCTATAGGTGGGGGGGTTTTACCAGATTCATGGAAAAAATGAGGGTTTTTTAGACATTTATCCAATTAGTTTTCTAGAACTTGGGAGGAAAGGGTTGTTAATATCAATGCTGTCATGTTGGAAATCACCGAGGAGATGATAGCACATGTGATATATCTAAGCATAGAAGAAACCAAAGGTTACTACAATCCTAGAGATTATAAAGTGGATAAACAAACATTCATGGAGGAGGGCGATTAGCTGGAAAAGTTACATAATGGATTTGATGGGGAATCTCTTCCCAAACCATATGTTGAGGTAGCTTTTCATCTTATTCAATATGTTACTTTAAAACATCAGTATAATGTTGTCAAGTGGTCCATGTTTAGGATGTTAAAATTAATTTAAACATGGAATTGGTTTAAACCTTCCATTTTTCATTCTCAAGTCTATGGAAAACTCCATAAAGAAATATAAAAATGGTTGTTACATAGCCCCTAGCCATGAGGGTGTAATATTATTCATTTATATATACTTCAAGGGCATAAACGAATTTATGCCTAATCTTCCCTAAAGAAAGGAAGGAAAAATCAGTGAAGGATTGGTGGATATGAGAAAGACTATGAAAATTACCATTAAGTACGTGGGCAAATAGAGCAGGGATGCTGGTAGCAAGGCAATAAAAATTGGAAAAGAAAAACCAAAGATAGGAAAGCAACAAAACAGGGATGAAGAGGGTATCAAGAAATGTTTAAGAGGTGCTTCCAAAGGTATCATTGAAGACAAAGATAAGACTAAACCAAATGAGCCCAAAAAAATAGCAGACCGCTCTAAATAAAAAGAAAGCAAGGAAATTTGTTATTGTGGATAATGACAATGAAGAGAGGGAAGAGAACTATACTAAGAAGGACTCCACTAATACTTAGAGGACTACTAAAATAGAGATTAAGAACCAGAAATAAAAGACTCAAACTAATAATATTGAGAAAGAAGAGAAGGATTAGTGTGAGAAAGACAAAAACAAGAAGTTTAAATAAATTGAGAACTGGCTCAAGAATAGGGATAACATTGACATGTTGACTGAAGAACTAGAGCTACAAAAGTCTCTCATGAGATGGTTTATGAGGGAAATGTCAAGCATCAAAAATAGGATGAACAATATGAAACAAGAAAATAAAAAGTTATCTGAACCCTAGATGGATAAGAAGAGGACTTGCAGATTCAAAGACTCAGCTTCAGGGTTGACCTCCTTAAGCATGCCAATGAGGATATATAAAACAAACTAATTTCATTATAAATTGTAATAAGGATGCTATGAATAAAGGTTTATAGAATATGGAAAACCTTTGTGAGCACCTTAAAGAGATATTTGATCCTAGCTATATAGGTAAGGGAAAAGAGACAAAGGGCCAATGCAGTAGTGGAACCCACAACTTATAAAATTGACACTAATCTTACCAACATGAAGACATCTTAGGAAGTATGGATTAATGTAAGTTGTCTAGCTATGTGGGAGAGGTTGTTTAGTTATTCTCTTGTTTTCTTTTGTTGTGATCTACGATTCCATTTTAAGGATGTTTTTTTATTTGGCTCTTTATTTTGATGTACTCCTAGGGTTTGGGGACCCTAGTTCAAAAAATCCTCCCTTTAACCTCAATAAAAAAAATTCTCAAGATGAGCAAAAATACCTAAGTTTTGGTGTTGCATTATTCAAAATAAATGTTTTAGGAAACACACTTGAAGTTTGAATATTTTGATTGTAAACATTCTTGAAATGAGTAAAATTGTCTATGTTTTAGAGTTGTATTATTAAAAAATCAAAAATTATAGCCAATGCTCATAAAGTTTGAATATTTTGATTACATAAACATGCTCCAAATATAGAAAACCACTTATGTTTTGGTGTTGCATTATTCAAAAATAAAAAATTATAGGAATAGTGTATAAAGTTTGAATCTTTTGATTGTAAACATACCTGAAATGAGTAAAACCACTTATGTCTTGGTGTTGCATTATTCAAAATTCAAAATTTATAGGAAACATGCATAAAGTTTGAATTTTTTGACATAAACATGATCAAAATGAGTAAATTTGCTTAAATTTTGGAGTTACATTAATCAAAGCTAAAAAATTATAGAAAATGCACATAAATTTTGAATCTTTTGATTGTAAACATGCTTGGATGAGAAAATTCAATTAAGTTTTGGTGTTGCATTATTCAAAACATAAAAATTATAGAAAACACACTTAATGTTTAAATATTTTGATTGTAAACATGCTCTAAATGAGGAAAACCACTTAATTTTTGGTGTTGCATTATTCAAAACTCAAAAATTATAGCTAATGCACATAAAATTTAAATATTTTGATGTTAAACATGCTCAAAATGAGTAAAATTGCTTACGTTTTAGTGTTTCATTATTTAAAACAAAAAAATTATAGGAAACACACATAAGGTTTGTATATTTTGATTGTAAACATGATCCAAATGAGAAAAAGCACTTAAGTTTTGGTGTTGCATTATTTTAAACTAAAAAATTATAGGAAACATGCATAAAATTTTAATCTTTTGATTGTAAACATTCTTGAAAGGAGTAAAACAACCTAAGTTTTGGTGTTGCATTATTCAAAACTCATAAATTATAGGAAACATGCATAAATGTTGAATCTTTTCATTGTAAACATGCTCAAAATGAGTAAAATCACCTAAGTTTTGGTGTTACATTATTCAAAACTCAAAAATTATAGGAAAAATGTATAAAGTTTGAATCTTTTGATTGTAAAAATTCTAGAAAGGGGGAAAACTACCTAAGTTTTGGTGTTACATTATTCAAAACTAAAAAATTATAAGAAACATGCATAACTTTTAAATCTTTTGATTGTAAACATTCTTGAAATGAGTAAATCCATCTATGTTTTGGTGTTTCATTATTCAAAACATAAAATCTATAGGGAAATACATAAAGTTTGAATATTTTGATTATAAACATACTCTAAACAAGTAAAACCACCTAAGTTTTGGTGTTGCGTTATTTAAAACTAAAAAATTATAGGAAACATGCATAAAATTTCAATATTTTGATTATAAACATCCTCAAATTGAGTAAAAATGCCTATCTATTGGCATCATATTATTCAAACTCAAAAATCATAAGAAATGCCTAAATTTTGATGTTGCATTATTTGAAATTCAAATTATAGGAAACATGCATAAAGCTTGAATATTTTTAATGTAAACATGCTCAAAATGAGTAAAACTACCTATGTTTTTGTTTTTCATTATTAAAATCTCAAAAATTATAGGAAACACACATAAACTTTGGATCTTTTGATTGTAAACAAGCTCAAAATAAGTAAAACTACCTAAGTTTTGGTGTTGGATTATTCAAAACTCAAAAATTATAAGAAACATGCATAAAATTTGTATATTTTGATTTTAAACATGTTCAAAATGAGTAAAATCACTTAAGATTTTTTTTTTCATTATTCAAAACTCAAAATATATAGGAAATATGCATAAATTTTGAATCTTTTGATTTTAAACATGCTCAAAATGACTAAAATTGCCCATATTTTGGTGGTGCATTATTCCAAAGTCAAAAATTATAGGAAAAACACATGAAGTTTGAATCTTTTGATTGTAAACATGCTCAAAATAAGAAAAACCAATTATGTCTTATTGTTGCATTATTCAAAACTCAAAAATTATAGGAAATGTGAATAAAGTTTGAATCTTTTGATTGTAAACATGCTCAAAATGAGTAAAATAGCTTATATTTTAGTGTTGCATTATTCAAAACTCAAAAACTATAGGAAACATGTTTAAAGTTTGAATATTTTGATTTTAAACATGCTCGAAAGGAGTAAACCCAAGTTATGGTGTTGCATTATTAAAAACTAAAAAATTATAAGAAATGCACATAAAGTGAATCTTTTGATTTTAAACATGCTCAAAAAGAGTAAAACTACCTAATTTTTATTGTTGCATATTTTAAAACTCAAAAATTATATGAAATGTGCATAAAGTTTGAATCCTTTAATTTTAAACATGCTTGAAATGAGTAAAACCATTTAAGTTTTGGTGTTACATTATTCAACAATCAAAAATTTTGAGAAGTGTAAATAATTTTTTGAATCTTTTAAATGTAAACATGCTCAAAATAAGTAAAACTACTAAAGGTTTTTTTAAAAATATCTAAAACTTAAAAATTATAATAAATGCACATAAAGTTTGAATCTTTTAATTTCAAACATGCTTGAAATGAGTATAACCACTTAAGTTTTTGTGTTACATTATTCAAAACTAAAAAATTATAGGAAATGTCATGAAGTTTGAATCTTTTGATTTTAAATATGTTCAAAATGAGTAAAATTATATATAAAATGCACACAAAGTTTGAATCTTTTTATTTTAGTGTTGTATTATTCAACACTCAAATAATATAGGAAATGTGCATAAAAATGAGTAAGATTGCCTAAGTTTTAGTGTTGCATTATTCAAAACTCAAAAATTATAGGAAATTCATATAAATTTCAAATATTTTGATGGTAAACATGATTGAACCAAGTAAAACTACCTATATTTTGGTGTTGGATTATTCAAATCACAAATATTATAGTGAACTACATAAATTTTGAATATTTTAATTGTAAACATGCTCAAATAGAGTCAAACAGTCTAAGCTTTTGTGTTGCATTATTCAAAACTTAAAAATTATAGGAAATGTGCATAAAGTATGAATTTATTGATGGTAAACATGCTCAAGGTGAGAAAAAATCCCTAAGTTTTGGTGTTACATTATTCAAAATTGAAATTATCAAAAACATGCATAAAATTTGAATCTTTTGATCATAAACATGCTTGAAATGAGTAAAATTGCCTAAGTTTTGGTGTTGTATTATTCAAAAATAATAAATTATAGGAAATGCACATAAAATTTAAATATTTTGATTGTAAACATGCTCGAAATGAGTAAAACCACCTAACTTTTGTTGTTTCATTATTCAAAACTCAAAATTTATAGGAAACATGGATAAAGGTTGAAAATTTTGATTGTAAACATGTTTGAAATGAGTAAAATCAATTAAGTTTTGTTGTTACATTATTCAAAACTATAAAATTATAAGAAAAATGCATAAGGTTTGAATTTTTTGATTGTACATGATCAAAAAGAGTAAAACTACATAAATTTTGGTGCTGCATTATTAAAAACTCCAAAAATTATAGGAAACATGCATAAAGTTTGAATCTTTTAATTTTAAACATGCTCAGAATGAGTAAAACTACCTAAGTTTTGGTGATGCATTATTCAAAACACAGAAAACATAGGAAATGCACATAAATTTTGAATCTTTTGATTGTAAGCAAGCTCAAAATGAGTAAATCCAACAAATTTTTTATGTTACATTATTAAAAACTCAATAATTAGAGGAAACATGAATAAAGTTTGAATATTTTGATTGTAAACATGATCAAAATGAGTAAAACCACTTAAGTTTTCTTGTTGCATTATTCAAAACATAAAAATTATAGGAAACATGCATAAAGTTTGAATATTTTGTTTGTAAACATGCTTGAAACAAGTAGAACTACCTAAATTTTGGTGTTTCATTATTCAAAACTCAAAAACTATAGGAAATATGCATAAATTTTGAATCTTTTGATTGTAAACATGCTTGAAATGAGTAAAACCACCTAGATTTTTTGTGTTACATTATTCAAAACTAAAAAATTATAGGAAAAGCCATAAAATTTGAATCTTTTGATTTTGAAACTGACTAAAATGAGTAAAATAATATAGAAAATGTGCATAGAGTTTGAATCTTTTGATTTTCATGTTTCATTATTCAACACTCAAATAATATAGGAAATGTACATAAACATTGGATCTTGGTGTTTCATTATTCAACACTCAAATAATATAGGAAATGCACATAAACATTGGATCTTTTGATTATAAATGTGCTTGAAATGAGTAAAATTGCCTGTATTTTGGCGTTCCATTATTCAAAACACAAAAATTATAGGAAACGCATATAAATTTTGAATCTTTTTATTGTAAACATGCTTAAAACAAGTAAAAGTACCTATGTTCTTGTTTTTTATTATTCAAAACTCAAAAATCATAGTAAACATGCATAAAGATTGAATTTTTTGATTGTAAACATGCTCAAAAGGTGTAAAACCACCTAAGTTTTGGTGTTGTATTATTCAAAACTCAAAAATTATAGGAAACATGCTAAAGTTTGAATCTTTTGATGGTAAACATGCTCTAAATGAGCAAAAATGTCTAAGTTTTGGTGTTACATTATTCAAAACTAAATTTATAAGAAACATGCATAATTTTTTTATCTTTTGATTATAAACATGCTTGAAATGAGTAAAACCAACTAAGCATTGGTGTTACATTATTTAAAAGTCTTAAATTATAGGAAATGCACATAAAGTTGGAATCTTTTGATTGTAAACATGCTCAAAATGAGTAAAATCACCAAAGTTTTGGTGTTCCATTATTCAAAACTCAAAAATTATAGGAAACATGCATAAAGGTTGAATTTTTTGATTATAAGCATGCTCAAAATGAGTAAAATTGCATAGGTTTTGATTGTAAGCATTGGTGTTACATTATTTAAAAGTCTTAAATTATAGGAAACATAAAGTTGGAATCTTTTGATTGTAAACATGCTCAAAATGAGTAAAATCACTAAAGTTTTGGTGTTCCATTATTCAAAACTCAAAAATTATAGGAAACATGCATAAAGGTTGAATTTTTTGATTGTAAGCATGCTCAAAATGATTAAAATTGCATTATCCAAAACTCAAAAGCTATAGGAACACATAGAAAGTTTGATTCTTTTGATTATAAACATGCTTGAAACTAGTAAAACAACTTAAGTTTTGGTGTTGTATTATTCAATACTGAAAAATTATAGGAAACATGCATAAAGTTTGATTCATTTAATTGGAAACATACTTGAAATAAGTAAAACTACCTAAGTTTTGGTGTTACATTATTCAAAACTTAAAACTATAAGAAACATGCATAAAGTTTGAATTTTTTGGATTGTAAAAATGCTTGAAAGAAGTAAAACCACCTAAGTTTTGGTGTTTCATTATTTAACACTCAAAAATTATAAGAAACACACATAAAATTTGAATATTTTAATGGTAAACATGCTCAAGATGAGGAAAAATGCCTATGTGTTTGTGTTGCATTATTCAAAAGTAATTTTTCAGGAAACACACTTAAAATTTGAATCTTTTGATTGTAAACTTGCTTGAACTAAGTAAAATTGCCTATGTTTTGGTGTTGCATTATTCAAAAATCATAAATTATAAAAAATGCTCATAAAATTTGAATATTTTAATTACATGAACATGCTCGAAATGAGTAAACACAAATAAAGTTTGAATATTTTCTTTGTAAACATGCTTAAAATTAGTTATTAAAAATAAAAAATTATAGGAAAAACACAAAATTTGAATCCTTTGATTCAAAATGAGTAAAAACACATAAGTTTTGGTGTTGCATTATTCAAAACTCAAAAATTATAGGAAACACACATAAATTTTGAATCTTTTGATTGTAAACATTCTCAAATCAAGTAAAACTTCTTAAGTTTTGGTGTTGCATTATTCAAAACTCAAAAATTATAGGAAACATGCATAAAGATTGATTATTTTGATTGTAAACATGCTCAAAGAAAATAAAACCATCTAAGTTTTAATTTTACATTACTCAAAACCCCAAAATTATAATAAATGTTCATAAAGTTTGTATCTTTTGATTGTAAACATCCTCAAAATGATTAAAACTACCTAAGTTTTAGTGTTGCATTATTCAAAACTCAAAAATTATAGGAAACATGCATAAAGTTTGAAGGTTTTGATTATAAACATGCATAAAGTTTGAATCTTTTGATTTTAAACATGCTTGTAATGAGAAAAATCACCTATGTTTTGGTGTTTCATTATTCATAACTCAAAAATTATAGGAAACATACAAAAACATTTAATATTTTGATTGTAAACATCTTCAAAATGAGTAAACCTGCCTAAGCTTTGGTGTTCCATTATTCAAAACTTAAATATTATAGGAAACATGCACAAAGTTTGAATGTTTTTATTATAAACATGAATAAAGTTGTAATCTTTTGATTATAAACATGCTCAAAATTAGTAAAACCACCTGTGTTTTGGTGTTGCATTATTCAAAACTCATAAATTACAAGAAATGCCAAAATATTTAAATTTTTTGATTGTAAACATGGCCAAAATGAGTAAAACCACCTAATTTTTGGACTTAAGTTTTGGTGTTACATTATTCAAAACTCAAAAGTGATAGGAAACCTGCATAAAATTTGAATCTTTTGATTCTAAACATGCTTGGAATGAGTAAAATCGCTTAATTTTTGGTGTTGCATTATTCAAAACTCAAAAAAAATATAAAATGCACATAAAATTTGAATCTTTTGACAATAAACATGCTTAAAATGAGTAAACCTACTTAAGTTTTGGTGTTGCATTATTCAAAACTCATAAATTATAGGTAACATGCATAAAGCTTGAATCTTTTAATTCGAAACATGCTTGAAACAAGTAAAAGCACTTAAGTTTTGGTGTCATATTATTCAAAACTAAAAAATTATTGGAAACTTGAATAAATTTTTAATCTTTTGATTGTAAACATGCTCAAAATGAGTAAAACCACTTACATTTTGGTGTTACATTATTCAAAACACAAAATGTATGAAGCATGCATAAACATTGAATAATTTAATTATAGACATGCTCAAAATGAGTTAAACAACTTAATTTTTGGTGTTGCATTATTCAAAACTCAAAAAATTATAGGAAACATTCATAAAGTTGGAATATTTTGATTATAAACATGCTCAAAATGAGTAAAACCACTTAAGTTTTGGTATTGTATTATTCAAAACTCAAAAATTAAAGGAATTATGTTTTAATATTTTAATTATAAACATGATCAAAATGAGTAAACCCACATATATTTTCGTGTTGCATTATTTAAAACTCAAAAATAATAGAAAATATGCATAAAGTTTGAATCTTTTGATTGTAAACATGCTAAAAATGAGTAAAACTAGCTAAGTTTTGGTGTTACATTATTCAAAACTCAAAAATTATATGAAATGTACATAAAGTTTAAATCATTTGATTGTACACATGATCAAAATGAGTAAAACTACTTAAGTTTTGGTGTTGCATTATTTTAAACTAAAAAATTATAGGAAATACGTATAAAGTTTAAATATTTTAATTTTCAACATACTTGAAATAAGTAAAACTACCTAATTTTTGGTGTTGCATTATTCAAAACTCAAAAAATATATGAAACATGAATAAAGATTGAATCTTTTGATTTTAAAAATGATCAAAATGAGTTAAATAGCCTATGTTTTGGTGTTGCATTATTTAAAACTCAAAAAATTGTAGGAAACATTCATAAAGTTGGAATATTTTGATTATAAACATGCTCAAAATGAGTAACACCACTTAAGATTTGGTATTGTATTATTCAAAACTCAAAAATTAAAGGAACTGTGCATAAAGTTTGTATATTTTAATTGTAAACATGCTCAAAATGAGAAAAATTAAAAGAAACATGAATAAATTTTGAATTTATTGATTGTAAACAAGATCTAAATGAGTAAAATTTCTTAAATTTTAGTGTTGTATTATTTAAAACTCAACAATTATAGGAAATGTGCATAAAATTTGAATCTTTTGATTGTAAATATGCTAAAAATTAGAAAAACTAGCTAAGTTTTGGTGTTGCATTATTCAAAACTCAAAAACTATATGAAACACACATAAAGTTTAAATGCTTTGATTGTACACATGCTTGAAATGAGTAAAACTGTTTAAGTTTTGGTGGTGCATTATTCTAAACTCAAAAATTATAGTAAACTTGCAAAAATTTTGAACCTTTTCATTGTAAACAAGATTGAAACAAGCTAAAATCTCTTAAGCTTTGTGTTTCACTATTCAAAGCTCAAAAATTATAGGAAACATGCATAAAATTTGAATCTTTTTATTGTAAACATGATCAAAATAACTAAAATAGCGTAAGTTTTGGTGTTGCTTTGTTCAAACCTCTAAAATTATAGGAAACACACATAAAGTTTGATTCTTTTTTTTGTAGACATGCTCAAAATGAGTTAAACCGATTATGTTTTTGTATTGCATTATTCAAAACTAAAAAAATATAGGCAACATGCATCAATTTTGAATCTTTCGATTTTAAATATGCTTGAAACAAGTGAAACCACTTATGTTTTGATGTTAGATTATTCAAAACTCAAACATTATAGGAAACATGCATAAAGATTGAATCTTTTAATTGTAAACATGCTCGAAATGAGTAAAACCACTTAAATTTTAGTGTTGTATTATTTAAAACTCAAAAATTATAAGAAATGTGCACAAAATTTAAATATTTTGATTGTAAACATGCTCAAAATAAGTAACACCACTTAGGTTTTGGTGTTGCATTATTTAATACTCAAAAAATATAGGAAACATGCATAAAATTTGAATCTTTTCATTGTAAACATGATCAAAATGAGTAAAACCAATTAAGTTTTTGTGTTGTATTATTCAAAACTAAAAAATAATGGGGAACACGCATAAAGTTTGAATCTTTTGATTTTAAACATGCTCAAAATAAGTAAAACCACTTAAGTTTTGTTGTTAGATAATATAAAACTAAAAAATTATAAGAAACATGTATAAAGATTGAACCTTTTGATTATAAACATTCTTGAAATGAGTAAAACCACTTACGTTTTAGTGTTGCTTTTTTCAAAAATTATAGGAAATATGAATAAAGTTTGAATATTTTGATTGTAAACATGCTCAAAATGAGTAACACCACTTAGATTTGGGTGTTTCATTATTCAAAACTCAAAAATTATAAGAAATGTGCATAAAATTTGAATCTTTTAATTGTAAACATGTTGAAAATGAGTAAAACTACCTAAGTTTTGTTGTTGCATTATTAAAAACTAAAAAAATATAGGAAACATGCAAAAAGTTTGAATCTTTTGATTGTAAACATACTCAAAATGAGAAAATATAACTAAGTTTGGTGTTGCATAAAGTTTGAATCTTTTTATTGTAAACATGCTCAAAATATGTAAAACTACCTAAGTTTTGTTGTTGCTTTATTCAAAAGAAAAAAATTATAGGAAATACACATAAAGTTTGAACCTTTTGAATGTAAACAAGCTCGAAATGAGTAAAACTACCTAAGTTTCAATGTTGCATTATTTAAAACTCAAAAATTATAGAGTTAGAATATTTTTATTCTAAATATGCTGAAAATGAGTAAAACAACCTATGTTTTTATGTTGCATTATTCCAAACTAAAACATTATAGGAAACACACATAAATTTGAAATATTTTGATTATAACATGTTCAAAATGAATAAAAATGCCTAAGTTTTGGTGTTGTATTATTTAAAACTCAAATTATATGAAATGCACATAAAGCTTGAATCTTTTGATTATAAACATTCTAAAAATGAGTAAAACCACCTATGTTTTGGTGTTACATTATTCAAAACTCAAAAATTATATGAAACATGCATAAAGTTTAAATCTTTTAATTGTGAACATGCTTAAAATGAGTAAAATAGCCTACATATTTGGTGTTACATTATTGAAAACTCAAAAATTATGTGAAACATGCATAATGTTTAATATTTTGATTATAAGCATGATTCAAATGAGTAAAACTACCTAAGTTTTGGTGTTGTAGTATTCAAAACTAAAAAATTATAGGGAACATATAAAGTTTGAATCTTTTCATTGTAAACATGCTCGAAATGAGTAAAAGTACCTAAGTTTTGGTATTGCATTATTTGAAACTCAAAAATTATATGAAACACACAAATTTTAAATTTTTTGATTGTAAACATGGTCCAAATGAGTAAACCTACCTAAGTTTTGATGGTGCATTATTCAAAACTCAAGGAAATGCACATAAAGTTTGAATCTTTTGATTATAAAAATGCTTAAAATGAGTAAAACCAATTATGTTTTGTGTTGCATTATTCAAAACACAAAAATTATAGGCATCACTCATAAAGTATGAATATTTTGATTGTAAACATGCACAAAATGAGTAAAACTACTTAAGTTTTGGTGTTGCATTATTAAAAACTCAAAAATTATAGGAAATGCACAAAAAATTTGAATCTTTTGCATGTAAACATGCTTGAAATGAGTAAAACCACCTAATTTTTTGTGTTGTATTACTAAAAATTGAAGAATTATAGGAAATATACATAAGTTTTGAATCTTTTGATTTGAAACATGCTTGAAATGAGTAAAACCAATTATGTTTTGGTGTTTCATTATTCAAAATGTAAAATTTATAGGAAACACACATAAAATTTGAATATATTGATTACATAAACATGTTCCAAATGAGGAAAACCACTTAAGATTTGGTGTTACATTATTCAAAACTCAAAAAAATTAGGAAACAAGTATAAAGTTTGAATATTTCCATTTTAAACAAGCTTGAAACAAGTAAAGGTACTTAATTTTAGGTGTTGAATTATTCAAAACTCAAAAATTATATGAAACGTGCATAAAGTTTGAATCTTTTGATTGTAAACATGATTAAAATGAGTAAAACTGCTTAAATTTTGGGGTTGTATTATTCAAAACTCAAAAATTATAGGGAATGAATATAAAGTTTAAATCTTTTGATTGTAAACATGCTCAAAATGAGTAAAACTTCCTAAGTTTTGGTTTTGAATTATTTGAAACTCAAAAACTATAGGAAACACATTAAAGTTTGAATCATTTAATTGTAAAAATGATCGAAATGTACTAGTAAAATCACATAAGTTTGGGTGTTACATTATTCAAAACTCAAAAATTATAGAAAACACACATAAATTTTAAATCTTTTGATTTTAAAGATGCTAAAAATGAGTAAAACTACCTAATTTTTGGTTTTATATTATTCAAAATTATAAAATATATGAAACATGCATAAAATTTTAATCTTTTGATTTCAAACATGCTCAAAATGAGTAAAGAAGCCTATGTTTTGGTGTTGCATTTTTTAAAACTAAAAAATTATAGGAACTGTGCATAAGGTTTGAATCTTTTGATTATAAACATGTTTGAAATGAGTAAAATTGCTTAAGTTTTTGTTTTGTATTATTCAAAACTCAAAAATGATAGGAAGTGTGCATGAAGTTTGAATCTTTTGATTGCAAACATGTTAAAAATGAGTAAAATTGCCTATGTTTTGGTTTTGCATTATTCAAAACTCAAAAAATTTAATAAAATCATATAAAGCTTGAACTTTTAAACGTAAACATGCTCACAATGAGAAAAACTACTTATGTTTTGGTGTTGCATTATTCAAAAGATAAAAATTATAGGAAACATGTATAATGTTTGAATCTTTTGATTGTGAACATTCTCGAAATGAGTAAAACCACTTAGGTTTTGGTGTTACATTGTTCAAAACTCAAAATTATAGAAAACATGCATAAAATTTGAATATTTTAATTGTAAACATGCTCAAAATGAGTAAAATCAATTAAGTTTTGGTGTTGTATTATTCAAAACTCAAAAAATATAGGAAACAAGCACAAAAGTTTGAATATTTTGATTTTAAACATGATAAAAATGAGTAAAACCCTTACGTTTTGGTGTTGAATTATTCAAAACTCAAAAATTATAGGAAACATGGATAAAATTTGAATCTTTTAATTGTAAACATGCTATAATGAGTAAAGCTACCTAAGTTTTGGTGTTACATTATTTAAAACTCAAGAATTATAGGAAATGTGAATAAAGTTTGAATATTTTGATTTAAAAACCCTACAAATAGGTTTAACCAATTAAGTTTTAGTGGTGCATTATTTAAAACTCAAAAATTATAGGAAATATGCATAAAGTTTAAATCTTTTTATTTCAAACATGCTCAAAATGAGAAAAACCACCTAAGTCTTGGAGTTACATTACTCAAATTTCAAAAATTATAGGAAACACCATAAAGTTTGAATCTTTTGATGGTTAACATGTTTAAAATGAGTAAAAATGTCTAAGTTTTGGTATTGCATTATTTAAAACTAAAAATTTATAAGAAATTCCATAAATTTTAAATAATTTGATTGTAAACATACGTTTTAGTGTTGCATTATTCAAAATGTGTAAAACCACCTAAGTTTTGGTGTTGCATTATTCACTACTAAAAATATATAGGAAACTTGCATAAAGTTTGAATTTTTAGATTGTACACATGATCGAAGCAAGTAAAATTACCTAATTTTTATTTTTGCATTACTCAGAACTCAAATATTATATGAAACACACATAAAGTTTGAATCTTTTGATTGTAAACATGCTCAAAATGAGTAAAATTGCCTAAGTTTTGTTGTTACATTATTCAAAACTCAAAAAATATAGTAAACCTGCATAAAGTTTGAATATTTTGAATGTAAACATGCTCAGAAAGAGTAAAACCACCTAAGTTTTGGTGTTTTATTATTCAAAACTCAAAAATTATAAGAAACACTCATAAAGTTTGAATCTTTTGATGGTAAACATGCTCAAGATGAGCAAAAATGCCTATGTTTTGGTGTTGCATTATTCAAAACTGAAATTTTAAGAAACACGCTTAAAGTTTGAATCTTTTGATTATAAACATGCTTGAAATGGGTAAAACAACATAAGTTTTGGTGTTTCTTTATTCAAAAATAAAAAATTATTGGAAATGCACATAAAGTTTGAATCTTTTGATTGTAAACATGCTCAAAATGAGTAAAACCACCTATGTTTTCATATTACATTATTCAAAACTCAAAAATTATAAGAAACATGCATAAAGGTTGAACTTTTTTTATTGTAAACATGCTCAAAATGATTAAAATCACCTAAGTTTTGATGTTGCATTATTCAAAACTCAAAAGATTTAGTAAACACGCATAAAGATTGAGTCTTTTAATTGTAAACATGCTCAAAAAGAGTAAAACCACCTAAGTATTGGTGTTTCATTATTTAAAACTCAAATTTTAGGAAACACATATAAAGTTTAAATCTTTTGATGATAAACATGCTCAAGATGAACTGGTGGATTGATTTATCAAGCATAGGAAAACCAGATCTTATAGAGGAAACTTGAAAAAGAACGAAATAGAAAGTCCCAACTAAAGGATGGATGATATTAAATTTTGATGGTGCATCAAAAGGAAATCTGGGAATTGATGGAAGAGGATAAATCATCAAAGATGATGAAAGAAAGATAATTGGGGCATATATAGGAGATATGGACACTAAGGCTAATCACTGGGCAAAGGCTCTAGCTATCCTTTAGGGCCTCAGACTAGCTAAACACCTTAATATAAAAAAATTGGAAGTTGAAAGGGACTCCATGAACATAGTCAAATTTTTAATTGGTAAACACCCCCCAAGATGGACTATTAAAAATATAATTGATGAATCTAAGATAATCTTAAATTCTTTACAATAAGTACACATTTTTCACACATACAGGGAGGGTAATAGAATTGTTGATTGGTTTGCCAATGAGGGAATAAGCAAGTGGGATTCAAAACATGATTATACCATGAGAATTTACCTAGAAAGGTTCTAACAAGAATAGCTAATGAAGGGAGAAATTCTTTTGTTATTATATAGTTATATATTCTTCTTCCTCATGTCTAAGGGAGACTTCATGTAACTAATTAATATGTGGGATCTTAGACCCATTGTCCCTAATTTCGATTAAGAGAAGCATCTAGAAAAAGAGAAAGAACATGTTTTGCCTCATAATTCTCTCGATGATAGTTTTAATGATGCTTCTAAGTGGTGTTTTAGAGGAGATAGGAAAAGTATTCTATATTTCTATGTGATTAGTAAAATCAAGATGGGCTTACCCAATATAATTAAGCCCAATCTACAACCTGAGGTTAAGTCCAACATCAAAGTCTGGAATGCCTTGCAAGTGGGGGGTCTTGCCAAATTCATGAAAAACAATGAGCATTTTGATAGACATTTATCCAATTAGTTTGCCAAAACTTAGCAGGAAAGGGTTATTAATATCAATAGTGTCATGTTGGAAATCACTGAGGAGCTGATAACACATGTGACAATATGATCATAGAAGAAATTTTTTTTTACTATAATCCTAGAGATTACAATGGAGATAAAGAGGCATTGCTAGAGGAGGGGAGTAGCTAGAGAAATTACTTAATGAATTTGATAGGGAATCTCTTCACAAACCATATGTTGAGGTAGCTTTTCATCTTATTCAATATGTTAATTTATAAGGTCAGTATAATATTGTTAAATGGTCCATGTTTAGGATGTTAAATTAATTTAGACATGGAGTTGGTTTCAACCTTCTATTTTTCATTCTCAAGTCTATGGAAAACTCCATACAAAAATGGTAGTTACATAGCCCCTAGACATGAGGGTGTAATATACCTCATTTATAAATACTTCAAGGGCATGAATTAATTTATGCCTGATCTTCTTGAAAGAAAGGAAGAAAAAATGAGTGGACTGATGGATATGGGAAAAATTAAGAAAATTACCATTAAATACTCAAGCAAATAAAGTAGGGATGTTGGCAACAAGGCAATAGAAATTGAAAAAGAATAAACAAAGATAGGAAAGGAATAAAACATGGATCAAGAGGGCATCAAGAAATGTTTAAGAGGTGCTTCCAAAGGTATCATTGAAGTAAAGATAAGACTAAACCAAAGGAGCCCAAGAAATAGTACACCCCTCTAAACAAATAGGGGGAAAGGAAATTTGTTATTGTGGATAGTGACAACAAAGAGAGGGAAGAGGATAGTACCAAGAAGGACTCCACTAATACTTAGAGGACTACTGAAATAGAGATTGAGAACCATAAGGAAAAGAATCAAACTAATAATATTGAGAAAAAAGAGAAGGATCAATGTTAAAAAGACAAAAACAAAGAGTTTAAACAAATTGAGAACTCACTCAAGATAGGGATAACACTGACATGTTGACTGAAGAAATAGAGCTACAAATTCTCTCATGAGATGGTTCATGAGGGAAATGTCAATCATCAAACATAGGATGAACATTATACAACAAGAAAATGAAAATTTATGTAAATCTTGGATGGATAAAGAAGAGGACCTATAGATTCAAAGACTCAACTTCAAGATTGACCTCCTTGAGTATGCCAATGAGGATCTATAGAACAAACTCAATTTCATTATAAATTGTAGTAAAGCTGATAGAATGAAGGTTTACATAATATGAAAAGAGACAAAGGTCTAATGCAATAGTGGAAGCCATAACTTAGACTATAAAAGCATTATTAGGAAAATTAACACTAGTCTTAGCAACATGAAGGCATGTTAGGAAGATATATCAAGAATTATGGATTAATCTATGTTGTTTGGCTATGTGGGATTGGTTTTTTAGCTATTCTCTTGTTGTTTTTGTGTTCTACTTTGTGATTCCCTTTTAGGGATGTTTATTTTGTCTGGTTCTTATTTATTTTTATCTAGTTCAAAAAAATCCCCATTTTTAATGTCAATAAAAAACATGATCAATATGAGTAAAAATGCATTCTTCAAAACTTAAAATATATAGGAAAAACACATAAAGTTTGAATCTTTTGATTATAAACATTCTCTAAATAAGTAAAACTGACTAATTTTTTGTTTTGGATTATTTAAAACTCAAAAATAATTGGAAACATGCATAAAGTTTAAATATTTTGATCGTAAACATGCTCAAAATGAGTAAAAATGCCTATATTTTGGTGTCGCATTATTCAAAACTAAAATTTTATACAAAATTCCTAAATTTTTATATTACATTATTTAAAACTCAAATTATAGGAAAATTTCATAAAGCTTAAATATTTTGATTATAAACATGCTCAGAATGAGTAAATCTACCTATGTTTTGGTTTTACATTATTAAAATCTCAAAAATTATAGGGAACATGCATAAAGTTTGAAATGTTTGGTTGTAAACATTCTCAAAATAAGTCAAACTACCTAAGTTTTGGTGTTGATTATTCAAAACTCAAAAAATCTAAGAAACACACATAAAGTTTGTATATTTTGATTTTAAACATGTTCAAAATGAGTAAAAACCACTTAAGTATTGTTTTTTGCATTATTTAAAACTCAAAAAAAATAGGAAACATGTATAAAGTTTGAATATTTTGATTTAAACATGCTCAATATGACTAAAATTACCTAAGTTTTGGTGGTGAATTATTCAAAACTCAAAAATTATAGGAAAAACACATAAATTTTGAATCTTTTGATTGTAAACCTGGTTAAAATGAGTAAAATTACCAATGTTTTATTATTACATTATTTAAAACTCAAAAAGTAGAGGAAATGTGAATAAAGTTTGAATATTTTGATTATAAACATGCTCAAAACTAGAAAAATCATATAAGTTTTGGTGTTTTATTATTCAAAACTCAAAAATTATAGGAAACATAAATAAAGTTTTAATATTTTGATTGTAAACAAGATCAGAATGAGTAAAAATGAATCAATTTTCTTGTTGCATTATTCAAACCTCAAAAATTATATAAAATGTACATAAAGTTGGAATATTTTGATTGTAAACATGTTTGAAATGAGTAAAACAACCTACATTTTGGTGCTACATTATTAAAAACACAAAAATGATAGGTAACATGCATAAAGTTTGAATCTTTTGATGGTAATCACGGTCTAAATGATTAAAAATGCCTAAGTTTTGGTGGCTTATTATTCAAAACTCAAATTATAGGAAATACACAAAAATTTTGAATCTTTTGATTGTAAACATCATTAAAACTAGAAAAATTGCCTATGTTTTGGTTTTGCATTATAAAAAACACAAAAATGATAGGAAACATGCATAAAGTTTGAATCTTTTGATTGTAAACATGCTCAAAACAATTATAACCAACTATGTTTTTATGTTTTATTATTCAAAACTCAAAAATTATAGGAAACACACATAAAGTTTGAATATTTTAATTGTAAACATGCTTAAAATGAATAAAACTACCTAAATTTTGTACTTGCATTATTCAAAACTAAAAAATTATTAGAAATGTGCATATTGAATATTTTGATTATAAACATGCTCAAAATGAGTAAAACCACCTAAGTTTTGGTGTTTCATTATTCAAAACTCAAAAATTATAGAAAATGCACATACATTTTGAATCTTTTGATTGTAAACATGTTTAAAATGAGTAAAACATCATAGGTTTTTATGTTGCATTATTCAAGACTAAATAATTAGAGGAAATGTGTATAAAGTTTGAATATTTTTATTGTAAACATGATTAAAATGGGTAAACCACCTAAGTTTTGGTGTTGCATTATTCAAAACTCAAAAATTATAGGAAATGTGCATAAAGTTTGAATATTTTGATTTTAGGAATGCTTGAAATGAGTAAAACCACCTAAGTTTTGGTGTTGCATTATTTAAAAATTAAATAATATAAGAAACATGCATAATGTTTGAATATATTGTAAACATGATCAAAATGAGTAAAATTGCCTACATTTGGTGTTGCATTATTCAAAATTCAAAAATTACAGGAAACATGCATAAAGTTTAAATATTTTGATTGTAAACATGCTCAAAATGAGTAAAACTACCTACATTTGGTGTTGCATTATTCAAAATTCAAAAATTATAGTAAACACACATAAATTTAAAATATTTTGATTGTAAACATGCTCAAAATGAGTAAAACTACCTAAGTTTGGGTGTTGCATTATTCAAAACTCAAAAATTCTATTAAAAGTGCATAAAGTTTGAATCTTTTATTTGTAAACATGCTTGAAATGAGTAAAACTACCAAATTATTGGTGTTGCATTATTGTTAAAAAAATATATAGGAAACACACATAAAGTTTGAATCTTTTGATTTCAAAATGCTAGAAAGGAGTAAAACAACCTAAGTTTTGGTGTTGCTTTATTCAAAACTCAAATAATATAGGAAACATGCATAAATTTTGAATATTTTGATTGTAAAAATGATCAAAATGAGTAAAATTGCTTAAATTTTGGGGTTACATTATTCAAAACTCAAAAAATTTAGGAAACATAGATAAAGTTTGAATCTTTTTATTGTTTACATTATTGAGATGAAGAAAATTGCTTATGTTTTGGTGTTACATATTTTAAAACTCAAAAATTACATATAGTAAGCGTGCCCAAAGTTTGAATATTTTGACTGTAAGCATGCTTCATATGAGGAAAACCACTTATGTTTTGGTGTTGCATAATTAAAAACTCAAAAATTATAGAAAATACACATAAAGTTTGAATATTTCGATTCCAAACATGCTTGAAATGAGTAAAATCACTTAAGCTTTTGTGTTAGATTATTCAAAACTAAAAAATTATAGGAAACATGCATACACTTTGAATATTTTGATTGTAAACATGTTCCAAATGAGGAAAAACCAGTTTTGGTGTGACATTATTTTAAACTCAAAAATGATAGAAAACATGCATAAATTTGTAATCTTTTGATTTTAAACATGCTTAAAAGGAGTAAAATCACCTAAGTTTTGGTGTTACAATATTCAAAACTCAAAAATTATAGGAAACGTTAAAACTTTAGATTGTAAACATGCTCAAAATGAGTAAACCCACCTAAGTTTTGTTGTTACATTATTCAAAACATAAAAATTAAAGGAAACATGCATAAATATTGAATCTTTTCATTGAAAACATGCTTAAAATGAGTAATACTACCCAAGTTTTGATGTTACATTATTCAAAACTCAAAAATTATAGGTAACACATATAAATTTTGAATCTTTTGATTGTGAACATGCTCAAAACAAGTAAAACCACCTATGTTTTGGTGTTTCATTATTCAAATCTCAAAAATTATAGGAAACAGGTGTAAAGTTTGAATCTTTTTATTGTAAACATGCTCAAATCAAGTAAAACCACTTATGTTTTGGTATTGTATTATTCAAAACTCAAAAAATTTAAGAAACACAATAAAGATTGAATCTTTTGATTTTAAACATGCTTGAAACAAGTAAAACAACATAATTTTTGGTTTTGTATTATTTAAAACTTAAAAATTATAGGAAATGTGTATAAAGTTTGAATCTTTTGATTTTAAACATGCTTAAAACATGTACACTTGATTAAGTTTTGGTGTTTCATTATTCAAAACTGAAAACCTATAGGAAACATGCATAACTTTTGAATATTTTTATTTTAAACATGCTCAAGTCAGGTCTAACCACTTAGGTTTTGCTGTTACATTACTCAAAACTCAAAAAATATAGGAAATGTGCATAAAGTTAGATTATTTTGATTTTAAACATACCCAAAATGAGTAAAACCACTTAAGTTTTGGTGTTACATTATTCAAAACATAAAAATTAAAGAAAATGTGCATAAAGTTTAAAATTTTTGATTGTAAACATGCTTAAAATGTGTAAAAGTGCCTAAGTTTTGGTGTTACATTATTCAAAACTCAAAAATTATAGGAAACACAGATAAAGTTTGAATCTTTTGATTGTAGACATGGTCAAAATGAGTAAAACTACTTGAGTTTTTGTGTTGCATTATTCAAAACTCAAAAATTATAAGAAATGCACACAAATTTTGAATCTTTTGATTGCAAATATGCTCAAAATGAGTAAAAACAACTAAGTTTTGGTTTTAAAATTATAGGAAAATAAGTAAAGTTCAAATATTTTGATTGTAAACATGCTCAAAAGGAGGAAAACAAGTTAAGATTTGGTGTTCCATGAATCAAAATTTAAAAATTAAAGGAAACGTGTATAAAATTTGAAACTTTTGATTGTAAACATGCTCAAAATGAGTAAAATCACTTAAGTTTTTGGGTTGTATTATTAAAAACTCAAAAATTATAAGAAATGCACATAATGTTTGAATCTTTTGGTTGTAAACATGCTATAAATGAGTAAAACTAGCCAAGTTTTGGTGTTGCATTATTCAAGGCTCAAAAATTATAGGAAATATGCATAAAGATTAAATATTTTGATTGTACACGTGTCTGAAATGAGTAAAACCACTTAAGTTTTGGTGTTGCATTATTTGAAACTCAAAAATTATAGTAAACTCTCATAAAGTTTGAACCTTTTGATTGTAAACATACTTGGAAAGAGTAAAGCAACTTAAGTTTTGGATTTGCATTATTCAAAACTAAAAAATTATAGGAAACACAAATAAAGTGTGTATGTTTTGATTGTAAACATGATTAAAATGAGTAAAACTACTTATGTTTTAGTATTGCATTGTTTAAAAGTAAAAAATTATAAGAATCATCATGCATAAGCTTTGAATTTTTTAATTATAATCATGATCAAAATGAGTAAAACCACCTAAGCTTTGGTATTGCATTTTTCAAAACTCAAAAATTATAGGAAATACATAAAAAGATTGAATCTTTTGAATGTAAACATATTTAAAATGAGTAAAATTGCCTATGTTTTGGTGATGCATTATTCAAAACTTAAACATTATAGGAAATATGCATAAAGTTTGAATATTTTACTTGTCAACATGCTTGAAATGAGGAAAACTACCTATGTTTTGGTGTTGCATTATTAAAAACTCAAAAATTATAGAAAACATGCATAATGTTTGAATATTTTTATTGTAAACAAGAATAGAATGAGTAAAATCACCTCATTTTTATTGTTGCATTATTCAAAACTCAAAAAATATAGAAATTATGCATAAAGTTGTAATATTTTAATTATAAACATGCTTGAAATGAGTAAAACCACTTAATTTTTTGTGTTGCATTATTAAATATAAAAAATGATAGGTAACATGCATAAAGTTTGAATCATTTGATGGTAAACATGCTCAAAATGAGTAAAAATGCCTATCTTTTGGTGTCTCATTATTCAAAACTCAAATTATAGGAAATGCACATAAAGTTTGAATCTCTTGATTTTAAACATCCTTGAAATGAGTAAAATTGCCTATCTTTTGGTTTTACGTTATTAAAAAAACAAAAATTATAGGAAATATGCATAAAGTTTGAATATTCTGATTGTAAACATGCTTAAAACAATTAAAAAAGCCTATGTTTTGATGTTGTATTATTCAAACTTCAAAAATTATAGGAAACACATATAAAATTTAAATATTTTAATTGTAAACATGCTTAAAATGACTAAAACCGCCTAAATTTTAAAGTTGTATTATTCAAAACTAAAAAATTATAGGGAAAGTGCATAAAGTTTGAATATTTTGATTATAAACATACTCAAAATGAGTAAGAAAACATAAGTTTTGGTGTTGCATTATTCAAAACTCAAAATTTATAGGAAATGTGCATAAAGTTTGAATCTTTTGATTGTAAACACACTCAAAATGAGAAAAACATCCTAGGTTTTTATGTTGCATTATTCAATACTAAATAACTAGAGGAAATGTGCATAAATTTTGAATATTTTTATTGTAAACATGCTTAAAATGAATAAAATCACCTAAGTTTTCATGTTGCATTATTCAAAACTCAAAAATTATAAGAAATACGGATAAATTTTGAATAATTTGATTTTAAAATGCTTGAAATGAGTAAAACCACCTAAGTTTTGGTGTTGCATTATTAAAAACTCAAATAATATAAGAAACATGCATAAAGTTTGAATATATTAATTGTAAACATGCTCAAAATGAGTAAAACTACCTATGTTTGGTGTTGCATTATTCAAAATTCAAAAATTATAGGAAGTGCACATAAAGTTTAAATATTTTGATTGTAAACATGATCAAAATGAGTAAAACCACATAAGTTTAGGTATTGCATTATTCGAAACTCAAAAATTATAGAAAAAGTGTATAAATTTTGAATCTTTTCTTTGTAAACATGCTTGAAATAATTAAAAACACCTAATTATTGGTGTTGCATTATTTAAAATTAAAAAATTATAGGAAACACACATAAAGTTTGATTCTTTTGATTTTAAAAATGCTCGAAAGGAGTAAAATAACCTAGGTTTTGGTGTTCCATTATTCAAGACTCAAATAATATAGGAAATGTGCATAAAGTTTGAATATTTTGATTGTAAACATGATTGAAATGAGTAAAACTACTTAAATTTTGGGGTTACATTATTCAAAACTCAAAAATGATAGGAAACACACATAAAATTTAAATCTTTTGATTGTAAACATGCTTGAGACAAAGAAAATCATTTAAGTTTTGATGTTACATAATTTAAAACTTTAAAGTTACAGATAACGTGCATAAAGTTTGAATATTTTAATTGTAAACATTCTCTAAATGAATAAAACAACTTAAGTTTTGGTGTTGCATAATTCAAAACTCAAATTTTTTTGGAAACACACATAAAATTTGAATCTTTTGATTCTGTACATGCTTGAAATGAGTAAAATTGCTTATGTTTTTGTGTCGCATTAATCAAAACTTACAACTTTATAGGAACCATGCATAAAGGTTGAATATTTTGATTGGAAACATGTTTCATATGAGGTAAAGCACTTAAGTTTTGGTGTGGCATTATTTTATACTAAAAAATTATAGAAAACATGAATAAAGTTTTAATCTTTTGATTGTAAAAATGCTCAAAATGAGTAAAACCACCTATGTTTTGGTGTTGCATTATTCAAAACTCAAAAATTATAGGAAATATGCATAAATGTTGAATCTTTAGATTGTAAGCATGCTCAAAATGAGTAAACCCATCTAAGTTTTGATGTTACATTATTCAAAACATAAAAATTATAAGAAAAGTTCATAAAGATTGAATCTTTTCATTGAAAACATAGGAAATGCACATAAATTTTGAATATTTTGATTGTAAACATGCTCAAAATGAGTAAAACTACCTAAGTTTTGGTGTTGCATTATTCAAAACTCAAAAATTATAGGAAACACACTAAACTTCAAATCTTTTGATTGTAAACATGCTTGAAATAAGTAAAACCACATTATTTTGGGTGTTGCATTATTTAAAAGTCTAAAAGTATAGGAAACGTGCATAAAGTTTAAATAGATCGTAAACATGCTCCAAATGAGGTAAAGCACTTAAGTTTTGGTGTGGCATTATTTTATACTAAAAACTTATAGGAAACATGAATAAATTTTTAATTTTTTGATTATAAATTTGCTCAAAAAGAGTAAAACCACCTAGGTTTTGATGTTGCATTATTCAAAACTCAAAAATCATATAAAACGTGCATAAAGATTGAATCTTTTGATTGTAAACATGCTTGAAATAAGTAAACCCATCTAAATTTTATTGTTGCATTATTCAAAACTAAAAAATGATAGGAAACATGCATATAGATTGAATTTTTTCATTAAAAATATGCTTAAAATGAGTAAAACTACTTATGTTCTGATGTTGCATTATTAAAAAGCCAAAAATTATAGGTAACGTGTATAAATTTTGAATCTTTTGATTGTAAACATGCTCAAAATGAATAAAACCACCTAAGTTTTTGTGTTGCATTATTCAAAACTCAAAATTTATAGCAAACACACATAAAGTTTGAATATTTTAATTGTTAACTACCTAAGTTTTAGTGTTGTATTATTCAAAACTCAAAAATTATAGGAAGACACATTTTTTAATCTTTTGATTTAAAACATGTTCAAAATGAGTAAAACCACCTAAATTTTAGTGTTGCATTATTCAAAACTCAAATAATATTGGTAATGCACATGAAGTTTAGATTTTTTGATTGTAAATCTACTCAAAATGAGTAAAACTACTTATGTTTTGGTGTTGTATTATTCAAAACTCAAAAACTATAAGAAAATAATTTTTTTTGAATCTTTTGATTTTAAACATGCTCAAAATGAGTAAAACTACCTAAATTTTGGTGTTGCATTATTCAAAACTCAAATAATATAGGAAATGTGCATAAATTTTATATATTTTGATTGTAATCATGCTTGAAATGAGTAAAACCACCTAAGTTTTGGTGTTACATTAATCAAAACTAAAAAATTATAGGTAACGCACATGAAGTGTAAATCTTTTGATTGTAAACATACTCGAAACATGTAAAATTGCTTATGTTTTAGCATTGTATTATTAAAATTTCAAAAATTATAAGAAACACACATACATTTTGAATCTTTTGATTCTAAACATGATCAAAATGAGTAAAACCACTTGAGTTTTGGTGTTGTATTAATCAAAACTCAAAAATTATAGGAATCATGCATAAAGTTTGAATCTTTTGATTGTAAACATGCTCAAAACAAGTAAAACTACTTAATTTTTAATGTTGCATTATTCAAAACTAAAAAATTATAGTAAATGTGAATAAATTTTGAATCATTTAATTGTAAACATGCTCAAAACAAGTAAAACCATCTAAATTTTGGTGTTGCATTTTTCAAAACTCAAAAATTAGAGGATATGTGCATAAAGTTTGAATATATTGAGTGTAAACATTCTCAAAATAAGTAAAATATCTTATGTTTTTGAATTCTATTATTCAAAACTCAAAAATTATAGCAAACATGCATAAAGTTTGAATTTTTTGATTGTACACATGCTCAAAACAAGTAAAACTACCTAAGTTTTGGTGTTGCATTATTCAAAACTCAAAAATTATAAGAAACATGGATAAAGTTTGAATCTTTTAATTGTAAACATTTTTGAAATGAGCAAAACCACATAAGCTTTGGTGTTACATTATTCAAAACTAAAAAATTATAGGAAATTTGCATGAAGTTTTAATATTTTGATTGTAAACATGCACTGAATGAGTGAAATCACCAATGTTTTTATGTTCCATTATTCAAAATTCAAAAATTATGTGAAAAGCATAGAAATTTTGAATTTTTTGATTGTAAACATGCATGAAACAATTAAAACCACCTATGTTTGGGTGTTGCATTATTCATAGCTCAAAAATTATAGGAAACATGCATAAAGTTTGAATCTTTTTAATGTAAACATGCTCGAATCAAGTAAAATCACACTTATGTTTTGGTATTGCATTATTGAAAACTTAAAAAATATAGGAAACACAATAAAGATTGAATTTTTTTTGGTAAACATGCTCAAAACAAGTAAAATGACACAAGTTTTGGTTTTACATTCTTCAAAACTTAAAAATTATAGGAAATAATCATAAAGTTTGAATCTTTTGATTATAAGCATGCTCAAAATGCATAAAATCACTTAAGTTTTGGTGTTACATTATTCAAAACTCAAAAATTATAGGAAACAGGGATAAATTTTGAATAATTTTATTTTAAACATGCTCAATTCAGGTCTAACCACTTAGGTTTTGGTGTTACATTATTCAAAACTCAAAAATTAAAGGAAATGTGCGTAAATTTTGAATCTTTTGATTGTAGACATGGTCAAAACGAGTAAAACTAGCTGTGTTTTTATGTTGCATTAATCAAAAATAAAAAATCATAAGAAATGGGCATAAAGTTTAAATCTTTTGATTGTAAACATGCTCAAAATTAGTAAAAACACCTAAGTTTTGGTGTTGAAAATTATAAGAACATGCACAAACTTCAAATCTTTTGATGTGCTCAAAATGACTAAAACCTGTTAAGTTTTGGTGTTGTTGCATCATTCAAAACTAAAAAATTACAAGAAATGTCCATAAAGTTTGAATATTTTGCTTGTAAACATGCTTGAAACAAGGAAAACTACATATGTTTTGGTGTTGCTTTATTGAAAACTCAAAAATTATAAGAAACATGCATAAATTTTGAATCTTTTGATTGTAACATGCTTGAGACTAGTTTAAATTATTCAAAACTAAAAAATTATTGGAAACACACAAAGTTTTAATCTCTTGATTGTAAACATGATTGAAACATTTAAAACCACTTAAATTTGGGTGTTGCATTATTCACAACTCAAAAATTATAGGAAATGCACATAAAGTTTAATTTTTTTGAATTTAAACATGTTGGAAATGAGTAAAATCACCTAAATTTTATACGAAATGTGCATAAAGTTTGAATTTTTCGATTGTAAACATGTTTGACATGATTAAAACCACCTAAGTTTTGGTGTTGCATTATTCAAAACTAAGAAATTATAGGAAACACACATAAGGTTTAAACTTTTTGATTCTAAACATTCTTAAAATGAGTAAAGCTGCCTAAGTTTTAGTGTTGCATTATTCAAAACTCAAAAATTATAGGAAATGCACAAAAATTTTAAATCTTTTTATTTAAAACATGCTCAAAATGAGTAAAACTACTTATATTTTGGTATTGCATTATTCAAAACTCAAAAATTATAATAAATGTGCATTAATTTTGAATCTTTTGATTCTAAACATGCTCAAAATGAGTAAAATCACCTAAGTTTTGGCATTGCATTATTTAAAACTCAAAAATTATAGCAAAAATGCATAAAATTTGAATGTTTTGATTGTAAACATGATTGAAATGCGTAAAGCCAACTAAGTTTCAGTGTTTCATTCTTAAAAACACAAAAATTATAGGAAATAGATATAAAGCTTGAATCTTTTGATTACAAACGTCCTCAAAATGAGAAAAATTGCATATGTTTCTGTGTTGGATTATTCAAAACTCAAAAATTATAGAAAACATGCATAGAGTTTCAATATTTTGATTTTAATATACTCAAAATGAGTAAAAATGCCTAAATTTTGGTGTTGCATTATTCAAAAGTCAAATAATATAGGAAACACATAAAGTTTGAATCTTTTGATTGTAAGCATGCTCAAAATGAGTAAAATTGCCTTAAGTTTTGGTGTCACATTATTCAAAACTCAAAAATTATAAGAAATTCAAATAAAGTTTGAATCTTTTGATTGTAAACATTTTCAATATGAGTGAAACCACCTAAGTTTTGGTTTTTCATTATTTAAAACTCAAAAATTATTGGAAACTTACATAAAGTTTAAATCTTTTGATTGTAAACATGCTTGAAATGAGTAAAACATCTTAAGTTTTGATGTTGCATTATTCAAAACTAAAAAATTATAGGAAACACACACAAAGCTTGAATCTTTTGATTTTAAACATGCTTGAAATGAGTAAAACTACCTAAGTTATGGTTTTTTATTATTCAAAACTAAAAAATTATAGGAAACATGCATAAAGTTTGAATTTTTTGATTGTAAACATGCTAAAAATGAGTAAAACCACCTAAGTTTTAGTGTTGCATTATTCAAAACTCAAAAATTATAGGAAACATGCATAGAGTTTCAATCTTTTAATTGTAATCATGCTCTAAATGAGTAAAACTACCTATGTTTTCATATAGCATTATTTAAAACTTAAAAATTATTGGAAATATGCATAAACTTTGATTCTTTTGATTCTAAACATGCTCAGAATGATTTAAATCACCTAAATTTTGGTGTAACATTATTCAAGACTCAAATATTATAGGAAATGTGCATAAAATTTTAATCTTTTGATTGGAAACTCACTCAAGATGAGTAAAACCACCCAAGTTTTGGTGTTACATTATTCAAAACTCAAATTATAGGATACATGCATAAATTTTTAATATTTTGATTGTAAACATGTTAAAAATGAGTAAAACCACCTAAGTTTTGGTGTTTCATTATTGTTGAGCCCCAAATCCATCTAAGTATAGGATTTGTGCCAACACAACAGACATCTAAGTGAGAGGCAATCACTTGTTGTGATTGTTGGCTTGTCATCTAGTGGTGCTGAATGGTAGCTAGCTAAAAACTCCTTTTTGAATCAATCATCATTGAGAAGTGGGTGCATAGGACAATGACTACTCATTAAAGACAAGTATAGTGGAGATGACATAATAGGTACCTCTAGCATCAACTCAACAATCAACATGTTCTATTCCCCATGATCTTAAGATGCTTTGAAGCCCTATAAAAAGTGGTGTTTAGTTAGCAAAAAGGGACGACTGGAGTAGTGAAGCCCTAGTAGATTGGTTCCAGACACTATGTTTTCTATTAGACTTAAATTTAGTTTGGGATGCTCTGATTGCTCCCTTTTATAATGCCTAAGTTCACATATGAGCCTCTTGGCCTTTAACAGCTTAAATCAAGCACTTGCTCAGTTATTTGACTTATATATGTATTGTTGTTAAACTTAGTTAATGGTGAAGCTTTGTGTAGTGTTAATGGATTGAATGCTTAATTTTATAGAATGTAGGTTGAGTTATTATGAGATTCTAATCTAACTTGACTATGGCATCCTTGTAGTTAATGTGGACCCCCATGCTCGATATAAGAAAAGCTATAAGTATGGGTAAGCCTTTTTATGCCTCATAATGACATCTACGACTAAGTACAAACCTATGTCTAAGTCTCCCATCTAGATACCCAATCACCCCTCAATCACTTGAATTCTATTGAGCCTAGGAACCCAAGGATGCACCCATGAATGCACAATCATTATTTCACTAACCAAAGCCCTTGAAGGGTAGAGTTATGCAATGGCACAACTACCCCAATGTAGACCCCAGTCCCTTCTTCGTTGTGCTTCAAGTGAGAACATAAGGATTACACCTTATGTAAAGTAATGCTAGATTAGTTAAGTGTTAAATGTTGAGTTCCATAGGGTTAGTCAAGGAATGTGCCCCATTAGAATAGCCTAAATCTGACCTGGATAATTGTTTAAGTGCATGACTAGGCCCTTGATCAAAACCACCTACTTTTCTACAACATTTTGGTTCTATTGTCAAGACTATTGAATTTTAGTACTGCAATGGTGTACCTTCAAGATAGTGCTTTAACTCTACCTTGAGAACATTGAGTACTAGATGGAATGAGTGGAAGATAACTTTGCACTAAGGCATCCAACTTGTAAAGGATAAAACCCAAAGAAGTGGGTCCAGAACCACTTATATGATGCCATGTATGAGGTTTTCTTTTACGAACTATTGAAATAAGTATACTGATGGTTGGCTACATATGTGACACATAGGAGTCAAATCTATGTACAATTCCTTGAGTGGATAAAAGAGCACCTAGATAGGCTTGAGAACTTAAAAGCCACTTAGACTAGAGTTGTAGATAAATGGTGGCAAAGGGCACTGAATAACTACATTCTTGAGTTTATGGTATCTACATACTCATACCCTAAAGAAGTAGAATATCAATTCTTACATGAACGTAGAGGTGCATTTATGAAATAACTCAACACTAAACTCAAGAAGATGATGGTGGATTATGGCTTTGAAACAATGAGGATAGACAACTAAATTCCTCTCACATATGAGCAACATAATGGGGAAGAAAGGGACATGAGGTGAGGTATAATGGAAAGGGATGAGTAGATTGAAAATCAAGATATCAAAAGATAGGTTTATAATAAGATGATGCATGGGTTGATGGAGGATATAGAACCTATAAGTGTTGAGAGGACCCATAGCGAGCAAGAAGGGCATGGAGAAGGATCTCTTAAATGGTAGTAGTACTTAGAGGAAGGAACCCTTGAAACCATGGAACAAGCTCCACAGTTGACTATTGAATACTCAGGGTCCCTATAGAATTTAACCACTAAAGTTGTGTTAGATGCACCTACCCCCTTTGAAACTACAACACAAGCTCATGCATTAGATTTCCCATAGGAAGATAGAAGATTGACAAATGACCTCATTGTTGACTTAGACATTGATTATTTTATAGATTTAGACCAGAATTTTGTGATTGAATAGGTTATCCCTTATGAGTAGGCAATCAAGGATACCTATAGAACTCAAGGCACTATCCCACCTAGATAGAACATGAGTGCAAGTGCCATAGTCTAGCCAATGTTAGTTGCATAGCCTAGGCAACAACCCATAAGAAGTGGCCCTATGTCACTAGTTAATAGTACAGTGTCATAATCTTCCATGATGCCAATAGTAACTAACCATGGGAATAGTGCTTGGCCTAGTACCTAGAGGCCTTGGAAGACCAACACTAAGACAAGTACCTTAAACACTAATTTCTCCCTAGCCCTAGATTTATTATGGGATGTCCATGCACATGCTCGAGTATTGAGGCATAGAAAATTCCATAGAGCATGTACTCAAGTGTGAATTATAATGGCACACTCAATCAATAACCTAGTCTAAATGTAAGGCAACCAAGTTTACGATAACCTTGCTTGATCACACCCATACTTGGTATAAGATGTTTGATCCTAACTAGGCTATGATTGATTATGACACCTTAATGAAAGTCTTCTTGAATGAGTTTGATATACCTAATTTTGAGTAGCAAAGCATAACCATGCTTAAGGAGATCAACCAGGGTTTATCAAAGAGTGTCCACTTATACGATGTTAGATTCAAAACTCTCCTTTCCAAGCTCCCTTATGATATCCACCCCTCCTAACATCCACAATGGTTCATTGGAGGATTACTAGTACCTTTTAAAAGGGCACTATCCATGAAAATATTCACAAACACTTAGGAAGTGATATAATCTATGCCTAGAGCCAAGATAGTGGGAAGCACCAAAATAGGAATTATCCCTTTCATGGAGGTGTGGTTACATCTATAGCCTCCTAACTACAAAAATTGACTGCTAGTTCATTACAAGATGTTTGAAGTGGGTTGTGGTGTATGGATTGCAAGATGGAGGACCATAATAGAAATAACTAGCCTCAAAGGAATGTGTACACACTTCTTCTCATATGTGAAGTTTGTCATGAGGTGCATGATGTTTGTGACTAACCATTATTTTAACACATCATTCAAGTCACCATAATGATCTATTTCTAGTTATGTGATGCCTATACTCATAACATGATTGATTATTATTTAATTGATGAGATGTTCAAGAACATGGGGAGAGGTGCATGACAATAAATGATAGGAGAAGGAGGGTAAAGAGCTCAAGGAAATAAGGGTTATACCTAGTAGAATACAAGATATGAGATGTATAGAGGCACTAAAGGGGGAGGTGGTGGATATGGTAGAGGAAGGTTCCCACCATAATCATGTTACAAGTGTGGTTTGATTGAGCACTATCAACACAATTACCCTACACAACCAACATGTGGGTATTTTTAAGGAACACATAAGGTTGAGGAATGCCCCAACTTGTACAAAAAACTAACCCAAGGTCGACCAAGTGTTGATAAGGGTATAGGGATGATTAGGTGTAATTCTAAAGAGGTAAAATTAGATCTAAAGGCACAACCAAAATGTACAAAGTTGATCAAAGTATATGAAACTACTTGATGTGGACTCACCACTCAACTAACAATTATGCCAACACTAGAGTTGTACCTAGAATATGGGATGTTGAGTTACATTGAGCACATTATGTAGACAAAACCTAAAGCCATACCTTACCTAAACCCTATGCACCAAAAACTTGTATTATAAAAAGCCATGAGTGTGATATATAACCTATAAGGAGAGCTCTAATTGCTGAAAGACCTAGAGGCATAGGCTATTACCTCTCATAAAAAGTAGGATGGATAAAAGGTTAAATTGTAAGAGATGATGGAGATCTCATGCCTCCTACAAATAGAAGGGATGATATCCCTATTGAATAGCTTACTTCTAGAACATGTAAGACAATAATCAATTGAATTTGTCATGTCATGCATAGAAAGGGTGTGAGAGGTTAGGCATAAACAACATGTACCAAAAACTCCTAGTAAATACCACCATCAACAAATGGTCCATCTTTGAGATCTTGATTGACACCAGCACCAAGGTCAATATCCTAACCAAGAATGCATGAGAAAATATGGGTAGGCTAGTCTTGAGGCCTTTTCCCCATGTACTCTTCATGGCCAACAAAACCCAAGCATATATGATCATGATTTTAAAGGGTGCCATTATAGATATTATGGGCACCAAATTCTATGTTGACTTCAAGGTAATCAAGTTGGCTGAATAGGATATCTATCCAACACTTTTAGGAAGGCCATGGTGCAATGCCAATAATGCAAATATGTACTTTAAAGTGATTCCCCTTTCAAGTGACCAAGGACCACCCTATGTGGATAGCATTGATCTAAAGGATGAGTGTCAACCACATATATACCATCATAGTGCAAGGTGTCAAGAATCTCAGCCCTTTTGATTAAGGATTTCTCTCTTAGGAGGATGTGCAGTTAGCCCCAGACACCACTGATGCCACTTGATACAAATGGGTCAAAGAGTCTTATGAAGCAAATGGTCATAGATTTTTCTTAGTGCATGTAATGGTGCCAAAGCCCATGAAGACTAGTTGGGTCTAGATTGATTGCACTTTAAAATGATGGGTCTTGCACCAAGAGAAGAAAGTAAAGAGGGTAATCTTCCTAACTAAAGGCAAGCTTGTGGTACTCCTAAACTTCAAGGGAATAACCTAGTGTATGGTATTTCCATGAATTTAAAGCATGCATCCCTAAATAAATAGACAAAATGGGCACTCTAGTGTATACCTTGAGAAACACTATCATGCATTGGTGGGAAACACAAAGTTCTAACTTGCCAACCTAGCCAAAGGTAAAATGACCATGCATTATATTTGAGACGAGTAATGAGAACTTGGATATCTCAGCATACTCTTGTGACTCTGATCCCATGGTACATGTGCACCTATGCTAAGAGACATGAACTTATTATAGCATGACTGACCCAAAGAACTTATTGGTGTAGGATTTTTATAGGACTCTAAAGATATGGGCATGAGCACAGTATGTGGTCAATGAGAAGCACCAAGAGATAACTAATTGGGAGGCCCTTAAAGAGAAGTTTGTGCACATTTTCTCATTTTCCTCATAGAACATGGATATGGTTGAGCCACTATAAATTATTTAGAGGGAAATGTTTAAGGACACTACCATCCTTGAGGAGAACTTGAAAGAAATTTTTGGGGAAAAGCATTGGCACTCTTGAATTTATTTGAGGAGAAAATGCTAAATAGTGACCCATGTAAAGAAGATGACGAAACTTGGAAGGAACACTACTAGAAAATGTTGATTGCTAAATTAAAGCTCATGCACCAAGTAGATGATAACACTCTAGGTGAAGAAGACCCCACTCATCTTTACATAGAGACAAAGGGAACTTGGCAAGTTGAGGACTCACATTAGGATAAGAATTAACCATACCATGCACCACTAAAGACCATCAAAGTGGACATCAATGTAGAAAGAGAGCCAAAGATGGCTACTCTAGGTGCATATTGGTTTAACATAAAGATAACATGCATCATAGACCTATTGAAGGAATTCTAAGACTTATTCCTTAAGACTTATCAGACTATGAAAGGCACCCACCCATGCCTTGGGAAGATGAGCATAAAGCTAATAAATAATGCAAGACCGGTCAAAAATCACCCCTACAAGATGAATTCTAACCTCTATGCCAAGGTCCAAACAAAGATCAATGTAATGATATCTGTAAGGGTCATTTACCTTATGCAGGAGTCAAGTGGGTGATAATTTAGGCTACAAGATCTACACCTTCACTTATGTGTTCTCTGGCTACCACTAAGTGTAGATTAAGGAGGAAGACAAACCCAAAATAACCTTTATGATTTAATAGGGATATTTTGCTTATAACATGATGCCCTTTGGACTCAAAAATGCATTAGACATGTTCTCTAAACTGGTGATCACCACATTCAAATATTTCATCCATAGGTTCCTCTAGGTTTATCTAGATGACTAGATAGTGTATGACCTCATCAAGGACCATTATGACAACCTACACCTAATGTTTAAGAGGTGATGGTAGCTTTATATATCCCTAAACCTAAAAAAATTCATCTTCATAACACCATTTGTAACCCTACTTAGGTGCTTCATCTATAAGGATGGTTTTCTTATTGATCTAATGAAGATTTCCACCATCATTCAACTCAAGACTCCTTCCACATAGAAAGTGTTTGTGCCTTTCTTGGCCACTATGGATATTATAGAAAATTTATATGGAACTATGCAAAATTTATGGTGCCACTAGAAGAGCTCTTGCATAATGATGACCTATTTTATTGGGGTAAAGCACAATAGTATGCCTTCAAAACTTTGAAGCTTAGATTGGCTAGTGCAGCTATATTGTAATTTCTTGACTAGATGACACTATTTTATGTCCATGTTGATGCTTTTAGATCTATTATTGACACAATATTGGTGCAGCTTGGTGAAGGCAAATAGATCACCCCATCTCCTTTGTTAGTAAAAAAATTACAAAGGTAGAGTAGAACTATACTACGATCGAGTTGAGGCACTAGCCATGGTCTACTTAAGTACCTCATGAATAATCCCATTCTCTATGCTCCCCATTGCCATCAATCCTATAAAATAAAACTTGGGGCTAGAACATTTTTATTATATAGACTCTAGTGATACAATAATGCCAATTAAGAATGATATGCCAGATGCACAATTTCATAGAATATAATACACTCCTAAGGATTTGGTGGATATAGTTTCCTTTCTAACATCTATATGTTCACCCTAAACAATGACAACAAAAGAAAAAAATAGCTCATAGTTTGTGCCATCCCTTTTTAGCTCATTAGCAAGGAACTGTAAAACTAGGCTGAGATGAAATTCTAAACTAATGTTTTTTAGAGCATAAAAGGGAATCCATATTGTAAGAGTTACATGAGGGGATAGTAGGAGGCCATTATGCTAGAGACACAATGGTATGCAAGGTGTTATAGTCAGTCTTATGGTGGCCAAGTCTATTTCAATATGTAAAGGATTGTGCCAAGGCATGTGACATATGCCAAACAATAGGGAAGCCTAACCACCAAGATGAGATGCCTCTCATCCCTATTATTTCCCAAGTACCATTTGAGAAATGGGCTAATGACTTCATTGGGCCAATTACTCCCACAATAAAGGACATGAGTGATAGGTATATTCTAACAACCACTGACTATTTTACCAAGTGGGTTGAGGCCATGCCAACCAAAAAATGCACAACCACCATAGCTAAAATATTCATCTAGGAAAACATCATAAGCAAGTATGGGTGCCCACTTAGCTTGACTAGTGATAGGGAAAGACTCTTCATTAATAAAAATATGTAGATCTTGCTTAATAGAATACATGGTGGTGCACTACAAGATAATGTCTTACCATACCTAAGTGATTGGTATAATTAAAGCATTCAATAAAATCTTAAGGGCATTCTTCACAAAGATATGTGATGTTGGTCGTAAGGATTGGGATGATCTAGTGTCAATAGTGTTATGGGTATATTGAATAACCTACAAATGCATAAACAATGCTACACCATTTCAACTAGTGTTTGACATTGAGGCAATCCTTCCCATGGAGTTCTTGGTGCCATCATTTCACATCACATGAATTGGTTGGTTCGATGACCAAGAGTCACTAAATGCAAGGCTAGAAGACTTAGAGTGCCTAGATGAGGCATGAACCTAAGAGAAATGGAGCTAATAGAAGGGGAATTCATTTTTCTCTATGACTCTAAGTATATAAGGCACCCAGGCAAGCTGTAGATAAGGAAGATGGGCCCATATATCATCCATGACATCTTAAAGACTAGCACATGTAAGCTATGCATGTTGATAGGTGAAATACTCCCTAGGAATTTTAATTGAAATTTATTGAAGCTATATCAATAATAAGGTGGTGATTACACCATGAGAGACCAAATTCTTGGTCACAAGTCAGGTGTATTGAGTGACTAGAATAAAATTTTCTAGCATTTTCATGCAAAACTCTAGCCAAGTGAGTCGAGCATGGACACTCTCAAAGTGCCTAAGGCTATATACTTAAGTTATGGGCATGTGAAGATTGTCAATTTTAGATATAAGGCACACTAGAACTTCATGCATAAGACTCAACAAGTAAGGCATATTTAGGCCCATAGAAGGGCTAGTTTGACGCTTCTAAGCATAATACTAGTTGGGTGAGTCAAGTGAGGCTACTTCCTAAGCACCTACACTAGACAGCTAAGTCTTTGGGTGCATAGAACTCATCAGACTTGGAGAAAATGTGAAGCAAGAGAGTCACACAAGGTACAATCATGTAAAAGACACATGGAGAGATAGTGAAGATGCATAAATTGATTGTGGATATAAGACTAGATAATAATATCATATTAGAGGCTGGTACAAGGGATTTGTATAGGGTATGAAAGGCCAAGGCAAGAATATGAAAGTGTAGTGAAATTGACTAAGATAAACAAGTGTAATTGAAATAGAAGCACACTTGGAAAAGGAAATGGGATCAAAGAGGCTAAATTATGCACACGTGAGGTGTTGTGCCCAGGTCACCATGTTAAAGGTGAAGGACATCCCAAGAGAACAAAGTATAGGAGAAGATCATCAAGACAAGCTAGCATCCACCCAAAATGAGTCACTTCATTGAAAAGTCATTAGGAGAAGTTAATGTGGTTATGGTGAAAGAATAAATATCTACATTAAATGCACATATAATAGAAGATTTTTGAGGATTTTATGGGGCATAACAAATCCCAAAAATTTTAGGCATTCCCACACCATTAATGAACCATAATTAAGGTGGTAGATGAGTAGAGGTAAAAATTAGTGAATAATTGATTACATCTAGTTAGAAACCTTGGGAAATTTTGAAATTTGAATAGAAAGTGAGAGCAACCAGTGAGCTAGAGAGCCAAATAGGGGAAAACCCTACTATAGTGAGATCCTAAACACCCCTAGACATCGAAAAAAATGACTATGTAGAGGAATGAATTGCATTCCCTATGAGATTGCTAGAGGAAAGAAAGGGGCATAATTTGAGCAAATAACTAGGCTACTAAAATCCCAAGGCCTCCATTTGTGGTACACAAAGCTCAAGAATTAAACACATAGTCATAGATATCATGATTGTGTGAATTTCCATAAAAGATTTAAGGCTTTAGCAAGATTAATAGACCAAGGTTCAACACTAATAGATTTAGAATGGTGAAAAAGTAGATGAGCTTGGGCCCACAATAAGCACACAAAGATTCTAAGAGAGTGCAAATAGAAGCAAAATCTACCATTACAAAAATAACAATACCACTAGTGGAAGGAGTCAACATCACCCAAATTGATCTAGAGGTGCTCGAGAAGATGTTCTACTAGGACATGCAGTTCTTCTAAGAAGTTTTGATGGGATAAAACTAGGCATCATTCATGCACAACTAACACCTAAAAGAGTAAAACCATATAACCTCCAATAATGCAAATGACTTGGTGTAAGAATGGATGGTAGACATGGGGGAAAAAACTATAGAAGGTGTAGCACTATTTGTTGTCTCTATCCAAGACAAGCTAATGACCACCAATGTAACACAACTCTATCAATTGTCAAGTTTTATAAATCTATAAGAACTTGTGTAGTTCCTCCTCTTGTACATCCATAGGGATAGATTTTACTTTATAGGGAGGTGCATGAGGATTTTAGCAAACCTCATCAATTGAATCACCAAACTCCCAAGCTCTAGTGCAAACATTTTATAGATGATGGTAGATGATGAAAAATTCAAAAGGGTAAGGAAGCTCCTAGGTCAAGGATATCAATGACCTAAGAATGAGGGAAGTTTCATGCTTAATGAGTTCTAAACTATGCCCAAGTAGGTGGTGGGAAGATGTAATGAAGACCTACCTATGCATTATATACCACATGGTACAAGGGAAGAAGTTTAACATTACCAAGTTCATCATGGAGGACATGATCAAGAATGCACTTGAATACCACATGGTAAAAAAGACTTTCTATCAGGGTTCTATGCTGATATTGATTGTGATGGAGGAGATTAGCATGCCTGATGGTGATGAAGACAACCCATGGGTCTTCCTAGTGCATAATCACTCCCCAGTGTTCGAGTATCATAACTTCACTTGCCCCCCCCACTTTCACCCTAAAGTATAAAGAATGCATAATAAGATGGTGTACCTGGTACATTTAATCATTCAAAGAAGAATGCCACATCCTAGAGAAACTCCCTTAAAGTCTATTTATAATGGTGACTTTCACCATTATGAAACACTTTTACATCATTTAATTGGTACTTGTTGATGGAAATCACTTAGGTTGGTTGAAACTACCTTATGCATTTTCATCTAAGTACTTTAGAAAGGCACTATGAAGAATCCCCAACACATAGTAGATAGATATCCTACTAAAGGTCATAAATGCAGAGATATGTAGGTTGAGGTAGAAATACTTACACCTAGGGGAAAAGCAACTAAGGATGAGGAGGATGATTTGGATTCCATTTATATCTTTTCCCTTAAAAGATAATTCATCCTTGGGAACATCCATAGGCTCTTCTATGATATGAATCCAAGGAAAAGGGTACAAGTGTAGACAAAGATGATGACCTCCCCCTTCAATTTAGTGAATAAGGAGAGTTGGCATTAGAGGCACTAATCGCACCAATAAAATACCCTCAAAAGAAGTAAGGATAAACCTTAAAGGAAATACAAGAGTGCCTTCATCTAGATATCCCCTTTGAATATGACACTACCCCCTTAACATTAAGGAAGAAGCATGTAGTATTCACACTAATAATTGCCTTGCCCTAGTTGAGGGAAAAGAAAAATAGGAAGTCCAAGGGGCCAGTGGCAATGCCTATAATAACCTTAGTCTAGATAGAGGCATAAAATATGCAAAAAGAAGTAGAGGCATAGTGGGCACAAAAAGAAGAGGGATGGATGAGGGTTTATATCATTCAAGAAAAAGAGATGGAGGAAGAGCCTAGTGTAGCTAAAATTCATAAACCTCTCCAAAGTGGTACTACTACCATGCTTGGGGGAGTAGGACTGCTAAGCACCCCAACCTTAGAAACTACAACACAATATTCATAATTTGAGGAGAAAAAGAGGTACCAATGGATAAAATTGGGCCTCTCTAAGGACCAAATAAAAATGGCACTAGAGTTATATAAAAAGGGAGGCCATGGAAGCCAAGGGCATGACATAAGAAGATATCAACAAATCCAAGGCCAAAGAGATAAGGGTTGAGGAAGAAAATATGGTCATGCTAGTAAAGAATAGGAAGGTAAAGAGAAAGAAAGATAAAAATGAGAAATCTAGGAGAGAGAAATAAGAAGAGAGGGTTACCATAAGCATGGAACCTATAAAAGACAAAGTAGTAGAGGTGCCTAACACCCCCACCATCATAGCAGAGGAAGCCACACCACAAGCATGCCCACATAGTGAAGGGGTACCTGGAGATAAAGAAGATGATACATGCACCTTAAAAAAACAAATAGAGAGCATAGTTAAAATTCAATGGACTTAGAAGGGCAAAGCTAGCACCAAAGAAAAGGAAGAAGTAGACAAAGGGGAAAAGTCTGAGGAAGAACCCTTGTTAGAGAAATAAGACATATTAGGAAAAATCACCAAAGAGGGTGCTAGCTTCAGTGAAGAGGAACCAAAGTAGATGGAACTAGACATCTAGGTGGAGGATGTTAAGCCAAGCTTAAAAGAGAAGGTAAAAAAGGGATTTATGGATGAAGACTATTACATGATTGAGTATATGCTCCTAGAAGTACCACAACATTGATGCACTAGTAATTATCCTTTGATTTTGATAGTTACATAGATGAACCTCAAAAGGTAATCCTTAGCATAAAACAATAAGAGGAAGGTTAAGAATCACTTATAGTCAACACTCACACAATAAATACAATAAGTTCAGCTAACACCCTCCTCCTCTAAGTGTATTTTAAGGTAATACGTAATAACATCATCAATGATGTTAAAGCCTCAAGCTAGAAGAAGATCATGCTAGAGGAGAGGAAAATAATAAGGCTAGAAGATCATGCTAGTGGAAAAGATGTTCCCATGGTTGAAGTCACAAGCAGAACTAGAATAAGAAGAGGACCCATGCATTAACATTAAATAAGAGTTCACCAAGAAAATTGAAGAGGTTAAAGACCCCTTCATGAAACTAGAATAAGGTGTAGAAGTGGTCGATGTAATCTTTTGCAACTTCTCCATCAAGGCATCAATCATCAATATATGCCTCAAAAAGGAAAAAGGGGAGAAGGATACACTAATGGCATATGCATACATTGTCAACAGGTCTGAGCATGATTTGATAATGATGTAAGTCAATACTTTAAATGCCTAGATCAAGACCTAAGAGTAGGACCTAGAAGAGTTGTTTCATGCACTATAAACATAGGCCTGTGAGTAAAGAGGGATCCTTGATAGAGGTGTAGCCAAGGAAAAGGAAAGGTTACAAGTCTTTACGAGATAATTTGATAAAATAGACATGCTCACCCTCAATTCCACCTCCATAGAAGTAAACAACACCTTAAATGAAATCAAGCCAACAATTCAAGGTTTTGAGGACTTCACAATAAAACTAAAGGAGCATGTGCCCAAGGATGGACTAACATTTGTGTATGGGGTAATGTTGGGACCCAAATTTTTCTAAGTATATGATCCATGCCATCACAAAAGACATCTAGGATGAATTAATCACTTGTGATTGCTATTTTTTCATCTAGTGGTGTTAGTTAGTAGGCAACTAACAACTCTTTTTTAAATCAATCATCATTACAAAATGGGTGCATGGGATAGTGGATACTCATTAAATATAATCATAATGGATGCTTAGTGATCAACATGATCCATTCCCTATGATCGTAAGATGCTCTAAATCCCTATAAAATGAATCAAAGTCCATTTAGTAGAGAGGGATGATTGGAGTAGTGAATCTCTAGTAGATTAGTTCTAGACACTATGTTCACTATTAGACTTACAATTAGATTGATATGCTTTGATTGTTTTCCTTTATAACTCCCAAGCTTATCCATTATGAGCCTCTAGGCCTTATATATGTAATATTGTTAAACTTAGTTAATTTGAATGTTTGTGTAGTGTTTAATGGATTGAATGTTTGATTCTATAGAATGTAGGTTAAGGTCTTGTGAACTTCTAATCTAACTTGACTATGGCATGCTTGTAGCTAATGAGGACCCATGCACATAATATAGGAAAATATATAAGTATGGGTAAACCCCTACACCTCATAATGATACCCATGATTAAGTGCAGACCTATGTCTAAGTTCCCCATCTAGATACCCATTCACCCCTCAAGCACCTAAATGCTATTGAGCCTAAGAACCTATGGTTGTGTAGATTAATGTATAACTATCATTTCACTAACCAAAGCTCCTAAAGGGTAGAGTTGTGCTATGACATAATTAGCCCAACATAGACCTTAGTCCCTTCTCCATTATACTTCAGGTGAGAACATAAGGCTTGCACCTTATGTAAAGTAAGGTCACCATAGTAGAGTGTTAAATGTTGAGTGCCATAGGGTTAGTTCAGACATGTTTCCCTTTAGAAAAACCTATATCTAACCTAGAAGAATGTTTAAATACATGACTAGGCCCTTGATTGAAATTACCTACATTTAAATAACAATTATTCAAAACTAAAAAATTATAAGAAACATGCATAAAGTTTGAATCTTTTGATTGTAAACATGGTCAAAAGAGTAAAACCATTTAAGTTTTTGTGTTATATTTTTTAAAACAAAAACATTTTATGAAAAGTGTATAAATTTTGAATCTTTAGATTGTAAACATGCTCAAAATAAGTAAAACCATGTAAGTTTTGGTGTTGCATTAATCAAAACTCAAAAATTATATGAAATGCACATAAATTTTGAATAATTTGATTTTAAAAATGCCTAAGATGAGTAAAACTACCTAAGTTTAGGTGTTGAATTATTCAAAACTCAAATAAAAAAAGAAACATGCATAAAGTTTTAATCTTTTGATTGTAAACATGCACAAAATGAGAAAAAACACTTAAGTTTTGGTGTTGCATTATTCAGAATTAAAAATTATATGAAATATGCATGTTTGAAACCTTTGATCATAAACATTCTCAAAACAAGTAAATCCACCTATGTTTTGGTCTTGCATTTTTGAAAACTCCAAAATTAGAGGAAAAGTGCATTAAGTTTGAATATTTTGATTCTGAACATGATCAAAACAAGTAAAAGTGCTTAAGTATTGGTGTTGCATTATTTAAAACTCAAAAATTATAAGAAACATAGATAAATTTTTAATATTTTGATTTTAAACATGCTCAAAATGAGTAAAACCACCGCAGTTATGGTGTTGCATTATTCAAAACTAAAAGATTTTAGGAAATGCATAGAAAGTTTAAATCTATTGATTTTAAACATGATTTAAACGAGTAAAACTACCTAATTATTGGTGTTGCATTATTCAAAAATAAAAAATTATATGAAATGCATATAAATTTTGAATCTTTTGATTTTAAACATGCTTGAAATGAGTAAAACCATTTAAGTTTTGGTGTTGCATTATTCAAAACTCAAAAATTGCAAGAAATGTGCATAAAGTTTAAATGTTTTGATTTTAAACATGCTCAAAATGAGTAAAATTGCTTAAGTTTCTATGTTGTATTATTTAAAACTCAAAAATATAAGAAATGCACATAAAATTTTAATCTTCTAATTTTAAAAATGTTCAAAAAGAGTAAATCCCCTTAAGTTTCAGTGTTACATTATTCAAAACTCAAAAATTATATGAAACACCATTAAAGTTTGTATGTTTTGATTTTAAACATGCTCAAAACAATTAAAACTACTTAAGTTATATTGTTTCATTATTCAAAACTCAAAAATTATAATAAATGCACATAGAATTCTAACATGCGTCAAACAAGTAAAGCTACCTAAGTTTTGGTGTTACATTATATAAAACTCAAAAATTATAGGAAAGGTGCATAAAGTTTGAATCTTTTGATTGTAAACATGCTCAAAATAAGTAAAATTGCCTATGTTTTATTTCTGCATTATTAAAAACACAAAAATTATAAGAAATGTGCATAAAAATTGAATCTTTTGATTGTAAACATGCTCAAAATGAGTAAAATTGCTTAGGTTTTAGTGTTGCATTAATAAAAAATCAAAAATTATAGGAAATGTGTAGAACGTTTGAATTTTTTGATTGTAAACATGCTTGAAATGAGTAAAACTGCCTAATTTTTTATGTTTGAAACACACATGAAGTTTGAATCTATTGATTATAAACATGCTCAAAATCAGTAAAAAAGCCTATGTTTTGGTGTCAGATTATTCAAAACTCAAATTATAGGAAATATGCATAAATTTTGAATATTTTAATTGTAAACACGCTTGAAATGAGTAAAACTACCTATGTTTTGGTTTTGCATTATTAGAAACTAAAAAATTAGAGGAAACACACATAAAGTTTGAACCTTTTGAATCTAAACATGCTCAAAATGAGTAAAATAAGTAAAATTGCCTATGTTTTGGTGTTGCATTATTCAAAACTCAAAAAAATTAGGAAACATGCATAAAGTTTGTATATTTTGATTTTAAACATGTCTAAAATGTGTGAAATCACTTAATTTTTGTTGTTGCATTATTGAAAAATAAAAAATTATAGGAAATGTGCATAAACTCTGAATCTTTTGATTTTAGACATGATCAAAATGAGTAAAATTAACTAAGTTTCGGTGTTGCATTATTCAAAACACAAGCATTATATGAAAGGAAAATAAATTTTGAATTTTTTTATTATAAACATGCTCGAAATGAGTAAACCCACCTATGTTTTATTGTGGCATTATTCAAAACTCCAAAGTTATAGGAAATGTGAATAAAATTTGAATCTTTTTATTGTAAACATGTTTGAAATGAATAAAATCACTTAAGTTTTGGTGTTGTATTATATAAATAGAGAAATTATAGGAAACATGCATAAATTTTAAATCTTTTGATTGTAAAAATGGTCAAAATGAGTAAAATTACCTAAGTTTTGTTGTTGCATAATTCAAAACTCAAAAATTATAGAAAATATGCATAAAGTTTAAATATTTTGATTGTAAACATTCTTGAAATGAGAAAAACCAACTAAGTTTTGGTGTTGCATTATTAAAAACTAAAAAATTATAGGAAACATGCATCAAGTTTGAATCTTTTGATGGTAAACATACTAAAAATGAGTAAAAATGCCTAGGTTTTTGTGTCCCATTATTCAAAACTCAAACTATATAAAATACACATGTTTTGGTTTTGCATTATTAAAAACTCAAGGTGAAATGAGTAAAACTACCTATGTTTTGGTTTTACATTATTAAAAACACAAAAATTATAAGAAACATGCATAAAGGTTGAATCTTTTGAATATAAACATCCTCAAAACAAGTAAAACAACCTAAGTTTTTATGTTGTATTATTCAGAACTCAAAAATTATAGGAAACACATATAAATATTGAATCTTTTAATTGTAAACATGATAGAAATAAGTAAAACTATTTAAATTTTGGTGTTACATTATACAAAACAAAAAAAATATAGGAAACATGCATAAATTTTGAATCTTTTAATTGTAGACATACTCAAAATGAGTAAAACAACCTAAGTTTTATTGTTTCATTATTCAAAACTCAAAAATTATAGGAAATGCACATAAAGTTTGAATCTTTTGATTGTAAACATGCTCAAAATGAGTAAAACATCCTAAGTTTTTGTGTTGCATTATTCAAAATTATTAGAGGAAATGTGCATAAAGTTTGAATATTTTCATTGTTAACATGATCAAAATGAGTAAAAATACCTATGTTTTGTTATTGCATTATTCAAAACTAATAAATTATAGGAAATTATCATAAATTTTGGATCTTTTGATTTGAAAAATGCTTGAAATGAGTAATACCACCTAGGTTTTGGTGTTACATTATTTAAAACTCAAATAAGATAAGAAACAGGCATAAATTTTGAATATTTTGACTGTAAACATGCTCCAAATGAGTCAAACTACCTACATTTGATGTTGAATTACTCAAAATTAAAAAATTATAGGAAGCACACATAAAATATAAATCTTATAATTGTAAACATGCTCAAAGCCACTAAAACCACCTAAGTTTTGGTGTTGTATTATTCAAAACTTATAAATTATAGGAAATGTGCATAAAATTTGAATCTCTTTATTATACAAATGCTTGAAATGAATAAAACCTCTTATGTTTTGGTATTTCATGTTTCAAAAATTAATAATTATAGGAAACATGCATAAAGATTGAATATTTTGATTGTAAACATGCTCAAAATGAGTAAAATAGATTAAGTTTTATTGTTGGATTATTCAAAACTCAAATAATATAGGAAACATGAAAAAAATTAAAAAATTTTAATTGTAAACATGCTCAAAATGAGTAAAACCACCTAATTTTTGGTGTTTCATTATTCAAAACTCAAAAATTATAGGAAACACGCTTAAAGTTTGAATATTTTGATTGTAAACATGCTCGAGACAAGTAAAACTTCTTAAGTTTGGGTGTTGCATTATTGAAAACTCAAAAATTATAAGAAACATGGATAATTTTGACTCTTTTGATTGTAAACATGCTTAAAAGGAGTAAACCACCATTTTTTTGGTGTTACATTATTCAAAACTCAAAAATTATAGGAAACATGCATAAAGATTAAAACGTTTTATTGTAAACATGCACAAACTGAGTAAAACTGATTAAGTTTTTTTGTTACAATATTCAAAACTCAAGAATTATAAGAAACAAGCATAAAGTTTGAATCTTTTGATTTTAAACATGTTTAAAACAAGTAAAACCACTTAAGTTTTGGTGTTAGATTATTGAAAACTCAAAAATTACAGGAAGCATGCATGATGATTGAATCTTTTGAATGTAAACATGTTCTAAATGAGTAAAACCACTTAAGTTTTGGTGTTGCATTATTAATAACTAATAAATTATAGGAAATATGGACAAATTTTGAATATTTTAATTGTAAACATGCTCTAAACAAGTAAAACCACTTAAGTTGTGTGTTACATCATTCAAAACTAAAAAATTAAATTTAACATGCATAAAGCTTAAATCTTTTGATTGTAAACATGTTCAAAATGAGTCAAACTACTTATGTTTTGGTGTTGCATTATTCAAAACTCAAAAATTATAGGAAATATACATAAAGTTTAAATCTTTTGATTGTAAGCATGCTCAAAATGATTAAAACCATCTAAGTTTTTCTGTTTCATTATTCAAAACTCAAAAACTATAGCATTAACACATAAAGTTTGAATCTTTTGGTTGTAAACATATTCAAAATGAGTAACACCACTTGAGTTTTTGTGTTGTATACATTTTATTGCTCAAAACATGTAAAACTACCTAAGTTTTGGTTGTTCCTTTATTCAAAACAAAAAATTTATAGGAAATGCACATAAATTTTGAATAATTTGATTGTAAACATGCTCAAAATGAGTAAAACCATGTATGTTTTGGTGTTTCATTATTCAAAACTAAAAAAATATTGAAAACACACATAGAGTTAGAATATTTTGATCATAAATATGCTCAAAACAAGTAAAACTATCTAAGTTTTTATGTTGCATTATAATAAATGCATATAAAGCTTGAATTTTTTGACTGTAAACATGCTCAAAATGTGTAAAACCACCTATGTTTTTGTGATACATTATTTGAAACTCAAAAATTATATGAAACATGCATAAAGTTTGAATCTTTTGATTGAAAACATGCTTGAAATGAGTAAAACTACATAAGTTTTGATTTTTCAATATTCAAAACTCAAAAATTATAGGAAACACACATAAAATTTGAATATTTTGATTGTAAATATGCTTGAAACGAGTAAAACCACCTAAATTTTGGTATTACATTATTTAAAACTCAAAAATTAAATGAAACATGCATAAAGTTTTTTAATTTTTTGATTGTAAACATGCTCTAAATGAGTAAACCTACCTAAGTTTTGGTGTTGCATTATTTAAAACTCAAAAATTATAGGAAATGCACTTAAAGTTTGAATCTTTTGATTATAAACATGATTTAAATGAGTAAAACTAGTTAAGTTTTTATGTTGCATTATTCAAAACTCAAAAATTATAGGAATCATGTATATAGTTTGAATATTTCGATTGTAAACATGTTTGAATGAGTAAAAATGCTTAATTTTTGGTTTTACATTATTCAAAACTAAAAAATTATAGGAAACATGCAAAAACATTGAATATTTTGATTGTAAACATGCTCAAAATGAGTAAAACCACCTAAGTTTTGGTGTTACATTACTAAAAACTCAAAAATTATAGGAAATGCACATAAAGTTTGAATATTTTTAATCAAAACATGCTTGAAATGTGTAAAACCACTTAAGTTTTAGTGTTGTATTATTCAAAACTAAAAAATTATAGGAAACGCTCATAAAGATTTAATATTTTGATTACATAAACATGCTCCAAATGAGGAAAACCACATAAGTTTTGTTGTTGCATTATTCAAAACTCAAAAATTATAGGAAAAACATATAAAGTTTGGATCTTTTAATTCTAAACATTCTCAAAACAAGTAAAACCACATAATTTTTGGTGTCGCATTATCTAGATCCACTTTTCAACTTCTAGCTTTTCAATTAGTCCTCTTTAGGCCTAATTCACCTTGAACATCTCAAATATCATAAATATTTTCTGTACACTCTTACAATCTTAAAAATTGGTTAGATCATCCAACATAGGCTCAGACTAATTTTTTTTTTGTAAGATTTGGCTAATTCAAACTCAAGATAATGGTGAAACCCTAATTTAGGGCTTTTTGTGGCTTATGTCAACCCGTAAGTATTCAAAAATCCATTGAGTGTATTGTATGAAATTTCAACAAACCAAATCAAGCTTGTGGGGTCTATATAGACATGGGGCAACTATCCCAATCGCTAGTTAACATTGATCAATCCTCTTTTCAATTTAACTAGATCAAAACAACCTTGACTATGTGAAAAAATTAACCATCTACAGGTCTGTGCTAAGAGAAAGTGAACAATTTACCTATCTATGACACTTAAATAGTTTAAATTCTTTTAAACACATGCAATAAAATTACTTTGATAGCCCAAGCACTTCACCTTCAATTTTTATCTCCTTCCTTCATGTAGCATAGTTACCATTCTACTTTGTCAAGCATATCTTAGAATATAAGGTTTCCAAACCTGTTACCAAACAACAAGAATTTTCTTGTGTCTTATCCCCAAGGAGATACTCCTTAAGAAAAAAACAATAATATATTCATGGAGATATAATTCCTAATTGAATCAATATTCATTCATTTGAAAATTTTAAACACAGACTACCATAACCAAAAGATTCTCAAAATAGAGGTCTACCTGCCAGTATTATTGCATAATAAATGAATGGATTATCAATCTTGCAAATTATAAACTCAAGGCACATCAATAATCCTTCAAAGTCTTGTAGAAGTATTAACCAAATCCATTTAACAATACAATTGACATAAAGAGTCTAGAATACAATCAAGAACTTAGAAACAGGGGTCTAAACACACAATTCTTAAATAGGGTTTATTTTCTTTGTTTTCCCTTCCTTCAAATATTGTCAACTCAATAAACCTTTAACTGATTACCATTTCGAAATATTTAATTTTTGTATGATAACAACCATTTTAAAACTAACTTTTGGATAACTTACCATGGTTACAAGACAAGCTTAGTTAGGTGACAACAACCAAAAGTTGATTTTCTATTCATGGACCACTTTAGACCATGGGAAATGGTGAAATATGTATCTAGTAACATTTTAAATGTGTTTATGAACTTGGTCAAGCCTTTCCACATCCCTTCAAGTCCTAAACACACAAGTTTTAAACTTTCAAGTTTTGGTGGGAAATTAATATTTGAAAATTTAAACTAGTTAAATGCACTTCTATGCTACCAAAATGAAACCTAAGCATTCTCTGGGCCTTCTAAGGCCTTCCAAATCATCCCTAGACCTTATTAAATGAAAAATGCCAAAATTGACAAAAATTACTCCTTAAGAGTGATGTTCCTTTATCAATTATTTTGATTGTAAACATGCCTAAAATGAGTAAAACCACATATGTTTTGGTGTTCCATTATTCAAAAATAAAAAATTATAGGAAATATGCATAAAGTTTGAATCTTTTGATTGTAAAATGCTCGAAACAAGTAAAACTACCTATGTTTTGGTGTTGCATTATTCAAAACTCAAAAATTATAGGAAACACAAAAAGTTTAAATCTTTTAATTATAAGCATTCTTGAAATGAATAAAATTGCCTAAGTTTTGGTGTCTCATTATTCAAAACTCAAAAATTATAAGAATTCACACTAAGTTTGAATATTGTAATTGAAAACATGCACAAAATGACTAAAACCACGAAAGTTTTGGTGTTTCATTATGCAAAATTGAAGAATTATGGGACAAACTAATAAAGTTTGAATCTTTTGATTGTAAACATGCATGAAATAGGTAAAAATACCTATGTTTTGGTATTGTATTATTCAAAAGTAAAAAAATATAGGAAAAACACATAAAGTTTGAATCTCTTTATTATGCTCAAAATAATTAAAACTTCTCAAGTTTTGGTGTTGAATTATTCAAAACTCAAAACATATATGAAACATAATAAATATTGATTCTTTTGATTTTAAACATGCTCAAAATGAGTAAAACCACATAATTTTTGGTGTTTTAATCTTCAAAAATAAAAAATTATAGGAAAAAAATCATAAAGTTTGAATCTTTTTATTTTAAACATGCTTGAAATGCATAAAACTTCTTAAGTTTTGGTGTTCCATTATTAAAAACACAAAAATTATATGAAACATGCAAAAATTTTGAATATTTTAATTTTAAACATGCTCAAGATGGGTCCAACTACTTAGGTTTGGGTGTTGCATTATTCAAAACTTAAAAATTATTGCAAACATGCATAAAGTTTGATTGTTTTGATTATGCCCAAAATAAGTAAAACCACTTAAGTTTTGGTGTTTTACTTTTCAAAACTAAAACATTAAAGAAAATGTGCATAAATTTTAAGTCTTTTGATTGTAAATATGCTTGAAACATGTAAAACCACCTAAGTTTTGGTATTGCATTATTCAAAACTCAAAAATTTTAGGAATAACACACAAAGATTGAATCTTTTGATTGTAGACATGCTCAAAATGAGTAAAACTACCTACGTTTTTCGGTTGCATTATTCAAAACTAAAAATTAATAATAAATGTGCATAAAGTTTAAATGTTTTGATTGTAAACATGCTTGAAATGAATAAAAACACCTAAGTTTCAGTTTTACATTATTCAAAACGTAAAAATTATAGGAAACATGCATAAAGTTCAAATATTTTGATTGTAAACATGGTAAAAAATTAAAGGAAACACACATAAATCTTGAATATTTTGATTATAAACATGATAAAAATGAGTAAACCCACTTAATGTTTTGGGTTGCATTATTAAAAAATAAAAAATTATAATAAATATGTATAAGCTTTGAATATTTTGATTGTAAACATGCTAGAAATGAGTAAAACCACCTAAATTTTAGTGCTACATTATTCATGACTGAAAATTTATAGGAAATGTGCATAAAGTTTAAATCTTTTGATTGTACACATGTTCAAAATAAGTAAAACCACTTGAGTTTTGGTGTTGCATTATTTAACACTCAAAAATTATAGTAAACTCACATAAAGTTTGAACATTTTGGTTGTAAACATGCTCAAAATAAGTAAAACCACTTAATTTTTGTTTTACATTATTTAGAACTCAAAAATTATAAGAGACATGCATAAAGTTTGAATCTTTTTATTTTAAACATGCTCAAAATGAGAAAAAACACTTATGTTTTTGTGTTACATTATTCAAAAGTCAAAAATTATATGAAACACACATAAAGTTTGAATCTTTTGATTGTAAACATACTCAAAATGAGTAAAATAGCCTAAGTTTTTATGTTATATAATTCAAAACTCAAAATTTATAGGAAATGCATCTAAATATTGAATCTTTTGAATGTAAACATGCTTGAAATGAGTAAAACTGCTTATGTTTTGGCATTGCATTATATAAAACAAAAAAATCTTAGGAAACATGCATAAAATTTGAATCTTTTACTTGTAAACATGCTTAAAATGAGAAAAATTGCCTAAGTTTTAGTGTTGCATTATTGAAAAATAAAAAATTATAGGAAATACATATAAAGTTTTATTCTTTTGATTGTAACATGATTGAAATGAGTAAAACTACCAAAGTTTTAGTGTTACCTTATTCAAAACACAAAAAATATAAGAAATGCACATAAAGTTTGAATCTTTTGATTGTAAACATGCTCAAAAAGAGTAAAACCACTTAAAATTTTGTGTTGCATTACTCAAAACTCAAAAATTATAGGAAATGTGCATAAAGTTTTAATCTTTTAATTTTAAACATGCTCAAAATGAGTAAAATTGCCTATATTTTGCTATTGCATTATTCAAAACTTAAAAATTATAAGAAATGTGCATAAATTTTGAATCTTTTGATTGTAAATATGCTCAACATGAGTAAAACCACCTAAGTTTTTATGTTACATTAATTCAAAACTCAAAAATAATAAGAAATACACAAAGTTTGAATCTTTTGATTGTAAACATCATCAAAATGAGAAAAATAGATTCATTTTTTGTGTTGCATTATTCAAAAATAAAAAATTATAGGAAACACGCATAAGGTTGGAATATTTTTATTTTAAACATGGTCAAAATAAATAAAACTACCTAAGTTTTGGTGTTGCATTATTTAAAACTCAAAAATTATAGGAGACATGAATAAAGTTTGAATATTTTTCTTTTAAACATGCTCAAAATGAATAAAACTACTTATTTTTTGGTGTTGCATTATTCAAAACTCAAAAATAGAATAAAAGTTCATAAACATGCTCAAAATGCCTAAATTTTGGTGTTGCATTATTCATAACTTCAATAATATAGGTAACACACATAAATTTTGAATCATTTGATTGTAAACAAGCTCGAAACAAGTAAAATTGCCTAAGTTTTGGTGTTTCATTATTCAAAGCTCAAAAATTATAGGCAATACATATAATTTTTGAATCTTTTGATTTTAAAAATTATCAAAATGAGTAAAACTACCTAAGTTTTGATGTTGCATTATTCAAATCTCAAAAATAATTTGAAACATGCATAATGTCTGATCTTTTGATTGTAAACATGCTTAAAATGAGTAAAATTGTCTAGGTTTTGGTGTTTCATTATTCAAAAATCAAAATTTAAAAGAAATGCATGTAAATTTTAAATCTTTTAATTATAAACATGCTCGAAATGAGTTAAATCAAAAAAAAATTGGTGTTACTTTATTCATAACTCAAAAATTATAAGAAACATTCATAAAGTTTGGATCTTTGGATTGTAAACAAGCTCAAAATGAGTAAAACCACCTAAGTTTTGATGTTTCATTATTCACAACTCAAAAATTATAGGAAAATACATAAAGTTTGAATTTTTTTATTACAAACATGCTTAAAACAAGTAAAACCACCTAAGTTTTGATGTTGCATTATTTAAAACTCAAAAAATATATAAAATGCACATAATGTTGGAATATTTTGATTGTAAGCATGATATAAATGATCAAAACTACTTAAGTTTTGGTGTTACATTATTAAAAACTCAAAAATTATAAGAAACACACATAAATTTTGAATCTTTTGATTGTAAACATGATTAAAATGAATAAAACTACCTAGGTTTTTGTGTTGTTTTATTCAAAACCTGGAAATTATAAGAAACATGCATATACAGTTGGAATCTTTTGATTGTAAACATGTTCAAAATTATTAAAACCTCTAAAGTTTTGGTCTTGCATTATTCAAAACCAAAAAAATATAAGAAACACACATAAAGTTTGAATCTTTTGATTGTAAACATGCACACAAGGAGTAAAATCGCCTAAATTTTAGTGTTGCATTATTTAAAACTCAAAAGTTATAGGAAGCATGCATAAAAATTGAATATTTTGATTGCAAACGTGCTTGAAATGAGTAAAACTACCTATGCTTAAGTGTTACATTATTCAAAACTTAAAAATTATCATAAACATACATAAATTTTGAATATTTTGATTGTAAACATGCTCAAAATGAGTAAAACCACTTATGATTTTGTGTTGCATTACTTAAAAGTCAAAAATTATATGAAACGTGGATAAAGTTTGAATATTTTCATTGTAAACCTGATCAAAACAAGTAAAACCACCTAAGTTTTCATGTTCCATTATTAAAAACCAAAAAATTATAGAAAACACACAAAGTTTGAATATTTTGATTGTGAACATGCTCAAAATGCATAAAACCAACTAAGTTTTTATGTTGCATTATTCAAAACATAAAAATTATAGGAAATGCACAAAAAGTTTGAATATTTTAATTTTAAACATGTAACAAATGAGTAAAACCAGCATACTTTTGGTGTTGCATTATTCAAAACTAAAAAAATATAGCAAACATGCATAAATATTGAATATTTTTGTTGTAAACATGCTCAAAGTGTGTGAAAATGCCTATGTTTTAGTGTTTCATTATTCAAAACTCAAAACTAAATGAAAGATGGATAAAGTTTGAATCTTTGATTGTAAACATGTTCAAAATGAGTAAAACCACCTAAGTTTTGGTTTGCATAATTCAAAAATAAAAAATTATAGGAAACCCATATTAAGTTTGAATCTTTTGATTGTGAACATTATCAAAATGAGTAAAATCACCTAAGTTTTGATGTTGCATTATTCAAAACTAAATAATTATTAGAAATACACATAAAGTTTGAATCTTTTGATTGTGAACATTGATAAAATGAGTAAAACTACTAAAGTTTTGATGTTGCATTATTCAAAACTAAAAATTGATTAGAAATGCATATAGAGTTTGAATCTTTTGAATGTAAACATGCTTGAAATAAGTAAAACCACATAAGTTTTGGTGTTGCATTATTCAAAACTCATAAATTATAAGAAATATGCATAATGTTTGAATCTTTTGATTGTAACATGCTCAAAATGTGTAAAACCACCTAAGTTTTGGTGTTTCATTATTCAAAACTCAAAAATCATAAGAAACATGCATAAAGCTTAAATTTTGTGATATAAACATGCTTGCAATGAGTAAAACTACCTATATTTTTGTGTTACATTATTCAAAACTCAAAATTTATCAGAATAATGCATAAAGTTTAAATATTTTGATTGTAAACATGCTCCAATGAGTAAAACCACCTAAGTTTTGGTGTCGTATTGTTTAAAACACAAAATCTCTAGGAAATGTGCATAAATCTTGAATCCTTTCATTTTAAACATGATCAAAATGAGTAAAACTACCTATGTTTTGGTGTTCATTATTTAAAACTCAAATAATATGGGAAACGTGTATAAAGTTTGAAAATTTTGATTGTAAACATGATCGAAACAAGTAAAATCACTTAAGTTTTGGTTTTACATTATTCAAAACTTAAAAATTATAGGAAACACACATAAAGTTTGAATCTTTTGATTGTAAACATAGTTGAAATAAGTAAAATTACTTATGTTTTGGTTTTAAATCATTCAAAACAAAAAAATTGATGGAAACATGCATAAAGTTTAAAATCTTTTGATTGTAAACATGCTCAAAATGAGTAAAACCATTTATGTTTTGGTGTTGCATTATTTAAAACTTAAAAATTTTAGGAAATGCCCATAAAGTTTGAATGTTTTGAATGTAAACATGCTCAAATGAGTAAAATTGCTTATGTTTTGGTGTTACATTATTCAAAACTCAAAAATTATAGGAAATGCATATAAATTTAAATTATTTGAATTTAAACATTCTCAAAATTAGTAAAATAGCCTAAGTTTTCATGTTACATTATTCAAAACTAAAAAATTATAAGAAATGCACATAAATTTTGAATCTTTTCATTGTAAACATGCTCGTAATGAGTAAAACCATGTAAGTTTTGGTGTCACATTATTCAAAACTCAAAACTTATAGGAAATTTATATAAAGTTAGAGTCTTTTGATTGTAAACATGCTCAGAATGAGTAAAACCACTTAAATTTTGGTGTTGCATCATTCAAAACTCAAAAATTAATAGAAATGCTCAAGTTTGATTATTTTGATGGTAAACATGCTTGAAATGAGTAAAACCACTCAAAAATGATAATACATGCAAATAAAGTTTAAATATTTTGATTGTAACATTACTCGAACTGAGTAAAACCATCTAAATTTGGTATTGTATTATTCAAAAAAATTATATCAAATGCACATAAATTTGGAATCTTTTGATAGTAAACATGCTCGAAATGAGTAAACCCACCTATGTTTTTGTGTTTTATTAATCAAATCTCAAAAATTATTGAAAAAATGCATAAATTTTGAATCTTTTGATTGTAAAATGTTTTAAATGAGTAAAACTATCTCAATTTTGGTGTTGCATTATTCAAAACCCATAAATTATAGGAAACACAAATAAAGTTTAAATCTTTTGATAGTAAACATGCTCGAAATTAGTAAAAACACCTAATTTTTGATGTTGTATTATTCAAAACTCAAAAATTATAGTAAATACACATCAAATTTTAATCTTTTAATTTTAAACATGCTTTAATTGAGTAAAACTACTTACGTTTTGGTGTTGCATTATTCAAAACTCTAAAATTATAAGAAACACACATCATGTTTGAATATTTTGATTGTAAACATGCATGAAATGAGTAAAACAACCTGAGTTTTGTTGTTGCATTATTCAAAACTCAAAAATTATAGGAAATGTGCATAAAGTTTGAATCTTTTGATTGTAAACATGTTCAAAAAGAATAAAACTACTTATGTTTTTGTGTTTCAATATTCAAAACTCAAAATTTAGAGGAAACATGCATAAATTTTGAATATTTTGATTGTAAACATTCTCAAAATGAGTAAAACCACCTAAGTTTTGGTGTTGCATTTTTCAGAACTCAAAAATTATAGGAAAAACATATAAAGTTTGAATCTTTTAATTATAAACATGCTCAAAATGGGTAAAAATGCATACATTCTAGTTTTTGCATTATTCAAAATTCAATAATTATAAGAAATGTGCATAAAGTTTAAACCTTTCGATTGTAAATATGTTTGAAATGAGTAAAATAACCTAAGTTTTGGTGTTACATTATTCAAACCTCAAAATTATAAGAAAAGTGCATAAATTTTGAATCTTTTGATTGTAAACATGTTCAAAATGAGTAAAACGACATAAGTATTGGTGTTGCATTATTCAAAAATAAAAAATGATAGGAAGTGAACAAAAAGTTTGAATATTTTCTTTTAAACATGCTCAAAATGAGTAGAACTACCTATTTTTTGGTGTTACTTTATTCAAAAGTCAAATAATATAGGAAACTTGCTTAAATTGAATAAAACTACCTAAGTCTTGGTGTTGCATTATTCAAAACCCAAAAAATATTGTAAAGGCACATAAAGTTTGATTCTTTTGACAATAAACATGCTTGAAATGAGTAAAATTACATATGTTTTGGTGTTGCATTATTCAAAAATAAAAAATTATATGAAACACACATAAAGTTAGATTATTTTAATTCTAAACATGCTTGAAATAAGTAAAACCACTTATGTTTTGCTGTTGCATTATTCAAAACTCAAAAATTATAGAAAACATGTATAAAGTTTGAATCTTTTGATTATAAACATGCTCACAACTAGTAAAACTACTTAAGTATTGGTGTTATATTATTCAAAACATAAAAAATATAAGAAATACGCATAAAGTTTGACTATTTTAATTCAAAAGATGATCAAAACATGTAAAACCTCTTAAATTTGTGTTGTGTTATTACAAACTCAAAAATTATAGGAGACACACATAAAGGTTGAATATTTTGATTGTAAACATGATCAAAATGACTAAAACCACCTATGTTTTATTATTACATTGTTCAAAACTTAAAAATGATTGGAAATGTTCATAAATTTTGAATATTCTGATTGTAAACATGATTGACATGTGTAAAACCACCTAAGTTTTGGTGTTACATTATTCAAAACTCAAAAAATATATGAAGCATGTATAAATTTTGAATATTTTGATTGTAAACATGCCCAAAACAAGTAAAACCACCCAAGTTTTTGTGTTACATTATTTAAAAGTAAAAAATTATAGAAAATGCACATAAAGTTTGAATCTTTTGATTGTAAACAAGCTTGAAATGAGTAAAATTGTTTAAGTGTTGCTGTTGCATTATTTAAAAGTAAAAAATTAAGGGAAACATGGATAAAGTTTGAATATTTTGATTGTAAACATGCTCAAAATGAGTAAAACCACCTAAATTTTGATGTCGCATTATTCAAAACTCAAAAATAATAGGAAACATGCATAAAGTTTGAATCTTTTCATTGTAAACATGCTCAAAATGAACAAAAACTACCTAAATTTTGGTGTTTCATTATTCAAAACTAAAAAATTATAGGAAATATGCATAAATTTTAAATCTTTTGATTGTAAACGTGCTTGAAATGAGTAAAACTTCCTAGGTTTTCATGTTGCATTATTCAAAACTAAAAAATTGTATGAAATGCACATAAGGTTTGAATCTTTTGATTGTAAACATGCTTGAAATGAGTAAAACCATCTATGTTTTGGTGTTAAAGTATTCAGAACATAAATTATAGGAATCATGCATAAAGTTTGAATCTTTTGATTATAAACATGCTCGAAATACATAAAACTGCCTATGTTTTTTGTTACACTATTCAAAACTCAAAAATGATAGGAAACACACATAGAGTTTGAATATTTTGATTGTAAACATGCTTGAAATGAGTAAAACCACCTAATTTTTAATGTTTCATTATTCAAAAGTCAAAAATTATAGGAAACGTGTATAAAACTTGAATCTTTTTATTATAAACATTGTTGAAACAATTAAAATCACCTAAATTTTCGTGTTGCATTATTAAAAACTTAAAATTTTTAGGAAATATGCATAAATTTTGAATCTTTTGATTGTAAAGATGCTCCAAATGAGTAAAACCACCTAATTTTTGGTGATGCATTATTCAAAACTCAAAAATTATAGGGAGCATGCATAAAGTTTGAATCTTTTGATTGTAAACATGCTCAAAATGAGTAAAATTTCCTAAGTTTTGGTGTTGCATTATTCAAAACTCAAAAATTATAGGAAATACACATAAAGTTTAAATCATTTATATTTAAACATGATCAAAATGATTAAGACAGCCTAAGTTTTGGTTTTGTATTATTTAAAACTCAAGAATTATAGGAAACACACATAAAGTTTGAATCTTTTGATTGTAAAATATTTAATAGTTTGTGGAATATTAGAGTCTTTATCCTAATTTATTTAAAGGTTTGAGTTGACTAAACAAATAAATAATATTATAATAATTTAGATATTTATTTATATAATTAAATTATATTTTTAACCTTTCTATAAATAGTAATAAATATGAAGAAAGTAAGACTTAGCTAAAAATCATATGAAACGACTGAGACAAGGTCTAGAATTTGCTATGCAAGACTAGGACAATGCCACAAATTAGGATTTGGGTTTCATTTTATGAAAGGATAGGAGTGTCAAAATAAGACACCCTAGGGTCTACCATTATAGTCCTTTTCTACTATTGTCCTAAAGACTTGAGTTTTCTATGTTTTGTTTGTTGTCCTTGTGTGAGCCTACCTATTAAATTTCAACTATTGAAGGTCTACAAAACTCCTTATAGATCTGATTTAGTCTCCAAACCCTATACTTCATTTTCCTTTGATCAATTTTAATAAAGAAGGGGGGGTTAGTGTGTGTCAGATGCACTGAATGTGTATCCACACCTCTTGTGTGGGCATGCTACTTACATACCAATACTTCAAAGAGAGATCAAGCCATATGTAGTTCTCACACTTAATGTGATTTATAAAATAGTGTTATAAATATGTAAAAATGTTAAACTAAGTGTTCTTGAGGTGGCTAGGGACTAGTGTGATGATTTGGATATGTTTGTAATATTAAATGGCTATATGCAGAGAATAGGAAAGTTTATCTCAATGGTCTTGCTTGTATTCTTGCTTACTTTTGTAATATTTACCAACCCCTTTTAATTGAACTTTGAATGGGATTTTATAGAGATCTATTGGTCATGGTTTGAATTTATTTACATTAGGCTAACAAAAATAAGGATAGGAATAGAAAGAAAATGACCATTGGAGCTAAAAATGCAATTAGATAGGAGTGCCAAAAATGGTCACCCTAGGGTCCAGTGCTATAGCCCAAGTTGGGTGTTATTGTCCTACAGGTGTGAAACCTAGGGGGATGGAATTACCATATGAAATATAGCCTAGTTGAGCTAGAATAGATCTTAGAAGTCTATGAATACTAGGAATAAGCAAAAAGGTGTGTAGAAGAGTCATGAGAGCATGAAAGAGGGATCTATGGGTTGGGTGTCACAAGCCACACTTAAGGTACCAATTTTCATATTTTATATGACTACATTCATCCCCTTTATTCTAATTATGTAGCAAATCAAAATACTAGGATAAATGAAAATAGAAAGCATACCTGAACTTACCTGCAAGGGTGAAGCTGTGTGATGTTGGCTATGCATAAAGAGAGCATGTTATGAAGTGTAAATCTGCAAGAGAAAATAAAGAGTAGATTAGTTCTTACTACATACACTATATCTAAAATAAGAATCTACATAAAGGAATGAGGAAGATAAAGGAATGAATACACCTCATTGAGTATGCAAACCAATACAAAACCTATTGTTATGTTGAGTGATGTTGGATGATGTTGAGTGAAGGCTAGGCATGTGTTCTACCGAGAGTAATATCATGAATGGAGCTAAGTGCTCAATTCCTCAAGAGTGGCTCAAGAATGTAAAGGATAGTACCTTGGTTCCATCATCACTCACTAAGTGAAGCTATATGATCATGCATGTGTTAATCATTGTTTGAATCATGTGTCCAATCCCTTTGAGTAGGTGGTTCAAGAATACAAAGGCTAGCTAGTCCTTTGGCTCCATTATTTCCTCATGAATTGAAGTTATGAACTGATACTAGTATGAATGTGTGCTGTATGAGATGGATCCTAAATCCCATGAATGTTTTGTAATCTAATAATGTGGTGTGGATAACTGAATGTGTGCTAGAAACTATGCCACTCTTGGTTGCTCAAAAAAGGTGGAGATTAGGCTTGTATGAAAATCACTTTGAAACTGGGCAATAGGCTTATGTGGAAGCTACTCAGAAATTATTCCAACCACTTGTAGATGGATTAAGGCATGAAACTATTAATAATACCTAGGTAATGTACTAAAATCAAAAAGAGAAAAAGTCAAATATGCTACACACATTACCCCTAATCACTGGTGTCTAAAACATGTATTCTAATCTAGAATTTATACCAGCTACCTAATCTAAAATGGAAGTAAGAGCCATCATGTTGTGCATGATGCTCCTTATATCTAGATTCTTTGAGAAAAATTTGTTTGAAACTACTGATTTTAAACTAAGCTATTATTGACAAAACTATAACTGTAGTTACTTTTCTATCTATTTTTAGAAAATCTAGTTTTCTCAAGATTTAGCATGGTTTGTAATGGAGATTGTTAGATCAATAAGAGTATCTTAAATAGATATAACAATGTAATATAATGTAAAATATAATGAACTATAACTAGAAGTCTAGTTAGTTGTAATTGTCAAGGAGGGATAGAGCATGATGTCCATCATGGCATCCAAGAAAGAAAGATAATACATGATGTGGATCATGGCATTGCAAACAATTGAAAAACAATCAAGCAACAAGCACATAAGACAAGAAGGAAGAAGCATACAAGAGTGTCCAAGGGGCCAAGCAAAAAAAGAACATGGGCACATTTCATTCAAACTTACAAGGCATGTTCAAATTCCACATACACATACAATTAGAAACAAGTAAGGTTGGCATGAGGGTCACAATCACATAGAAGAGTACATGCAAAAGACATTGACAAAATATCCTAATTCACACATAATAATATAAGCAAAGGACATTGACAAATGTTCTAAAGCACATACAATAGATAAAATAGGAACTAAGAAATGTAATCACATCTAGCTAAGTAAAATAAGGAAAAAAAACATGTAAATATACTATAAATATAATCACATCTAATTAATCAAAACAAGAAGTATGCAAGACATGTATTACAAGACTAGGTATATGCTAATAAATATATAAATGCTATATACTAGCGAATGTCAATGGAGTAATCTATATAAGCTAGTAAGTAATGTACATCAACATGATAACTAGATTGTGTGGTGTAGGAATGACATAACCTAGATGGTGTAGTCATGTAGAAGATGCCCCTGGTAGGTATATATGTAAATGTATGTCTCAAATGTAGAAGTAGGATGCCCCTGCAATGGGTAGAGTGAAGCAATCTAGGATTTGGAAGTCACTGCACACACTTAAAGATCAAGTGAAGCATGGTAATGTAGATAGATTGAGAAATAATAGAATAAAATATTAAAATGTAAGTCTAACATAGTAGTATAAATGTAAATCATGGATAATGCAAACAATTGAAATGTTTTTGTGTTTTTGAATTATTTGAATGTTTTTGATATTTTAGAATATTTGAATGTTTTTTATATTTTTGAAATAATTTATGTAAAATCAAGCATAAAGGAGACTATGTACAATTAATATTGAGAAGAAATTATACTAACTAATGAGTCTCATGGGATACTCCATATTATGGTGTTCTATATAAATAAGAGGGATTGTGCGTGATCATGAAGCATGATGGTCTCCTATGGCTTTGAAATCTATGTATGCTATAAATGTTTTAAAATATCTATAGTGGAAACCAATTGTGGGGTCCCCCTATAACTCTGAGAAGTGGATGCAACTGTAGGGTTCTTAAGGACCCACCTAGTGGTAGGAGAAGCTCTTTGAACATGTGATCTGTGTGTAGAGGTATAAGAGCTCAATGATACTACCCTAGGTGTGAACACTATAGCTAGAAGATATCTATAATCTTGAAATTGTGGTTATTCTAAAAGACGCCTTCATAAAATTATATGAAATATTAGTGCTATCAATGAAGGCCTTAAATATTTTTGAATCTAAATTGGAGGAAAATTTGTAACTAGTCGAGAAGCTAAAACTAGTGATTTTAAATTACAAGATGGCTCTGAAGTGGGGAGTGTTAACTCTATGGAACTCCACCAACTATAACAAATTGATTAGTGTGAATGAATTTCATGTATCTATGAATTGTAGAAGGTACTATGCAAAATTTCTAGATCCATGGTCGACTAAGTAACATATCAAAAAAGCTTGCACCAGGAACAATAGTGAATGGTGTGGCCACATGTGTTGGACCAATTTATACAAGAAGTATAATATTACATAATGAAATCTGTATGTGTCCACTGAGTCCACTGATAACTATGTCAATGGGGTGATATCCTACTCTGAATATCCAATATATTGTAATAATGTCATAGTGCACATGTTCACATTGGATCCATTATCTATGATAACATTATGAATAGGATGATTATGAATGTAAGCTTTGATAGAGATTATATTATAATCTGAATCATCCTCAACTATCTCCTACTCTGAGAAGGAGATAGAAAGTCTAGCTAGAACTCTAGAATTGTATACACTAATCATATTACTCAAAGGATGTGTCTCAAATAAAGGTGCATTATATGTAGCTGGTGGTAGATGTGCATGATATGCATGGTGAACACTTGATTTATAATGTTGAGGAAAAGGATTTGAAATTTTTTTGAGAGCTTGTCTTGTGTTTGCTTTGCCTATGAAGGCTCAACTAGAGTGCCAAGATCAATAATGTTTCCATCTATCAAGTCCTATACCTTGTGTTTCAAATTGATGCATCTATTTGTTGTGTGGCTTGTTGCCTTATGAAAGTTAAAAAATACATTCTAATCATATCCCTATGAAAAAGGCTTTGTTGGATCAACTTCTTGAATAGGAGGGAAAGATGTGATATTACCTTCCAATAGCTATTGTAAGACTCTAGTTGGAGATACTAGTAGATTAGTAAAGGTTCGCCAAGGAGGTGCTAATATAACCACTCACTAAAGGGGCTCTAAATCCATAATAATTGTAGGTTAATTCTAACTTTTGTTATCATTGACCTTGACTTTGTTTGGAAATTCGCTATTACTCTTGTTTGTTGTTTCTGATATACTTGTTTACTTGAGTTTTCCCAGTGAAATTAATTTGACTTCCCTTTCCTTTAGTGTATGAAATAACTTAGTGAAGGAAGAGAACCTTTTGAAAATTATTGACTCATGCAAAGCTAGTAGAAGACTCTATTTGAAGAGATCTTGTAACTCCTAATCGACCATGGGGCTAGTCATCTTAGCCAAGATAGTCTTATATTGAAGAACATAATCTGTCAGATGTTCATTTGACCTTTATTTTTATCATGTAACTAGTAAATAAGAAACCTTATTACCAATGTTAATTCTAAAATGAGCTAGGAACATGTTAGCTAAAGGATTAAAATCATTGACCAATTGATTTAGTAGACTATAAAACCATTTTAAAGCATACTCTTTTAGACTTCATGGAAATAACTTGGTTAGTAGCCAGTCATTTAGCATATAGTCCAAGCATGCTATGTGAAAATATCTCAAATGTGTTTTTGGATCACCCTTGCCATCATATAGAGTGAGCTTAAGTTGATAAAACCTTCTGGTAAGGGTGTTTAAGTAATATAATATGCCAATAGTGTATGTACTAGAGCAAAAGAATCCAAAGCCTACATTGCTCTAGAAGTACCTTGCTCAAGATGTAGCACCTTAGATTGAAGATATTTTATCTCTTACATAAAGGTTGACACATTAGGAAATAAATATTTACTATCTATAATTGGTGGTGCCTCATAGAAAGGTTGGGTTGTTATAGGGGTTGTTGAGACATAGTTGCCTCTGTAGTGTCATTTGTAACTAGTTGCTCTATAGTTTGAGAAGACTGACCATTATTTGATTTTTATTTCTCTTTTTGTATTACTTTAATCATATCATCTTGCATGTTAGTGTGTTTAATTAAGAGTTCTTGAAGTTCCCTTTTATCAGTTTCATCAAAACTGATGTATTAGGCCATTGTTAAAGTAAGAAAACAAATTAAAAATTGATATAATTTTTTGTTATAATTTGTAATAGGTAAAGTGATATGGAATAAAATTATTGAATATAAGATATGTAAATTTATAAAAATATCAAACTAGAAAATGCATAAAAAGGATACAAAGCTCATAAACATGTAAGGTGATACCTCAAAAGTAATGGGACCTAGTATATGAAATTAGGGTTTTGAAAAATGATATTTTTGAAATTTACTATGTGATTTTGAAAATTAAAGTGAAATTATGATTTAAATATGCAAGTAAAAAAAATATAAAAATATTAGAAAAATTATGATTTAAAGGGACTTTGTAATGCAACTAGGGTGTGGATGAAAATATTTTTTTAAAATTTACTATGGAAGAATTAGTGTAAAAATTAGCAAGGAATTTACTTTAGGATTTCTAGGGTTTTTATGCATAAATAAAGTAAGTCAAGTTCACCAAATGATTTAACAATTTTAGGAATATTGGAGTCTTATTCCTAATTTAGTTAAGGGTTTGAGTTGACTAAATTAGTAAATAATATTTTAATAATTTAGCTACTAATTTGTATAATTTAACTATATTTTTAACCTTTCTATAAATATCAATAAATATGAAAAAAATGAGACTTAGCTAAAAATTAAATTAAATGACTAAGATAAGGTTTGAAATTTGTTGTGTAGGACTAAGATAGTATCATAAATAAATATTTGGTTTTCATTTTGTAAATGGATAGGATCACTGAAATAAGACACCCTAGGGTCTAACGCTATAGTATTCTTATAATTTTGTTGTCTTAGAGACATAAATTTTTTGGGTTTTATATGTTATCCCTATATGAGCTTGCCTGTGAAATTTTGATTATTGAAGGTCTATAAAACTCTTTATAGAGCTGATTTAGTCTTTAAACCCTAGACATCATTCTGTTTTTATCAATCTTGATTAAAGTGGGGTTAATATGTGTAAAATGCACTAAACATGTATCCACACCCCTTGTGTGGGCACATGCCACCTACATACCAATAATTTGAAGAGGGATCAAGCCATATGTAATTATCCCACTTGATGTGCTTTGTGAAATAGTGTTATGAAGATGCAAAAATACTAAACTGAGTGTGCTTGAGGTGGTCAGGGACTAGTGTGAGGATTTGGATGTGCTTGTAGATATATTAGATGGATATGTACATAGAATTGAGAAGTTTCCCTCAATGGTCTTGCTTGTATTCTTTCTTTATTTTCTAATATTTGTCAACCCCTTATAAATGAACTTTGAATGGGATTTTATAGATATCTATTGGTCATGGTTTGAATGTAGTTGCATTAAGCCAACAAGAAGGATAGGAATCATAAGGAAATGATTATTGGACCTAAAAATTCAATTAGATAGGAGAGCCAAAAATAGACTCCAACTCTATATTCCAAGTTGGGTGCTATTATTCTATCAGTGTGGGACCTAGGAGGATGGAATTATCATAGGAAATGTAGCCTAGTTAAGCTTGAATCAGGTCTGAAAAGTCTATGAATGACTAATAATAAGTAAAAATGTGTCTATAAGGGTCACGAGAGCATGCAAGAGGGTTCTATGGGTTGGGTGTCATAAGCCACACTCAAGCTACCAATTTTCGCAATTTTATATGACTATAATAAACATGCTCAAAATGAGTGAAACTGCTTAAGTTTTGGTGTTACATTATTCAAAACTCAAAAATTAAATGAAATGCACATAAATTTTGAGTCTTTTGATTGTAAACTTTCTCTAAATGAGAAAAAACCACTTAAGTTTTGGTGTTACATCATTTAAAACATAAAAATCAATTGAATTGTATGTAATGTTTGAATCTTTTGATTTTAAACATGCTCAAAATGAGTATAAACACTTATGTTTTCATGTTGCATTATTCAAAACTCAAAAATGATAAGAAATACATATAAAGTTTGATCTTTCGATTGTAAGCATGCTTAAATTGAGTAAAATTATATAATTTTTGGTGTTGCATTATTCAAATCTCAAAAATTATAATAAATTTGCATAAATTTTGAATTTTTTGAATCTAAAAATTCTCAAAATGAGTAAAACTACCTATGCTTTTGTGTTGCATTATTCAAATCTCAAAAATTATAATAAATGTGCATAAAGTTTAAATCTTTTGATTGTAAAATACTTTAAATAAGTAAAAATGCCTAATTTTTGGTCTCGCATTATTCAAAACTCAAATTATAGGAAACACACATAAAATTTGAATATTTTTTATTGTAAATATCCTTGAAATGAGTAAAACTACCTATGTTTTGATATTTTATTATTAAAAACTCAAAAATTATAGGAAACATGCATAAAGATAGAATATTTTGATCATAAACATGCTCAAAATGAGTAAAACCACCTATGTTTTGATGTTGCATTATTCAAAACTAAAAAATTATAGGAAAAATGTATAAATTTTTAATATTTTAATTATAAACATACTCAAAATGAGTAAAAATACCTAAGTTTTAGTGTTACATTATTCAAAACTAAAAAATTATAAGTAATGTGTATAAATTTTGAATCATTAGATTATCAACTTGCTCAAAATGAGTAAAATTACATAAATTTTGGTGTTTCATTATTTAAAACTCAAAAAATATAGAAAATGTGCATAAATTTTAAATATTTTGATTGTAAATATGCTTAAAATGAGTAAAACTGCCTAAATTTTGGTGTTACATTATTTAAAACTAAAAAATTATCAGAAAAGGGCATAAATTTTGAATCTTTAGATTGTAAACATACTCAGAATGAGTAAAACCACCTAAGTATTGGGGTTATATTATTCAAAAATAAAAAATTATAGGAAACACACATAAAGTTTGCATCTTTTGATTTTATATATACTCAAAATGAGTAAAACTACCTAGGTTTTGGTGTTGCATTATTCAAAATTCAAATAATATAGGAAACTTGTATAATGTTTTAATATTTTGATTGTAAACATGCTTGAAACAAGTAAAACCACCTAGGTTTTGGTGTTTCAATATTCAAAAATAAAATATCATAGGAAACATGCATAAAGTTTGAATCTTTTAATCTTAAACATGCTAGAAATGAGTAAAACCAATTCTGTTTTGGTATTGCATTTTTTAAAACTTAAAATTTATAGGAAACATGCACAAAGTCTTAATAAATTGATTCTAAACATGTAAAAAATCTTATGTTTTGGTGTTGTATTATTCAAAACTCAAAAATTATAGGAAATGCACATAAAGTTTTTATCTTTTATTGTAAACATTATCAAAATGAGTAAAATTGCCTATGTTTTTGTCTTAAATTATTGAAAACTAAAAAATTATAGAAAATGCACATAAATTTTTAACTTTTTTTATTATAAACATGCTTGAAACGAGTAAAATTGCATAAGTTTTGGTGTTGTATTATTCAAATCTCCAAAATTATAGGAAATATGCATAAAGTTTGAATCTTTCAATGGTAAAATGCTTGAAAAGAATAAAACCACCAAAATATTAATGTTGCATTATTCAAAACTAAAAAATGATAGGAAATGTGCTTAAATTTTGAATCTTTAGATTGTAAACATGATGAAAATGAGTTAAAATGTCTAATTTTTGGAGTCGCATTATTGTAAAATAAAATTATAGGAGACATACATAAAGCCTATATTTTCTGATTGTAAACATCCTTGGATGAGTAAAACTCCCTATGTTTTGGTTTTGTATTATTCAAAACTAAAATATTATAGGAAACATGTATAAAATTAGAATCTTTTAATTGTAAACATTCTTTAACTAAGTAGAATAACCTAGGTTTTTGTGTTGCATTATTCAAAACATAAAAATTATAAGAAAACCACATCAAGTTTGAATATTTTAATTATAAACATGCTTGAAATGAGTAAAAATACCTAAGTTTTGGTGTTGCATTATTCAAAAATCAAAAATTATAGGGAACACAAATAAAGTTTAAATTTTTTAATTGTAAACATGCTCAGAATGAGTAAAACCACCTAAGTTTTGGTGTCGCATTATTCAAAACTCAAAAATTATAGGAACAATGCATAAAGTTTGAATCTTTTGATTGTAAACATTCTTGAAATGATTAAACTTAAATTTTGGTGTTACATTATTCAAAATTATAAAATTATAGGAAATAAACATAAAGTTTGCATCTTTTGATTTTAAATATGTTCTAAATGAGTAAAATAGCCTAAATTTTGGTGTTTCATTATTTAAAACTCAAAAATTATAGGAAACATGCATAAAGTTTAAATCTTTTGATTATAAACACACTCAAAATGAGAAAAATTGCCTAAGTTTTAGTGTTGTATGATTCAAATCTCAAAAATTATAGAAAATGTATATAAATTTTAAAATTTTCAATTGTAAAATGCTCAAAATGAGTAAAACCACCTAATTTTTAGTGTTTCATTATTCAAAACTCAATAATTATAGGAAATGCACTTAAAGTTTTAATCCCTAGATTGTAAACATACTCAAAATGAGTTAAAATGCCTAATTTTTGGAGATGCATTATTCAAAACTCAAATTATAGGAAACAAGCCTAAAGATTAAATTTTTTTATAGTAAGCATCCTTGAAATGAGTAAACCTACCTATGTTTTTATTTTTCATTATTCAAAACTCAAAAATTATAGGAAACATACATAATTTTTTGATATTTTAATTATAAACATGCTTTAAGTGAGTAAAACCACCTAGGTTTTCATGTTGCATTATTCAAAACTTAAAAATTATAGGAAAACCACATCAAATTTAAATATTTTGAGTTCAAACATTCTCAAAATGAGTAAAATAGCCTATATTTTGATGTTGCATTATTCAAATCTCAAAAATTAGGAAAGGTGCATAAAGGTTGAATCTTTTGATTGTAAACATGCTCAAAAGGAGTAAAACCATCTCTGTTTTATTGTTTCATTATTCAAAACTCAAAAATTATAGGAAATTTACATAAAGTTTGAATGTTTTATTTGTAAACATGCTCAAAATGAGTAAAACTACCTTAGTTTTGGTGTTGAATTATTCAAAACTCCAAAAGTATAGGAAATGTGCATAAAGTTTGAATCTCTTGATTGCAAACATGCTTGAAATGAGTAAAATTGTCAAATTTTTGTTGTTGCATCATTCAAAATTTAAAAATTATAGAAAACACACATAAAATTTGAATCTTTTAATTGTATACATGCTCAAAATAAGTAAAAATGTCTATATTTTTTTCTCACATTATTCAAAACTCAAGTTATAATAAACATGCATAAAATTTAAATCTTTTGATTGTAAACATGCTCAAAATGAGAAAAACTACTTATATTTTGGTTTTCCATTATTAAAAACACAAAAAAAATTTGAAAGATTCATAAAGTTTGAATCTTTTGATTGTAAACATGTTTAAAACAAGTAAAACTACCTATGTTTTGTTGTATTATTTAAAACTAAAAAATTATAAGAAACACATGTAAAATTTATATATTTTGATTTTAAACATATTCAAAATGAGTAAAACCACATAAGTTTTCTTGTTGCATTATTAAAAACTCAAAAATTATAAGAAACATGCATAAAGTTTGAATCTTTTGATTTTAAACATGCGCAAAATGAGTAAAATTGCCTAAGTTTTGGTATTGCATTATTCAAAACATAAAAATTATAGAAAAGATGCATAAAGTTTGAATTTTTTGATTGTAAACATGCTTGAAATGAGTAAAACCCCCTATGTTATTCTTATATTATTCAAAATTCAAAAATTATAGGAAATGTACATAAAGTTTGAATCTTTTGATTGTAAACAGGCTCAAAATGAGTAAAATTGCCTAAATTTTAGTGTTGTATAATTTAAAACTCAAAAATTATAGTAAACATGCATAAAGTTTGAATTTTTTGATTTTAAACATGCTCTAAATGAGTAAAACCACCTAAGTTTTGTTGTTACATTATTCAAAACTTAAAAATTATAAAAAATGTGCATAAAGTTGGAATCTTTCGATTGTAAACATTCTTGTAATAAGTAAAACCACCTATGTTTTGGTGTTGCATTATTAAAATCTAAAAAAATATAAGAAATGGGCATAAAGTTTGATTTTGTTAGTGGTTAACATGCACAAAATGAATAAAAATGCCCATGTTTTGGTTTCTAATTATTCAAAACACAAATTAAATGATATATGAATAAATTTTGAATATTTTGATTGTAGACATCCTCAAAATGAGTAAAACTAACTATGTTTTGGTTTTTCATTATTAAAAACAAATAAATTATAGGAAACATGCATAAAATTTAATTTTTTTGATTGCAAATATGCTCAAAATGAGTAAAACTACCAAAGTTTTGATGTTGCATTATTCAAAACACAAAAATTATAGGGAACATGCATAAAGTTTGAATCTTTTAGTTGTAAACATACTTGAAATGAGTAAAACCACCTAAATTTTAGTGTTGCATTATTCAAAACTGAAAAAATAAAGGAAACATGCATAAAGTTTAAATTTTTGTATTGTAAACATGATAGAAATGAGTAAAACCACTTAAGTTTTGGTGTTGCATTATTAAAAACTCAAAAATTATAAGAAATGTGCATAAAGTTTGAATCTTTTGATTGTAAACATGATCAAAATGAGTAAACTATCTAAGTTTTTGTGTTACATTATTCAAAACTAAAATATTAGAGGAAATGCACATAAAGTTTGAATATTTAGATTGTAAACATGCTCAAAATGAGTAAAACCACAATTTTTAGTGTTGCATTATTCAAAACTCAAAAATTATAAGAAATGCACATAAACTTTGACTCTTTTTATTTTGGATTTAATTGAAATGAGTAAAACGACCTAAGTTTTGGTATTACATTACTCAAAACTCAAAAAATAGAGGAAACACACATAAAATTTGATTATTTTGACTATAAACATGCTTAAAATGAGTAAAACTACCTACATTTGGTGTTGCATTATTCAAAAATCAAAAGTTATAGGAAAAACACATGTAGTTTAAATATTTTGATTGTAAACATGCTCAAAATGAGTAAAACCACCTAAGTTTTGGTGTTGCATTATTAAAAACTCAAAAATTATAGGACAAGTGCATAAAATTTGAATCTTTTATTTTTAAACATGCTTAAAATAAGTAAAACTGCCTAATTATTGGTGTTGTATTATTCAAAAATCAAAACTTAAAATGAACATAGATAAGGTTTGAATTCTTTGATTTTAAACACGATGAAAAGAAGTAAAACTACCTATGTTTTGGTGTTACATTTTTTGAAACTCGAAAAATATAGGATACATGCATAAAGTTTGAATCTTTTGATTTTAAACATGCTCAAAATGAGTAAAATTGCATATGTTTTGGTGTTGCATTATTCAAAACTCAAAAATTATAGTAAACATGTATAAAGTTTGAATATTTTGATTGTAAACATGCTCAAAATGAGTAAAACTATCTAAGTTTTGGTGTTGCATTATTCAAAACTCAAAAATTATAGAAAACATGCATAAAGTTTGATTTTTTTGATTATAAACATGCTCAAATTTAGTAAAATTACCTAGGTTTTGATGTTATATTATTTAAAACTCAAAAAATTATAAGAAATGTGTAAATTTTTTTGAATCTTTTGATTGTAAACATGCTTGAAATGAGTAAAATCACCTAATTTTTGGTGTTGTATTATTCAAAACACAAAAATTATAGAAAAGGTACATAGAGTTTTAATCTTTTGATTGTAAACATGCTCAAAATGTGTAAGACCACCAAATTTTTTGTGTTACATCATTCAAAACTCAAAAATTATAGTATACACAAATAAATTTTGAATCTCTTGATTGTAAAAATGATCAAAATGAGTAAAAACCACCTAATTCTTGGTGTTACATTATTAAAAACTCAAAAATTATAAGAAATAGGCATAAAGTTTGAATCTTTTGATTCTAAACATGCTCGAAATGAGTAAAACCATCTAGGTATTGTTGTTACATTTTTCAAACCAAAAAAATTATAGGAAAAGTGCATAAAGTTCAAATCTTTTGATTGTAAACATGTTTGAAATGAGTAAAACCACCTAGGTTTTGGTACTGTATTATTCAAAACTCTAAAACTATAGCAAACATACATTAAATTTAAATATTTTAATTTTTTTTTTTAAATGAGTAAAACCACCTAAGTTTTGGTGTTGCATTATTCAAAACTCAAATAATATAGAAAACACACATTAACTTTAAATATTTTCATTGTAAATATGCACGAAATGAGATAAACTACCTATGTTTTCTTGTTGCATTATTCAAAACTCAAAAATTATAAGAAAAATGCATAAAGTTTGAATCTTTTAATTGTAAACATGCTCAAAACATGTAAAACCACCTAAGTTTTGGTGTTGCATTATTCAAAACTAAAAAATTATAGGAAAGGCATAATAAAGTTTGAATTTTTTGATTGTAAACATTCTCAAAATGAGTAAAATATGCATAACATTTAAATCTTTTGATTGTAAACATGCTCAAAACTAGTAAAACTACCTAAGTTCTAGTGTTGTATTATTCAAGACTCAAAAATTATATGAAATGCACCTAAATTTCAAATATTTTGATTGTAAACATGTTTGAAATGAGTAAAACTACCAATATTTTGGTGTTACATTATTCAAAACTCAAAAATTATAGGAAACATGCATAAATTTTGAATCTTTTGATTGTAAAGATCCTTAAAATGAGTAAAAATGCCTATGTTTTGGTGTTACATTATTCAAATTTCAAATTATTAGAAACGTGCAAAAAGTTTGAATATTTTCAATGTAAACAAGCTAGAAATGAGTAAAACTACCTATTTTTTGGTTTTTGCATTATTAAAAACACAAAATTTATATGAAACATGCATAAAGTTTGAATATTCTGATTGTAAACATTTATAAAATCAGTAAAACTACCTATGTTCTTGTTGCATTATACAAAACTAAAAATTATAAGAAACATGAATAGATTTTGTATATTTTAATTTTAAACATGTCCAAAATGAGTAAAGCCACTTAAGGTTTATTGTTGCATTATTCAAAACTCAAAAATTATGGGAAACACGCTTAAGATTTGAATCTTTTGATTTTTAACCTGCTCAAAATGATTAAAACTGCCTATGTTTTGGAGTTGCATTATTCAAAACTCAAAAATGATAGGAAATACAAATAAAATTTGAATATTTTGATTGTAAACATGCTTGAAATGAGTAAACCATCTAATTTTTGGTGTTACATTATTAAAAAATCAAAAATTAGAGGAAACAAGCATAAATTTTAAATATTTTTATTGTAAACATGCTAAGAATGAGTAAAACTGCCTATGTTTTGGTGTTGCATTATTCAAAACTCAAAAATTATAGGAAATACACATACAATTTAAATCTTTTGAATGTAAACATGCTCAAAACAAGTAAAACTACCTAACTTTTGGTGTTGCATTATTCAAAACTAAAATATTATAGGAAACACACAAAATTTGGATCTTTTGATTTTAAACATTCCAAAAATGAGAAAAACTACTTAGGTTTTGTTGTTACATTCTTCAAAACTCAAAAACTATACGAATTATGTAAAAGTTTTAACATGCCTAAAATGAGTAAAATTGCCTAAGTTTTGGTGTTACATTATTCAAAACTCAAAAATTATAGGAAAGGCACAATAAAGTTTGAATGTTTTGATTGTAAACATTCTCAAAATGAGTAAAACATTCCTATGTTTTGGTGTCACAATATTCAAATTTCAAATTATTGGAAACATGCATAAAGATTGAATATTTTTATTGTAAACATGCTCAAAATGAGTAAAACTAACTATTTTTGGTTTTGCATTATTAAATACTCAAAAATTATATGAAACATTCATAAAGTTTGAATATTTTAATTGTAAACATGCGCAAAATGAGTAAAACTACCTACGTTTTGGTGTTGCATTATACAAAACTCAAAATTATAAGAAACATGCATAAAGTTTGTATATTTTAAATTTAAACATGTTTAAAATGAATAAAACCACTTAAGTTTTATTTTTGCATTATTCAAAACTCAAAAATTATAGGAAACACACATAAAGTTTGAATCTTTTGATTTTAAACATGCTCAAATTGATTAAAACTGCTTAAGTTTTGGTGTTGCATTATTCAAAACTCAAAAATTATAGGAAATGCAAATAAAATTTGAATCTTTTGATTGTAAATATTGCAAACAAGTAAAAATTAGAGTAATAATGCAAACAAGTAAAACCATCTAAGTTTTGGTGTTACATTATTAAAAACTCAAAAATTAGAGGAAACATGCATAAAGTTTAAATATTTTGATTTTAAACATGCTAAGAATGAGTAAAACTATTTATGTTTTAGTTTTAAATTATTCAAAACTCTAAAATTATAGGAAACACACATAAAGTTTGAATATTTTGAATGTAAACATGCTCAAAATGAGTAAAACTACCTATATTTTGGTGTTGCATTATTCAAAACTAAAAAAGTATAGGAAATAATCGTAAAGTTTAAATCTTGTGATTGTAAATATGTTATAAAGTTTAGATATTTTGATTGTAAACATATTCAAAACAAGTAAATCAACCTATGTTTTGGTGTTACATTTTTAAAAACTAAAAAATTATAGGAGAAACACACAAAGATTGAATCTTCAGATTCTAAACATGCTCTAAATGAGTAAAACCACCTAAATTTTGGTGTTGCATTATTCAAAACTCAAAAATTATAGGAAACATGCAAAAGTTTTAACATGCCTGAAATGAGTAAAATTGCCTAAGTTTTGGTGTTACATTATTCAAAACTCAAAAATTATAGGAAAGGCACAATAAAGTTTGAATGTTTTGATTATAAACATTCTCAAAATGAGTAGAATCATCTATGTTTTATTGTTTCATTATTTAAAACTCAATAATTGTCAGAAATGTGCATATAGTTTGAATCTTTTGATTTTAAACATGCTCAAAACTAGTAAAACTACCTAAGTTTTGGTGTTGTATTGTTTAAAACTCAAAAATTATATGAAATGAACTTAAATTTTGAATATTTTGATTTAAACATGTTTGAAATGAGTAAAACTACCTATTTTAGTGTTATATTATTCAAAACTCAAAAATTATAGGAAACATGCATAAAATTTGAATCTTTTGATTGTAAACATGCTCAAAATGAGCAAAAATACCTATGTTTTTGTGTTACATTATTCAAATCTCAAATTATTGAAAACATGCATAAAGATTGAATATTTTTATTGCAAACATGCTCAAAATGAGTAAAACTACCTATTTTTTGGTTTTGCATTATTAAATACTCAAAAATTATATGAAACATTCATAAAGTTTGAATATTTTGATTGTAAACATGCTCAAAATGAGTAAAACTACCTAAGTTTTGGTGTTGCATTATACAAAACTCAAAATTATAAGAAACCTACATAAAGTTTGTATATTTTAATTTTAAACACGTTCAAAATGAATAAAACCACTTAATTTTTATTGTTGCATTTTTGAATCTCAAAAATTATAGGAAACACACATAAGGTTTGAATCTTTTGATTTTAAACATGCTCAAAATGATTAAAACTGCCTAAGTTTTGGTGTTGCATTACTCAAAACTCAAAAATTATAAGAAATGCAAATAAAATTTGAATCTTTTGATTGTAAACATTGTAGAAACAAGTAAAACCATCTAAATTTTGGTGTCACATTATTAGAAACTCAAAAATTAGAGGAAACATGCATAAATTTTAAATATTTTGATTTTAAACATGCTAAGAATGAGTAAAATATAGGAAACACATATAAAGTTTGAATCTTTTGAATGTAAACATTCTCAAAATGAGTAAAACTGCCTAAGTTTTGGTGTTGCATTATTCAAAACTAAAAAAGTATAGGAAATAATCATAAAGTTTAAATCTTTTGATTGTAAATATGTGATAAAGTTTAGATATTTTGATTGTAAACATGTTCAAAACAAGTAAAACAACCTATGTTTTGGTGTTACTTTTTTAAAAACTAAAAAATTATAGCAAAAGCACATAAAGTTTGAATCTTCTGATTCTAAACATGCTCAAAATGAGTAAAACCACTTAAATTTTGGTGTTGCATTATTCAAAACACAAAAATTATGGGAAACACACAAAGTTTTAATATTTTGATTTTAAACATTCTCAAAATGAGTAAAAATGCCTAAGCTTTGTTGTTGCATTATTCAAAACTCAAAAAATATAGGAAACATGCATAAAGTTTTAATATTTTGATTGTAAACATGCTCAAAATGAGTAAAACCACCTAGGATTTTGTGTTGCATTATTGAAAACTTAAAAATTATAGGAAACACACATAAATTTTAAATCTTTTGATTGTAAACATGCACAAAATGTGATAAAGTACCTAATTTTTATTGTTGCATTATTCAAAACTCAAAAATTATAGGAAACATGCATAAAGTTTGAATCTTTTGATTGTAAACATGCTTGAAATGAGTAAAACCACTTATGTTTGGTGTTACATTATTCAAAAGTTAAAAATTATAGGAAAAGTGCATAAAGATTGAATCTTTTGATTGTGAACATGCTTGAAATGAGTAAAACCACCTAAGTTATGGTGTTGCATTATTCAAAATTAAAAAATTATAGAAAACACACATAAAGCTTGAATCTTTTGATTTTAAACATGCTCAAAATGAGTAAAGCCACCTAAGTTATGGCGTTGCATTATTCAAAAGTAAAAAATTATAAGAAACACACAAAGTTTGAATCTTTTGATTTTAAACATGCTCAAAATGAGTAAAACCCCTTATGTTTTGGTGTTGCATTATTTAGAACTCAAAAATTATAGGAAATATGCATAAAGTTTGAATCTTTTTATTCTAAACATGCTCAAAATGGGTAAAACCACCTAAATTTTGTTGTTCCATTATTTAAAACTCAAAAATTATATGAAACATGCATAAAGTTTGAATCTTTTGATTGCAAACATGCTCAAAATAAGTAAAATCACTTAAGTTTTTGTGTTGTACTATTTAAAACTCAACAATTAGAATAAACGTGTATAAATTTTTAATATTTTGATTGTAAAAACACTCAAAATGAGTAAAACTACCCAAGTTTTGGTCTTGCATTATTGAAAACTAAAAAATTATAGGATACATGTATAAAGTTTGAATATTTTGAGTATAAACATGCTCAAAATGTGTAAAATCACCTAAGTTTTATTATTATATTTTTCCAAACTCAAAAATTATAAGAAACATCCATAAAGTCTGAATATTTTAATTGTAAACATACTCAAAACAAGTAAAACCATCTAAGTTTTGGTGTTACATTATTCATAACAAAAGAAATATAGGAAAAATATATAAAGTTAGAATCTTTTATTTGTAAATATGCTCAAAATGAGTAAAACCACCTATGTTTTGGTGTTGCATTATCTAAAATTCAAAAATTATAGGAAATACATAGAAAGGTTGAATATTTTTGATTTTAAAAATGCTTGAAATGAGTAAAACCACCTAAGTTTTGGTGTTACATTATTCAAAACTCAAATAATATAGGAAACATGCATAAAATTTGAATCTTTTAATTGTAAACATACAAAAAATGAGTAAAACCACTTAAGTTTTTGTGTTACATTATTTAAAACTCAAAAATTATAAGAAATGGGCCTAAAATTTGAATCTTTTAATTTTAAACATGCTTGAAATGAGTAAACTTGCTTAAGTTTTGGTGTTTCATTAATCAAAACTAAAAAATTATTGGAAATACCCATAAAGTTTATATGTTTTGATTTTAAGCATGCTAAAAAAGAGTAAACCCACTTAAGTTTTGGTGTTGCATTATTCAAAACTCAAAAATTATATGAAAAATGCATAAAGTTTGAACATGCTCAAAATGAGTAAAATTGCCTAAGTTTCAGTGTTGCATTATTCAAAACTCAAATTATGGGAAAGGTGCATAAAGATTGAATCTTTTGACTATAAAAATGCTCAAAATGAGTAAAATTGTCTATGTTTTATTGTTGCATTATTTAAAACTCAAAAATGATAGGAAATGTGCATAAGTTTTAAATCTTTTGATTGTAAACATGCTTGAGACAAGTAAAACTGTATAAGTTTTGGTGTTGCATTATTCAAAACTCAAAAATTATAGAAAATGCACATAAATTTTTAACTTTTTGATTGTAAACATGCTTGAAATGAGTAAAATTGCCTAATTTTTGGTGTTGCATTATTCAAAACTCAAAAATTATAGGAAACATGCATAACTATTGAATCCTTTGATTATAAGAAGTTCAAAATGAGTAAAAATGCCTATCTTTTGGTGTCACATTGTTCAAAATTCAAATTATAGGAAGCATGTATAAAGTTTGAATCTTTTGATTCTAAACATGCTCAAAATGAGTAAAATTGCTTATGTTTGGGATTTGCATTATTAAAAACTAAAAAAATATTGAAAACATGCATAAAGTTTGAATATTTTGATTGTAAATATGCTCAAAATGAGTAAAACTACCTAAGTTTTGGTGTTGCATTTTTTGAAACTTAAAAATTATAGAAAACACACATAAAATTTGTATATTTTGATTTTAAACATTTTTCAAACAAGTAAAACCACTTAAGTTTATTGTTGGATAATTCAAAACTCAAAAATTATGGGAAAAATGCATAAGGTTTGATTATTTTAATTTTAAACATGCTCAGAACAAGTAAAATTACCTAAGTTATGGTGTTACATTATATAATACTTAAATATTATAGGAAAGGTACATAAAGTATGAATCTTTTTATTATAAACATCCTCAAAATGAGTAAAACTGCCTATGTTTTATTGTTACATTATTTGAAACTAAAAAATTATAGGAAATACGCATAAAGATTGAATATTTTTATTGTAAACATGCACAAAATGAGTAAAACCACTTAATTTTAAATGTTGCATTATTTAAATCTCAAAAATTATAGGAAACACACAAAATTTTAATCTTTTGATGGTAAAGCTGCTCAAAATGAGTAAAATCATCTATGTTTAAGTGTTGCATTATTCAAAACTCCAAACTTATAGGAAACATGCATAAAGTTTAGATATTTTGATTGTAAACATACTCAAAATGAGTAAAACCACTTATATTTTGGTGTTCTATTATTTAAAATTCAAATTATATGAAACACCTATAAAGTTTGAATTTTTTATTTAAACAGCTCAAAACAAGTAAAACCACCTAAGTTTTTGTGTTACATTAGTCAAAACTCAAAGATTATAGAAAATGTAGATAAATTTTGAATCTTTTGATTGTAAACAAGCTTGAAATGAGTAAACCTGCCTAGTGTTGGTGTTGCATTATTTCAAAATAAAAAATTATGGGAAATGCATATAAAGTTTAAATATTTTGATTGTAAACATGCTCAAAATGAGTAAAACTATCTAAGTTCAAGTGTTGCATTATTCAAAACTTAAAAATTATAGGAAATGTGTATAAATTTTGAATTTTTGGATTGTAAGCATGCTCAAGATGAGTATTATTGCTTAAATTTTGATGTTGCATTATTCAAAACACAAAAATTATAGGAAATGGGCATAAAGTAAGAATATTTTGATTCTAAATATGCTCAAAATGAGTAAAACTACTTAGGTTTTGGTGTTGCATTATTCAAAACTCAAAAAATATAGGAAACACATGGAAAGGTTGAATCTTTTTATTGTAAACATGCTCGAAATGCACAAAACTGCCTAAGTTTTTGTATTTCATTATTCAAAACTCAAAAATTATAGGAAACACAAATAAAACATGAATATTTTGATTGTAAACATTCTTTAAAAGAGTAATACCACCTATTTTTTGGTGTTGCATTATTCAAAACTACAAAATTATAACAAGCACATATAAATTTTGAATCTTTTGATTTTAAATGTGAGAGAAAAGAGTAAAATTGCCTAAGTATTAGTGGTGCATTATTCAAAACTTAAAAATTATAAGAAACACAAATAAATTTTGACTCTTTTGATTATAATCATGCTCAAAATGAGTAAAAATACCTATGTTTTGGTGTTGTATTATTCAAAACATAAAAATTATAGGAAATGTTCATAAAGTTCAAATCTTTTGGTGGTAAACATTGTCAAAAAGATTAAAATCACCTACGTTTTTTTGTTACATTATTCAAAACTAAAAAATTATAAGAAATTCATATAATGTTTGAATCTTTTAATTGTAAACATGCTCAAAATGAGTAAAGCCACCTAGGTTTTGGTGTTGCATTATTCAAAAATAAAAAATTATAAGTAAACAAGGTTTTGGTGTTGCATTATTCATAAACCATAAAGTTTAAATATTTTATTTGTAAACATGATCAAAATGATAAAAACCACCTAAATCTTGGTGTTTCATTATTCAAAACTCAAAAGTTGTAGGAAGCATGCATAACATTTAAATCTTATGATTCTAAACAAGATCGAAATGAGTCAAACCACTTAATTTTTGGTGTTGTATTATTCAAAACTCAAAAATTATAGGAAACCCACATAAATTTAAATATTTTAATTCTAAACATGTATGAAACTATTAAAACTGCTTAAGTTTTGGTGTTGCATTATTCAAAACTATAAAATGATTATAAACACATATAAATTTTGAATATTTTGAATGTAAAGATGCTTGAAATGAGTAAATCCACATAGGTTTTGGTGTTGTATTATTCAAAACTCAAAAACTATAAAATATGCACAAAGTTTGAATCTTTTGATTGTAAACATGCAATGAGTAAAATCACCTAAGTTTTGGTGTTGCATTTTTCAAAACTCAAAAATCATAGGAATCATGCATAAAGTTTGAATCTTTTGATTGTAAACATGCTTAAAATGAGTAGAATTGCCTACATTTTGTGTTACATTATTCAAAACTTAAAATTTATTGAAATAACACAAAAAGTTTAAATATTTTGATTGTAAACATGCTCAAACTGAGTAAAACCACCTAAGTTTTGGTGTTGCATTATTTAAAACTCAAAAATTATAAGAAATGTGCATAAATCTTAAGTATTTTGGTTTTAAACAAGCTATAAATGAGTAAAACTACAAAAGTTTTAGTGTTGCATTATTAAAAATTTAAATAATTTAGGAAACACACATAAAGTTTGATTCTTTTGATTGGAAACATGCTCAAAATGAGTAAAATCACTTAAATTTTAGTGTTAAATTTTTAAAAACCCAAAAATTATAGGAAACACATAAAATTTAAATATTTTGATTGTAAATATGCTTGAAATTAGTAAAACCACCTATGTTTTGGTGTTGTAATATTCAAAACTCAAAAATTATAAGAAACACATAAAATTTGAATCATTTGATAGTAAACATTCTGAAAACAAGAAAATTTGCCTATGTTTTGGTGTTGCAATATTCAAAAATAAAAAATTATAGGAAACATTATAGAGTTTAAATCTTTTAATTGTAAACATGCTTGAAATGAGTAAAACTGCCTAAGTTTTGGTGTTGTATTATTCAAATCTCAAAAATTATAGTAAATGTTGATAAAGTTTGAATCTTTTTATTGTAAAATGCGTGAAATGAGTACATCCACATAAGTTTTAGTGTTGCATTATTCAAAACTCGAAAATGATAGGAAAGACACATAAAGTTTGAATCTTTTGATTGTAAACATGCTCAGAATGAGTAAAAATGCCTAGTTTTTTGTGTCACATTATTCAAAACTCAAATTATAGGAAACACACAAATTTTAAATATTTTGATTGTAAATATCCTAGAAATGACTAAAAATCCCTATGTTTTGATGTTGCATTATTAAAAACTCCAAAATTATAGGAAATACACATAAAGTTTGAATATTTTAACTATAAACATGCTCAAAATGCATAAAACCACCTATGTTTCGGTGTTAAATGATTCAAAATTAAAAAAAATTATAGGAAACATGCATAAAGTTTGAATCTTTTAATCGTAAACATGCTTGAATTGAGTAAAACTACCTATGTTTTGGTATTTCATTAATCAAAACTCAAAAATTAAAGGAAACATGCATAAAATAAGTTTTGGTGTTTCATTATTCAAAAATAAAAAATTATGGGAAATATGCATAAAGTTTGAATCTTTTTATTATAAACATGCTCAAAATGATTAAAACTACCTAAATTTATGTGATGCATTATTCTAAACTCAAAAATTAGAGGAAACACACATAAAGTTTTAATATTTTTATTGTAAAGATGCTCAAAATGAGTAAAACCACCTAAGTTTTGGTGTTGCTATATTCAAAACTCAAAAATTATAGGAAACACACAAAGTTTTAATCTTTTGATTGTAAACATGTTCAAAATGTGTAAAATTGCTTACATTTAGGTGTTACATTATTTAAAACTCAATAATTATAGGAAACAGGCATAATCTTTATATCTTTTGATTGTAAACATGCTCGAAATGAGTAAAACCACCAAACTTTTGGTGTTGCATTATTCAAAACTAAAAAATTATAGGAAAAGTGCATAAAGTTTAAATCTTTTAATTTTAAACATGTTCAAAATGAATAAAACTACATAAGTATTGGTGTTACACTATTCAAAAATAAAAAATATAGGAAACACACATAAATTTTAAATCTTTTGATTTTAAACATGTAAAAACCCTTAAGTTTTAGTGTTGCATTATCCAAAACTCAAATAATATAGGAAATGCGTATAAAGTTAGAATGTTTTGATTGTAAACATGCTTGAAATGAGTAAAACCACCTATGTTTTGGTGTTGCATTATTTAAAACTTTAAAAATATCAAAAATGCATATAAAGTTTAAATCTTTTGATAATAAACATGGTTAAAATGAGTAAAAAATTTCCTATGTTAGGGTGTTATCTTATTCAAAACTCAAAAATTATAAGAAATGTGCATAACGTTTGAATCCTTTAATTGTAAACATGTTTGAAATGAGTAAAACCACTTAAGTTTTAGTGTTACATTATTCAAAACACAAAAATTATAGGAAATGCACATAAATTTTGAATCTTTTGATTTTGAACATGCTCAAAATGAGTAAAACTACTAAAGTTTTTGTCTTGCATTATTCAAAACATAAAAATTATAGGAAACAAACATAAATTCTAAATCTTTTGATTCTAAATATGATAAAAAAAAATGTGAAACCTCTTAAGTTTTGGTGTTGTATTATTCAAAACTCAAAAATTATAGGAAATGTATAAATTTTTTTAATCTCTTGATTGTAAACATGATCAAAATGAGTAAAATAGAGTACATTTTGGTGTTGCTTTATTCAAAACTCAAAAATTATAGGAAACATAGATAAAGGTTGAATCTTTTGATTTTAAACATACTTAAAATGAGTACAACTACCTATGTTTTATTATTACATTATTTCAAACATAAAAAATATAGGAAATATTCATAAATTTTGAATCTTTTGATTGTAAAACATGCTTGAAATGACTAAAACCACCTAAGTTTCACAGTCGTATTATTCTAATCTCAAAAATTATAGGTAATGTGCATAAAGTTTGAATATTTTGATTTTAAAATGTTTAAAATGAGTAAAAATGCTTAAGTATTGGTGTTGCATTATTCAAAACTCAAAATTTATAGGAACCATGTTTCAAGTTTGAATCTTTTGATTGTAAACGTGCTCAAAATGAGTAAAAATGTCTAATTTTTGGAGTTGTATTATTCAAATCTCAAATTATAGGAAACATGCATAAAGTTTGAATCTTTTGATTGTAAACATCTTTAAAATGAGTAAAAATGCCTATGTTTTGAGTGTGTATTATTCAAAACTCAAAATTTATGGGAAACATGTTTAAAATTTGAATCTTTTGAGTGTAAACGTGCTCAAAATGAGTAAAAATGTCTAATTTTTGGAGTTGTATTATTCAAATCTCAAATTATAGGAAACATGCATAAAGTTTGAATCTTTTGATTGTAAACATCCTTAAAATACCTATGTTTTGAGTGTGTATATTCAAAACTCAAAAATTATAGGAAACATTCATAAAGTTTGGAACTTTTTATTGTAAACATGCTCAAAATGAGTAAAATTTTTAATGTTTTAATGTTGTATTATTCAAAACTCTAAAATTATAGGAAACCCACATTAACATGGAATCTTTTGATTGTAAACATGCTTGAAATGATTAAAACTACTTAATTTTTGGTTATTCAACATTCAAAATCCAAAAAATATAGCAAATTCTCATTAAGTTTGAATCTTTTGATTGTGAACATGATTGAAATGACTAAAACTACATAAGATTTTGTGTTGCATTATTCAAAACACAAAAAATAAAGGAAAAATGTATAAAGTTTGAATATTTTGATTGTTAACATGCTAAAAATGAGTAAAACTACCTAATTTTTGGTGTTCCATTATTCAAAACTTAGAAATTAAAGGAAAAACACAAATTTTAAGTCTTTTGATTGTAAACATGCTTAAAATGAGTAAAACTACCTACATTTTGGTTTTCAATTATTCAAAACTCAAAAATTATAGGGAACACACATAAAGTTTAAATATTTTGATTGTAAACATGCTCAAAATGAGTAAAACCACCTAAGTTTTAGTGTTACATTATTCAAAACACAAAAATTATATGAATAACTCATAAGTTTGAATCTTTTGATTTTAAACTTGCTCAAAATGAGTAAAACCACCTAAATTTTGGTGTTGCATTATTCAAAACTCAAAAAATATAATAAACATGCATAAAATTTGAATATTATGATTGTAAACATGCTAAAAATGAGGAAAACCACCTTTGTTTTATTGTTACATTATTCAAAACACAAAAAATTATAGATAATGTGCATAGAGTTTGAATCTTTTAATTGTAAACATGTTTAAATTGAGTAAAACTGCCTATGTTTTGTGTTGTATTATTCAAAACTCAAAAAATATAGGAAAAATGCATAAAGTTTGAATTTTTTAATTGTAAACATGCTTAGAATGAGTAAAACCAGCTAAGTTTTGGTGTTACATTATTCAAAACTCAAAAATTATACAAAATATGCATAAAGTTTAATCTTTTGATTATAAACATGCTTGAAATGAGTAAAACTGCCTTAGTTTTGGTGTTGCATTATTCAAAACTCAAAAATTATATGAAATGTACATAAAGTTTGAATCTTTTGATGGTAAACATACTCAAAATGAGTAAAAATACCTAAGCTTTGGTGTCTCATTAACAAAGCTGAGTGAATGCTAGGTATGTGATGTACCAAGAATAATATCATGAATAGAGATGAGTGCTCAATTCCTTGAAAGTGGCTCAAGAATTTAAAGGCTATCCCTTTGGGTACATCATCACCCACTAAGTGAATCTATATGATCATTCATGTACTAATGAATGTTTGAATCATGTGTTCAATCCCTCTCAGTAGGTGGCTCAAGAATACAAAGGCTAGCTAGTCATTTAGCTCCATCATTTCCTTATGAATTGAAGCTATGAACTAATACTGGTATGAATGTGTGTTGTATGAGATGGCTCCTAAATCCCATGATTTTTTTGTAATCTAACAATGTGGTGTGGATAGTTATATGTGTGCTAGAAACTAGGCCACTCTTGGTCACTCAAAAAAGGTGGAGATTAGGCTTATATGAAAATCACTCTAAAACTAGGTAATAGGCTTATGTGGAAGCTACTCAAGAATGATACCAACCACTTGTAGATAGATTAAGGCATGCAACTACTAAGAATACCTACATAATGTACTGAACTTGAAAAGAAAAAAAGTCAAATGTGCTATGCACATTGCCCCTAGTCACTAGTGTCTAAAACATGTATTCTAATCTAGAATTTATACCAACTACCTAATATAAAATTGGAAGTGAGAGCCATCATGTCATGCATGATGCCCCTATATCTAGATTCTTTAAGAAAAAATATATTGAAACTACTGATTTTGAACTAAGCTATTGTTGATAAATCTATAATTATACTTACTTTTCTATCTATTTTTGGAAAGTCTATTTTTTTTTATGTTTGGATAAGAGCACTAACATTAGAAATTCTACTATCTGATGTTGTAGTCTAATCTTTGTGCTCTTATCTTGTATTAATTCTAAAGACTATTCTATAATTGTCACTCTCTTCCTGGTTTGTTCTACCTAGTTTAAAGTCTAGATATTATTCTGAGTGTTCTAAAATCTAATTTTTTTAATGGTAAGAGACTTAATCTCTATGACAAAACCCCTTTTTTTTCTCCCTCTTTTGAGGGTAGGAATGAAGATGTTTCAATGACTACCCTTAGAAGAAAGAGCCCTACAAGTGTGTTATGCTACAAAATACATGATATAACAATGATAATTGACAAGATATCTCAAGATATAGCATGGTTTGTAATGGAGATTGTTAGATCAATAGGAGTATGCCTAGATAGATATAACAATGTAATAACATGTAAAATATAATGAACTAGAACTAAAAGTCTATTTAGTTGTTAGTTGTTGAGGAGGGATGGAGCACGATGTCGATCATAGCATCTAAAAAGGAAGATAATACATGACGTATATCATGGCATTGCAAACAATTGAAAACAATAAAGCAAAAATATATAAGGTAAGAAGTAAGAAGCATACAAGAGTGTCCAAGGGGGCAAGCAAACAAGGGACATTGGCACATGTCATTCAAACTTACAAGGCATGTTCAAATGTCACATACACATACAATTGGAAATAAGCAAGGTTGGCATGAGGGCCACAATCACATAGAAGAGTATAAGAAAATGATATTGACACAATATCCTAAGACACACATAAGAATATAAGCAAAAAACATTGTCAAATGTTCTAAAACACATACAAGAGACAAAATAAGAACTAAGAAATGCAATCACATCTAGCTATGTAATTCAAGGAAGGAAAATATGTAATATATTATAAATAAAATCACATATAACTAATCAAAACAAGAAGTGAAAGTATGCAAGACATGTAGTACAAGACAAGTGTTATATACTAGTGAATGTCAATAGAGTAATCTATGTAAGATAGTAAGTAATGTACATCAACATGATAAATAGAGTGTGTGGTGTAGGAATGACATAACCTAGATGGTGTAGTCAATTATAAGATGCCCTTGGTAGGTAAATATGTCAATGTATGTCTCAAATGTAAAAGTATGATGCCCCTTCAATGGAGTGAAGCAATCTAAGATCTAGAAGTCACTACACACACTTAAAGAAGATCAAGTGAAGCATGGCAATGTAGATAGATCAATAAATAATAGCATAAAATAGTAAAATTTAAGTCTAACATAGTAGTAGAAATGTAAAGCATGGATAATGCAAAAAATTGAAATGTTTTTGTGTTTTTGAATTATTTGAATTTTTTTGGTATTTTAGAATATTTGAATGTTTTTGATATTTTTAAAATAAGCTATGTACAATCAAGCATAAAGGAGACTATGTACAATTAATATTGAGAAGAAATGATACTAACCAATGAGTCTCATGGGAGACTCCCTATTATGGCATTCTATATAAATAAGAGGGATCATGCATGATCATGAAGCACAATGGAAGGGATGAGACTATGGCTTCAAAATCCATGTATGCTATAAATGGTTTAAAATATCTATAGTGGAAACCAAATATGAGGTCCCCTTATAACTCAAAGAAGTGGATGTAATTGTAGGGTTCTTAGGGACCCACCTAGTGGTAGGAGAAGCTCTTCGAGCATGTGATCTATGTGTAGAGGTATAAGAGCTCAATGATACTACCCTAGGTGTGAACACTATAGCTGGAAGCTATCTAGAATCTTGAAATTATGGTTATTATAAAAGAGGCCTTCATGAAATTATATGAAATCTTAGTACTAACAATGAAGGCCTCAAATATTTTTGAATCTGAATTGGAGGAAAAATAGTAATTAGTCAAGAAGCTAAAACTAGTGATTGTAAATTAGAAGATGGTTCTAAAGTGGGGAGTGGTAACTCATATGGAACTCCACAAACTATAACAACTTGATTAGTGTGAATGAATTTAATGCATCTATGAACTGTAAAAGGTATGACATAAATTTTATAGATCCATGGTCAACCAAGTAACATATCAGAAACTCTTGCACCAAGAACAATAGTGAATGGTGTGGCCACATGTGTTGGACCAACCTATAGAGGAAGTACGATCTCACCTAATGAACTATGTATGTGTCCACTAAATCCACTTGTAACTATGTCCATGGCAAAATATCCTACTTTGAGTATCCTAAATGTTGCAATAATTTCATAGTACACATGTTCACTTTGGATCCATTGTCTATGATAACACTATAAATAAGATGATTATGAGTGTAAGCTCTGATAAAGAGTGTATGATAAGCTTAAAATGATTAAGACCAAATAAGTTTTGATGTTGCATTATTCAAAACTAAACAATTATAGGAAATGCACATAAATTTTGAATCTTTTAATTTTAAACATGCTCAAAACAAGTAAAATCCCTTAACATTTTGGTGTTGTATTATTCAAAACTAAAAAATTATAGGAAACATACATAAAGTTTAAATATTTTCATAGTAAACATGCTCGAAATGGGTAAAACCACCTAAATTTTGGTGTTACATTATTCAAAACTAAATAATTATAGGAAATATGCATAAAGTTTGAATATTTTGATTGTAAACATCATCAAAATGAGTACAGCCACCTAGTTTTGATTTTATTTTATTCAAAACTCAAATATTATAGGAAATGCACATAAGATTTGAATATTTTGATTGTAAAAATGATTGAAATGAATAAAACCATCTAAGTTTTGGTGTTGCATTATTCAAAACTCAAATTATAGGGAACACACATAAAGTTTGAATCTTTTGATTGTAAACATGCTCGAAATGCATAAAACTGCTTATGTTTTTGTGTTGCATTTTTCAAAAATAAAAAAATGCACATAAAGTTTAAATATTTTAATTATAAACATGCTTGAAATTAGTAAAACCACCTAAATTTTGGTGTTGCATTATTCAAAACTATAAAATTAGTGTAAACATGCATAATGTTTCAATTTTTTTATTGTAAACATGCTCAAAATGAGTAAAATTTCCTATGTTTTTGTGTTACATTACTTAAAACTTAAAAATTATTAGAAACATGGATAAATTTTGAATATTTTGATTGTAAACATACTCAAAATGAGTAAAATCACATATGTTTTCATGTTGCATACTTCAAAACTCAAAAGTTATAGGAAATGTGCATAAACTTTGAATCTTTTGATTGTGAACATTATCAAAATGAGTAAAATCACATAAATTTTGATGTTGTATTTTTCATAACTTAAAAATTATTGGAAACATGCATAAATTTCAAATCTTTTGATTGTAAACATGCTTGAAACAAGGAAAACTACCTATGTTTTGATGTTACATTATTCAAAACTCAAAAATTATAGGAAGAATGCATAAAATTTGAATATTTTAAATGTAAACATGATTGAAATGAGTAAAACCACCTAAATTTTGGTGTTTCATTATTCAAAATTAAAAAATTATAGGAAATATTTATATAGTTTGAATTTTTTAATTGTAAACAAGCTCAAAATGAGTAAAAATGCCTATGTTTCAGTGTTGCATTATTCAAAACTGAAAATATAGGAAATGCATATAAAGTTTGATTCTTTTGAATGTAAACATGTTGGCAATGAGATAAATTGCATAAGTTTTGGTGTTACATTATTTAAAACTCAAAAATTATAGGAAGTGTGCATAAAGTTTGAATTTTTAATTGTAAACATATTCAAAATGAGTAAAACCACTTAAATATTGGTGTTATATTACTCAAATCTCAAAAATGATAAGAAATGTGATAAATTTTGAATCTTTTGATTGTAAAATACTTGAAATGAGTAAAACCACCTATGTTTTGATGTTGCATTATTCAAAACTCAAAAATTATAGAAAACATGCATAAAGATTGAATCTTTTAATTGTAAACATGCTCAAAATGAGTAAAATGGCCTATGTTTTGGTGTTGCATTATTCAAAACTCAAAAATTATAGGAAATGTGCATAAAGTTTGAATTTTTTGATTAAAAACATGCTCGAAATGAGTAAAACTACATACATTTTGCTGTTACATTATTCAAAACTCAAACATTATAGGAAGTGCATAGAAAGTTTAAATATTTTGATTGTAAACACATTTGAAACAAGTAAAACCACCTAAGTTTTGGTGTTGAATTATTCAAAACTCAAAACTCATAGGAAATGTGGATAAAATTTAAATCTTTTTATTGTCAACATGCTCAAAATGAGTAAAATTGCCTACATTTTGGTGTTACATTATTTAAAACTCAAAATTTATTGGAATAATGTATAAAGTTTAAATCTATTAAATGTAAAAAAGCTTGAAGTAAAACACCTTAGTTTCAGTGTTACATTATTTAAAACTAAAAAATTATAGGAAATATGCATAAAGCTTGAATGTTTTGGTTTTAAACATGCTTGAAATGACTAAAATTGCCTAAGTTTTTGTATTATATTATTTAAAACAAAAATAATATAAGAAATCCACATAAATTTTGAAACTTTTGAATGTAGACATGCTCAAAATGAGTAAAATCACATAATTCTTGGTGTTACATTATTCAAAACTCAAAAATTATAAGAAACACACATACGGTTTGAATCTTTTGATTGAAAACATGCTTGAAATGAGTAAAACCACTTTTTTTTGATGTTGCATAATTCAAAATACAAAAATTGTAGGAAATGCACATAATTTTTGAATCTTTTGATTGTAAACATGCTCAAAATGAGTAAACCCACTTTTGTTTTAGTGATGCATTATTTAAAACTAAAAAAAGATAGGAAACACACAGAAAGTTTGAATCTTTTGATTGTAAACATGCTCAAAATGAATAAAACTTCCTATGTTTTGTTGTTGCATTATTCAAAAATTAAAAATTATAGGAAATGCCCATAATGCTTGAATCATTTGAATTTAAACAAGTTTGAAATGAGTAAAATAACCTATGTTTTGGTGTTGCATTATTCAAAACTCAAAAATTATAGGAAACAGACATAAAGTTTAAATGTTATGATTGTAAACATGGTCAAAATGAGTAAAACCATGTAAGCTTTGGTGTTGCATTATTCAAAACTCAAAAATTATAGGAAACACATAATGTTTGAATCTTTTGACTGTAAACATGCTCAAAATGATTAAAACCACTTAACATTTTGTGTTCCATCATTTAAAACTTAAAAATTAATGGAAATGTGCATAAAATTTGAATATTTTCATTATAAACATGCTCAAAATTAGTAAAACCACATTTGTTTTGGTTTTTCATTATTCAAAACTCAAAAATGATAAGAAATGAGAAACAAGTTTCAATATTTTGATTGTAAACATGCTCAAAATGAGTAAAACCAACTAAATTTTGATCTTGCATTATTCAAATATACAAAATCATAGTAAATACACATAGATTTTTAATATTTTGATTGTAAACATGCTTAAAATATGTAAAACCACCTAGGATTTGGTGTTGTATTATTCAAATCTCAAAAATTATAAGAAATGCGCATAAAGTATGAATCTTTTTGTTGTAAAATTATAAGACTGCCTAATTTTTTGTGTAGCATTATTCAAAACTAAAAAATTATAGGAAGCACACATAAATTTTGAATATTTTGAGTGTAAACATGCTCAAATGAGTAGAAATGCCTAATTTTTGGAGTCACATTATTCAAAACTAAAATTATATAAAACACACTTAAACTTTGAATCTTCTAATTATAAATGTCCTTGAAACAAATTCCCATCTATATAGAGAGGGAGTGGGAGAGGGGTGGGGGGCAAGCCTTATATATCTATCTGGGCCTATCTAATCTAGCCAAGTCCTATCTATCCCATATCAATATCAATATCAATATCTATATAGAGGGGGAGGGGGAATCCATATCTATATAGGGGATGAGGGGCATGGGTTCACATCAACATCAAGAATTTGATCACACTCTACTCTCTATGAACTTATGGCAACACACCTACACCCATAGTTAGTTAGATGGAGACTCCACCCTGAAGTCTAGATAGGCAATCATTGGATAGTGGGAGCCCAAGTTCTATATATAGGGCCAACTACCTCTCTCTAGATGGGGGAACCTACCTATGTTATTATTATGCATCATTAAAAACTCAAACACTATAGGAAACATGCATAAAATTTAAATCTTTTGATTGTAAACATGCTAAAATGAGAAAAACCAGCTAAATTTTGATGTTTCATTATTCAAAACTCAAAAATTATAGGAAACACACATAAATTTTAAATCTTTTAACTGTAAACATACTTGAATTAAGTAAAACTACTTATGTTTTGGTGTTACATTATTCTAAACTCAAAAAATAGAGAAAATGTGCATAAAGTTTGAAAATTTTGATTGTAAACATGCTAAAAATAAGTAAAACTACCTAAAATTTGATTTTACATTTCTAGAAACACAAAAATTATAGAAAATGTGCATAAAATTTGAATATTTTGATTGTAAACATGCTTGAAATGAGTAAAACCACCTAAGTATTGGTGTTGCATTATTCAAAAATAAAAAATTATAGGAAATGCACATAAATTTTAAATCTTTTTATTTTAAACATGCTCAAAATGAGTAAAACCACCTAAGTTTTGGTGTTGCATTATTCAAAACTCAAATAATATAAAAAATATGAATAAAGTTTGAATCTTTTGATTGTAAACATGTTTGAAATGAGTAAAACTGCTTAAGTTTTGGTGTTTCATTATTCAAAACTCAAGAATTATAGAAAACAGACATAAATTTTGAATCCCTTAATTCTAAACATGGTTGAAATGAGCAAAATGATTTAATTTTTGGTGTTACATTATTCAAAACTCAAAAATTATAGGAAACACACATAAAGTTGAATCTTTTGATTCTAAACATGCTCAAAACTAGTGAAACCACTTAGGTTTTGGTGTTGCATTATTCAAAACATAAAAATGATAGGAAATGCGAATAAAGTTTAAATGTTTTGATTCTAAACATGATCAATACATGTAAAACCTCTTAAGTTTTTGTGTTGTATTATAAAAAACTTAAAAATAATAGGAAATACACTTAAAGTTTGAATCTTTTAATTTTAAACATGCTTGAAATGAGTAAATCCACTTAGGTTTTGGTGTTATATTATTAGAAACTAAAAACTTATAAGAAACATGCATAAAGTTTGAATAATTTTATTGTAAACATGCTCAAAATGATTAAAAATGAGTATGTTTTGGTGTCACATTATTCAAAATTCAAATAATAGTAAACATGCATAAAGCTTGAATCTTTTTATTGTAAACATGCTCGAAATGAGTAAAACTACTTGTGTTTTGGATTTATATTATTAAAAACTCAAAAATTATAGGAAACATGCATAAATTTTGAATCTTTTAATTGTAAACGTGCTTGAAATGACTAAAATTGCCTAAGCTTTGGTGTTACATTTTTCAAAACTCAAAAATTATATGAAACATGCATAAATTTTTGATATTTTGATTTTAAAGATGTTTGAAATTATTAAAACCAATTAATTTTTGTTGTTGTGTTATTAAAACTCAAAAAATATAGGACATTCACATAACATTTAAATCTTTTGATATTAAATTTCTCAAAATGAGTAAAACTACCTAAGTTTTGGTGTTGCATTATTCCAAACTCAAAAAATATAAAAAAAAAGGTGTGATTGTAAACATGCTTCAAATGAGTAAAATTGCTTATGTTTTATTATTTCATTATTCATAACATAGAAATTAAAGAAAATACATATAAAATTTGAATCTTTTGATTGTAAACATGCAGAAAATAAGTAAAATTGCCTAAGTTTTAGTGTTGCATTATTCAAAACTCAAAAATTATAGGAAAAGCATATTAAGTTTGAATCTTTTGATTGTAAACATGCTAGAAATGAGTAAAACTACCTATGTTTAAGTGTTGCATTTTTCAAGACTAAAAAATTATAAGAAAAAGACTTAAAGTTGATTATTTTGATTGTAAACATGCTCAAACCAAGTAAAACCACTTTTGTTTTCATGTTGCATTATTCAATATTAAAAAATTATGCAAAACATGCATAAATTTTAATTATTTGTATTGTTAACCTGCTCAAAACAAGTAAACCACCTAAATTTTTATGTTGCATTATTCAATACCCAAAATTTATAGAAAACATGTATAAAGTTTGAATCTTTTGATTATAAACGTGCTCAAAATGAGTAAAACTACCTAAGTGTTAGTTTTGCATTATTCAAAAGTACAAAATTATGGGAAATGTGAATAAAGTTTGAATCTTTTTATTGTAAACATGCTCAAAACTAGTCAAACTATCTATGTTTTGGTGTTGCATTATTCAAAACTCAAAAATTATACAAAATTCACATAAAGTTTGAATCTTTTCATTGTAAACATGCTCAAAATTATCAAAACCACTTAAATTTTGGCTTTGCATTATTCAAAACTCAAAAATTATAGAAAATGTGCATAAAGATTGAATATTTTGATTGTATACATGCTTGAAATGAGTAAAACCACATAAGTTTTGATGTTACATTATTCAAAACTAAAAAAATATAGGAAATTCACATAAAGTTTGAATTTTTTGATTGTAAAAATGCTCAAAATGAGTAAAACCATCTAAGATTTGGTATTGCATTATTCCAAACTTAAAATATAGGAAACACACATAAAGTTTGAATCTTTTGATTATAAACATTCTTAAAATGTATTAAATTACCTAAGTTTTTATGTTGGATTATTCAATACTAAAAAATAATAAAAAACACACATAAATTTTGAATATTTTGATTGTAGACATGCTTGAAATGATTAAAACCACCTATGTTTTGGTGTTATATTATTCAAAACTCAAAAATTGTAGCAAACATGCATAAAATTTGAACCTTTGATTGTAAACATAGTCAAGAGGAGTAAAATTACCTAAGTTTTTGTGTTGTATTATTCAAATTAAAAAAATTATAAGAAACACATAAAGTTTGAAATTTTTCATTATAAACATGCTCAAAATAAGTTATATTGCCTATGTTTTGGTGTTGCAATATTCAAAACTAAAAAAATTGTAGGAAATATGCATAAATTTTGAGTCTTTTGATTGTAAACATTTTTGAAACAAGTAAAAAAACATAAGTTTTGGTGTTGCATTATTTAAAACTCAAAAGTTATAGGAAACATGCATAAATTAAGAATCTTTTGATTGTAAACATGCTCGAAATGAGAAAAACCACATAAGCTTTGGTGTTGCATTATTCAAAAATTTAAAATTATAGGAAACACCCTTAAATTTTGAATTTGTGATTCTAAACATGTTTGAAATGAGTTAAACCACTTAAATTTTGGTGTTGCATTATTCAAAACTAAACAATTATAGGAAACCTACATAAATTTGAATTTTTTAATTCTAAACATGCTCAAAATGGGTAAAACCACTTAAATTTTGGGATTGCATTATTCAAAACTAAAATATTATTTGAAACACAAATTTTGAATCTTTTGAATGTAAACATTCTCTAAATGAGTAAAATTGGATAAGTTTTGGTATTGCATTATTCAAAAATAAAAAATTATAGGAAATGTACAAAAATTTTGAATCTTCTGATTGTAAACATGATTGAAATGAGTAAAACCACCGAGGTTTTAGTGTTACATTATTGAAAACTCAAAAACTATAGGAAAAGTGTATAAAATTTGAATATTTTGATTGTAAACATGCTCAAAATGAGAAAAACTACCTAAGTTTTGGTGTTGCATTATTCAAAAATCAAAAATTATATGAAACATGCATAAAATTTGAATCTTGTGATTCTAAACACACCCAAAATGAGTCAAACTACTTATGTTTTGGTGTTGCATTAATCAAAACTCAAAAATTATAGAAAACCTACATAAATTTTAATCTTTTAATTCTAAACATGCTTGAAATGAGTAAAACCACTTAAGTTTTGGTGTTGCATTATTCAAAACTAAAAAATTATTCAAAAAACATATAAAGTTTGAATCTTTTGAATGTAAACATGCTTAAAATGAGTAAAACTAGATAAATTTTGTAGTTATATTATTCAAAAATAAAAAATTATAGGAAATGCACTTAAACTTTGAATATTTTGATTTTAAAAATTCTCAAAACAAGTAAAACCATCTAAGTTTTAGTGTTACATTATTCAAAACTAAAAAATCATAGGAAACACACATAAATTTTGAATCTTTTGATTGTAAACATGCTTGAAATGAGTAAAATAACTCACGTTTTGTTGTTACATTATTAAAAACTCAAAATTTATAAGAATAGTGATAAAATTTTGAATATTTTGATTGTAAACATGCTTAAAATGAGTAAAACAAACAAGGATTTTGGTTTTGCATTATTCAAAACTCAAAAATTATAGGAAATGCACATAAATCTTGAATATTTTGGTTTTAAACATGTTCAAAATGAGTAAAGATCCTTATGTTTTGGTGTTACATTATTCAAAACTCAAATAATATAGGTAACATACATAAATTTTGAACCTTTTGATTGTAAACATGCTCAAAATGAGTAAAATCACTTAAGTTTTGGTGTTACATTATTCAAAACTTAAAAATTATAGGAAACACAGATAAAGTTTGAATCTTTTCATTGTAAATATACTCAAAATGAGTAAAACCACTTATGGTTTGGTGTTAAATCATTTAAAACTTAAAAACTAATGGAAACATGCATAAGGTTTGAATCTTTTGATTGTAAACATGCTTGAAATGAGTAAAACCACTAATGTTTTGGTGTTGTATTATTCAAAACTCTAAAATTATAGGAAACATATATAAGGTTTAAACCTTTGATTGTAAACATACTTGAAACGAGTAAAATTGCCTAAGTTTTGGTCTTGCATTATTCAAAATTCAAAAATTATTGGAAATGCACATAACATTTGAATTTAAACATGCTCAAAATAAGTAAAATAGACAAAGTTTTGGTGTTGCATTATTCTAAACTCAAAAATTATAAGAAACACACATAAATTTTGAGTCTTTTGATTATAAACATGCTCAAAATGAGTAAAACCACTTATGTTTTGGTGTTGTCAAAATCATTCAAAACTCAAAAAATTATGGAGACATGTATAAAGTTTGAATTTTTTGATTGTAAACAAGCTCGAAATGAGTAAACCACTTATCCTTTAGTGTTACATTATGTGAATAAATTTTGAATCTTTTGATTGTAACATTATTAAAATGAGTAAAATTACCTAAATTTTGGTGTTGCATTATTCAAATCTCAAAAATTATAGGAAATGTGCAAAAAATTTGACTCTCTTGATTGTAAATGTGCTCAAAATGAGTAAAATTGGCTAAGTTTTGGTGTTGCATTATTCAAATCTCAAAAATTATAGGAAATGTGGATAAGTTTTAATCTTTTAATTGTAAAATTCTTGAAATGAGTAAAACTACCTATGTTTTGGTGTTGCATTATTAAGAACTCAAAATTTATAGGAAACACATGTAAAGTTTGAATCTTTGGATTGTAAACATGCTCAAAAGGACTAACAAATGCATAATTTTTGCCACCACATTATTTAAAACTCAAATTATAAGAAACACACATAAATTTCAATCCTTTAAATGTAAATATACTTGAAATGAGTAAAACTACCTATGTTTTGATTTTATATTATTAAAAACTCAAAAATTATAGGAAACATGATTAAAGTTTAAATCTTTGATTGTAACCATACTCAAATATGAGTAAAACCACCTAAGTATTGATGTTGCATTATTCAAAACTCAAAAAGTATAGGAAATATGCATAAAGCTTGATCTTTGATTTCAAACATGTTTGAAATGAGTAAACCCACTTAAGTTTCGATGTTACATTATTCAAAACTCAAAAATTATAAGAAATTCATATAAAGTTTCAGTCTTTTGATTCTAAACATGCTCAAAATGAGTAAAACCTCTTAAGTTTTGGTTTTGTATCATTCAAAACTCAAAAATTAATGGAAACGTGTATAAAGTTTGAATCTTTTGATTGTAAACATGCTTAAAATGAGTAAAATAACTTATTTTTTGGTGTTGCATTATTCAAAACTAAAAAATTATATAAAATAGGCATAAATTTTTAATCCTTTCATTGTAAACATGCTTCAAATGAGCAAAAATGCATAAATTTTGGTGTTACATTATTGAAAAATAAAAAATTATAGAAAATGTGCATAAAGATTGAATATTTTCATTGTAAACATGATTAAAATGAGTAAAACCACCTAAGTTTTGATGTTACATTATTCAAAACTAAAAAAGTATAGGAAATGAACATAAAGTTTGAAACTTTTAATTATAAACCTTCTCAAAATGAGTAAAACAATCTAAATTTTGGTGTTACATTATTCAAAACTCAAATTATAGCAAACACATATAAAGTTTGAATCTTTTCATTGTAAAAATGCTCAAAATGCATATAATCACCTCAATTTTTGTGTTAGATTATTCAATAGTAAAAAATTATAAGAAACATGCATAATGTTTGAATATTTTTATTGTAAGCATGCTTGAAATGAGTAAAACCACCTAAGTTTTAGTGTTGCATTATTCAAAACTTAAAAATTATAGCAAACATGCATAAAGTTTGAATCTATTGATTGTAAACATGCTCAAAAGGACTAAAATTGATCATGTTTTTATATTGCATTATTCAAAACTAAAAAATTAAATGAAACATAGATAAAGTTTGAATATTTTGATTGTAACCATGCTAAAAAAGAGTATAATTGCCTAAGTTTTATTATTGCATTATTAAAATATCAAAAATTATAGGAAACATGCATAAATTTTAAATCTTTTGATTGTAAACATGCTTGAAATGAGTAAAACCACGTAAGTTTTGGTGTTACATTACTAAAAAATCAAAAATTATAGGATTCATACATAAATTTTGAATTTTTTGATTGTAAACATGCTCAAAATGAGAAAAAATGCATAAGTTTTGGTTTTACATTATTCAAAAATCTAAAATTATTAGAAACATACATAAAGTTTGAATCTTGTGATTTTAAACATGCTCAAAATGAATCTAACCAATTAAGCTTTCATGTTGCATTATTCAAAACTCAAAAATTATAGGAAACCCACATAAATTTTAATCTTTTAATTCTAAACATGCTCAAAATGAGTAAAATCACTTAATATTTAGTGTTGTATTATTCAAAACTAAACAATTATTGGAAACACATAAAATTTTTGAATCTTATAAATGTAAACATGCTCAAAATGAGAAAAACTAGATAAGTTTTAGTGTTGCATTATTCAAAGATAAAAAATTGTAAGAAATGTGCATAAAATTTGAATCTTTTGATTGTAAACATGCTCAAAATGAGTAAAACCACCTAAGTTTTAGTGTTGAATTATTTAAGACTCAATAATTATAAGAAACATGTATAAATTTTGAATCTCTTGATTGTAAACATGCGCAAAATGAGAAAAAAATGCATAAGTTTGGTGTGCATCATTCAAAAATCTAAAATTATAAGAAACATACATAAAATTTGAATCTTGTGATTCTAAACATGCCCAAAATGATTCAAACCACTTAATTTTTGGTGTTGCATTATTCAAAACTCAAAAATTATAAGAAACTTGCATAAACTTGAATCTTTTAATTCTAAACATGCTTGAAATGAGTAAAAATGCTTAAGTTTTAGTGTTGTATTATTCAAAACTAAAAAAATATTGAATATTTTGAATGTAAACATGCTCAAAATGAGGAAAACTATATAAATCTTGATGTTGTATTATTCAAAAAGAAAAAATTATAGGAAATGCACATAAATTTTGAATCTTTTGATTGTAAACATGCCTAAAACTAGTAAAACCACCTAAGTTTTGGTGTTGCATTATTCAAAACGCAAAAACCATAGGAAACATGCATAAATTTTGAATGTTTTTACTGTAAACATGCTTGAAATGAGTAAAATAGCCTATGTATTGGTGTTACATTATTCAAAACTAAAAAATTAAAGGAAACACGCATGAAGTTTGAATAATTTTAATTTAAATATGCTCAAAAAAGAGTAAAACACCCTATGTTTTGGTGTTGCATTGTTTAAAACTCAAAAATTAAAGCAAACACACATAAAAACTGAATCTTTTGATTGTAAACATGCTCAAAATGAGTAAAACCACGTAAGTTTTGGTGTTACAATATTCAAAACTCAGATAACATAGGTAATATGCATAAATTTTAAACCTTTTGATTGTAAACATGCTTGAAATGAGTAAAATTGCTTAAGTTTTTGTGTTGAATTATTCAAAACTCAAAAATTATAGGAAATACACATAAAGTTTGAATCTTTTGATTGTAAATGTGCTTGAGATAAGTAAAACCGCTTATGTTTTGGTGTTACATCATTCAAAACTTAAAAACTAATGAAAACACACATAAAGTTTGAATCTTTTGATTGTAAGCATGCTTGAAATGAGTAACACCACTTATGTTTTGGTGTTGCATTATTTAAAACAAAAAAATTATAGGAAACATGCATAAAGTTTGAATCTTTTGATTGTAAACATGCTTGAAATGTGTAAAATTGCCTAATTTTTGGTCTTGCATAATTTAAAATTCAAAAATTATAGGAAATGCACATAAAATTTGAATCATTCAAGTTTAAACATGCTCAAAATGAGAAAAACAACCTAAGTTTTTGTGTTGCATTAATCAAAAGTCAAAAATTATAGGAAAAATGCATAAAGTTTGAGTCTTTTGATTGTAAACATGCTCAAAATGAGTAAAACCACTTACGTTTTGGTGTTGCATCATTCAAAAGTCAAAAATTAATGAAAGCATGCATTAAGTTTGAATATTTTGGTTGCAAACATGCTCAAAATGAGTAAACCACTTTTCCTTTGGTGTTACATTATTCAAAACTCAAAAATGATAAAAAATGTGAATAAAGTTTGAATCTTTTGATTGTAAACATCCTTAAAATGAGTAAAATTGTCTAAATATTGGTGTTGCATTATTCAAATATCAAAAATATAGGAAATATTAATAAAGTTTGACTTTCTTGATTGTAAACATGCTCTTAATTAGTAAAACTACCTATGTTTTGATGTTGTATTATTAAAATCTCAAAAATTACAAGGAATGTGCATTAAGTTTTAATCTTTTAATTGTAAAATGCTTAAAATGAGTAAAATTGGCTAAGTTTTGGTGTTGCATTATTCAGAACTCAAAAATTATAGGAAACACACATAAAGTTTGAATCTTTTGATTGTAAACATGCTTAGAATGAGTAAAAATGCCTAATTTTTGGTGTCGCATTATTCAAAACTAAAATTATTTGAAACACGCAAAGTTTGAATCTTTTAATTATAAATATACTTGAAATGATTAAAACTACCTATGTTTTGATTGTGCATTATTAAAAAATCAAACATTATAAGAATCACAAATAAAGTTTAAATCTTTTGATTGTAAACATGCTCAAAATGAGTAAAACCACCTAAGTTTTGATGTCGCATTATTTAAAACTCAAATAAAATAGGAAATAGTTTGAATCTTTTGATTGTAAACATGTTTGAAATGAGTAAAACCACTTAAGTTTTGGTGTTACATTATTCAAAACTCAAATTATAGGAAATACACATAAAGTTTGAGTCTTTTGATTGTAAACATACTTGAAATGAGTAAAAACTCTTAAGTTTTGGTGTTGCAACATTCAAAACTAAAAAATTAATGGAAATGCACATAAAGTTTGAATCTCTTGATTGTAAACATGTTCAAAAGGATTAAAACCAATTATGTTTTGGTGTTGCATTATTCAAAACTCAAAAATGATAAGAAATGTGAAAAAAGTTTGAATATTTTGATTGTAAACATGATTAAAATGAGTAAACCCATCTAAAATTTGGTGTTGTATTTCTCAAAAATTATAGGAAATGTGCATAAAGTTTGACTCTTTTAATTGTAAACATGCTCAAAATCAGTAAGACCACCTAGGTTTTGGTGTTGTATTATTCAAATCTCAAAAATGATAGGAAATGTGCAAAAAGTTTTAAGATTTTGATTGTAAAATGATTGAAATGAGTAAAACCACCTAAGTTTTGGTATTGTATTCAAAACTCAAAAATTATAGGAAACACACATAAAATTTGAAGTTTTTGATTGCAAACATACTTAGAATGAATAAAAATGCCTAATTTTTGGTGTCACATTATTCAAAACTCAAATTATAGGAAACACACATAAAGTTTGAATCTTTTTGATTGTGAATATACTTGAAATGAGTAAAAACTACCCATGTTTGATTTTGAATTATTAAAAACTCAAAAATTATAGGAAACGCAAATAAAGTTTGAATCATTTGATTGTAAACATGCTCAAAATGAGTAAAACCACCTTTGTTTTGATGTTGCATTATTCAAAACTCAAAAATTATAGAAAAAACACATAAATTTGGAATCTTTTAATTGTAAACATGCTTAAAACAAGTAAAACCACCTAAGTTTTGGTGTTGCAATATTCAAAACTCAAAAATTATAGGAAACGTCCATAAAGTTTGAATCTTTTGATTGTAACCATGCTCAAAATGAGTAAACTACATATATTTTGGTGTTTCATTATTTAAACATAAAAAATTATAGGAAACATGTAATAAAGTTTAAATCTTTTGATTGTAAACATGTTTAAAATGAGTAAAATTACCTAGGTTTTGGTGTTGCATTATTTAAAACTCAAAAAATATAGGAAAAGTGCATAAAGTTTGAATCTTTTGATTGCAAACTTGATTCAAATGAGTAAAACTACTTATGTTTTGGTGTTGCATTTTTCAAAACTCAAAAATTAGGAAACATAAATAAAGTTCAAACCTTTTGATTGTAAACATGCTTGAAATGAGTAAAATTGCCTAGGTTTTGATCTTGCATTATTTAAAATTCAAAAATTATAGGAAATATGCTTAAAGTTTGAATCATTTGAATTTAAACATGCTCAAAATGAGTAAAACAACCTATGTTTTTGTGTTACATTATTCAAATCTCAAAAATTATAGGAAAGACACACAACATTTGAGTCTTTTTATTGTAAACATACTCAAAATGAGTAAAACCACTTAAGTTTTGGTATTACATCATTCAAAACTCAAAATTTAATGGAAACATGCATAAATTTTGAATCTTTTGATTGTAAACATGGGTGAAATGAGTTAAACCACTTATGTTTTGGTGTTGCATTATTCAAAACTTAAAAATGTGAATAAAGTTTAAATATTTTTATTGTAAAAATGGTTCAAATGAGTAAAACCATCTAAATTTTGGTGTTGCATTATTCAGATCTCAAAAATTATAGGAAATGTGCATAAAGTTTGACTCTTTTGACTGTAGACATGCTTGAAATGAGTAAAACTACCTAAGTTTGGTGTTATATTATTAAAATCTCAAAAATTATAGGGAATGTAAATAAATTTTGAATCTCTTAATTGTAAAATGCTTGAAATGAGTAAAACTGCCTAAGTTTTGGTGTTGCATTATTCAAAACTCAAAAATTATAAGAAACACACATAAAGTTTGAATCTTTTAATTATAAGCATGCTCAAAATGAGTAAAAATGCTTAATTTTTTGTGTCACATTATTCAAAACTCAAATTATAGCAAACACAAAAAATGATTGAATTTTTTTGATTGTAACTATACATGAAATGAGTAAAATTGACTATGTTTTGATTTTGCATTATCAAAAACTCAAAAATTATAGGAAACATGAATAAAGTTTATATCTTTTTATTATAAACATGCTTGAAATGAGTAAAACCACTTAATTTTTGTTGTTACATTATTAAAAACTCTAAAAATATAGGAAACACGCATAAATTTTGAATATTTTAATTGTAAACATGTTCTAAATGAGAAAAGCTACTTATGTTTTGGTGTTAGATTATTCAAAACTTAAAAATTATAGGAATCACAAATAAAGTTTGAAGTTTTTTTATTGCAAACATGCTCAAATAAGAAAAACCTCTTAAGTTTTGGTGTTGCATTATTTAAAACTCAAAAATTAATGAAAACTCGCATAAATTTTAATTCTTTTTATTGTAAATATGCTCCAACTAAGAAAAATCAGTGTTGTTTTGGTTTTGCATTACTCAAAACTCAAAAATGATAAGAAATACAAATAAAGTTTTAATATATTGATTGTAAACATGCTTAAAATGAGTAAACCTATATAAAGTTTGGTGCTGCATTACTCAAATCTCAAAAATTATATGAAAAGTGCATAAATGTTTGTTTTTTTGATTGTAAACTTGCTCAACACAAATAAAACCACTTAAGTTTTGGTGTTGTATTATTGAAATCTTAAAAATTATAGGAAATGTGCATAAAGTTTGAATCTTTTGATTGAAAATGCTTGAAATGAGTAAAAACACCTAAGTTTTGGTGTTTAATTATTTAGAACTCAAAAATTGTAGGAAATACACATAAAGTTTGAATCTTTTGATTGTAAACATGCTCAAAATGAGTAAAAATGACAAATTTTTGGTGTCACATTATTCAAAACTCAAATTATAAGAAACACACATTAATTTTAAATCTTTTGATTGTAAACATGCTCAAAATGAGTAAAACCACCTAAGTTTTGATGTTGCATTATTCAAAACTAAAAAAATCTAAGAAACACATGTAAAATTTGAATATTATAATTGTAAACATGCTCAAAATGAGTAAGAATACCTAAGTTTTAGTGTTGCATTATTTAAAACCCAAAAATTATAGTAAACATGCATAAAGTTTGAATTTTTTGATTGTAACCATGCTTGAAATGAGTAAAACTACATACATTTTGGTGTTGCATTATTCAAAACTCAAAAATTATAGAAAACACATAATAAAGATTAAATCTTTTGATTGTAGACATGTTTGAAATGAGTAAAACTACATTAGTATTGGTGTTACATTAATTAAAACTAAAAAATTATAGGAAAAGTGCATAAATTTTGAATCTTTTTTATTGTAAACATGCTCAAAATGAGTAAAACCATTTAAATATTAGTGTTTCCTTGTTCAAATATTAAAAATTATAGGAAATGCACCTAAATTTTAAATATTTTGATTTCAAACATGTTTGAAAAGAGTAAAACTACATAAGTTTTGGTGTCACATTATTAAAAACTCAAAAAATATAGGAAATGCACATAAATTTTGAATCATATGACAATAGACAAGCTTGAAGCAAGTAAACTTGCCTATGTTTTGGTGTTACATTATTCAAAACTAAAAAATTATAAGAAACATACATAAAATTTGAATCTTTTGATTATAAAAATATTCAAAATGAGTAAAAATGCCTAAGTTTTGGTGTTTCATTATTCAAAGCTCAAAAATTATAGGAAACATACAAAAATTTTGAGTATTTTGATTATAAACATTGTCAAAATGAGTAAATCTGCCTAAGTTTTGGTGTTGCATTATTCAAAACTCAAAAATTATAAGATATGTGTATAAAGTTTGAATTTTGTTAATTGTAAACATGCTCAAAACAAGTAAAAACCCACCTATTTTTTGGTGTTACATTATTCAAAACTCAAAAATTATATGAAACGTGGATAAATTTTGAATCTTTTGATTGTAAACATGCTCAAAATGAGAAAAACCACCTATTTGGTGTTGCATTATTCAAAAACCAAAAATTATAGGAAACACATAAAGTTTGAATCTTGTGATTCTAAACATGTTATAAATGTGTCAAACCACTTAATTTTTGGTGTTACATTATTCAAAACTCAAAAATTATAGGAAACCAATATAAATCTGAATATTTTAATTCTAAACATGCTCGAAATGAGTAAAATTGCTTAAGTTTTGGTGTTGCATTATTCAAAACTAAAAAAGTATTGAAAACACGTATAAAGTTTAAATCTTTTGAATGTAAACATGCTTGAAATGAGAAAAACTATATAATTTTTGGTGTTACATTATTAAAAACTCAAAAACTATAGGAAATGTGCATAAAGTATAAATATTTTGATTGTAAACATGTTCGAAATAAGTAAAACAACCTATGTTTTTGTGTTGCATTATTCAAAACTATAAAATCATAGGAAAAGTGCATAAATTTTGAATCTTTTGATTGTAAAAATGCTCAAAATGAGTAAAACCACCAACATTTTGGGGTTACATTTTTAAAACATGTTTGAAATGAGTAAAACTTCCTATGTTTTAGTGTTACATTATTCAAAACTCAAAAATGATAGGAAAGGCATATAATGTTTGAATCTTTTGATTGTAAACATGCTTGAAATGAGTAAAAATGCCTATGTTTTATTATTTGCATTATTAAAAACTCAAAAATTATAGGAAATGCATATAAAGTTTGAACCTTTTGATTGTAAACATGTACAAAATGAGTAAAACAACCTATGTTTCAGTGTTGCATTATTCAAAACTCAAAAATTATAGGAAATATTCATAAAGTTTGAATGTTTTGATTGTAAACATGCTAAAAATGAGTAAAACTACCTATGTTTATGTGTTGGATTATTCAAAACTCAAAAATGATAGGAAACACACATAAAGTTTGAATATTTTGATTGTAAATATGCTCAATTTGAGTAAAACACTTTATGTTTTGGTGTTGCATTATTCAAAACTCAAAAAATTATATGAAACATAAATTTTAAATATTTTTATTGTAAACATGCTCAAAATAAGTAAAACCACCTAAGTTTTTGTGTTGCATTATTAAAAACTCAAAAATTATAGAAAACACACATAAAGTTTGAATATTTTGATTCTAAACATTCTCAAAATGAGTAAAACAACCTAAGTGTTGGTATTGGATTATTCAAAATTAAAAAGTTATGGGAAACACACATAAAGTTTGAATCTTCTGATTATAAACATGCACAATATGAGTAAAACTACCTATATTTTGGTGTTGCATTATACAGAAACTAAAAAATTATAGAAAACATGCTCGAAATGAGCAAACCCATCAATGTTTTTGTGTTGAATTATGTAGAACTCAAAAATTATATAAAATGTGCATAAATTTTTAATATTTTGAATGTAAACATGCTCAAAATGAGTAAAACCACCTAAGTTTTGATGTTGCATTATTCAAAACTAAACAATTATAGGAAATGCACATAAATTTTGAATCTTTTGATTATAAATATGCTTAAAAAGGAGTAAAACCATGTAATTTTTTGTGTAGCATTATTCCAAACTCAAAATATAGGAAACATGCATAAAGTTTAAATCTTTTGATTACAAACATTCTCAAAATGCATAAAAATGCCTATGTTTTTTTGTTGGATTATTCAAAGTTCAAAAATTATAGGAAACATGCATAAAGTTTTAATATTTTGATTGTAACCATGCTTGAAATGAGTAAAACCACCTACGTTTTGGTGTTGCATTATTCAAAACTCAAAAATTATAGCAAACATGCATAAAATTTGAATCTTTTGATTGTAAACATGCTCAAAAGGAGTAAAATTGCATAAGCTTTTGTGCTGCATTATTTAATGTTCAAAAATTATAAGAAACATGGATAAATTTTGAATCTTTTGATTCTAAAATGTTTGAATGTAGATACATAATCCTATCTTAAAACACAATTTGTTTTTTTGTTTAATTATTATTTGTCTATGAATATAACTCAGTATTCTTTATCCTATCAAATATCCTTTGCCAATCGAGCAAGTATCTTACCATACGGGTTAGGCATCTATTATCATGTGATAAATGAGAAAGTATCTAACCATACATGTTAGGCATATATTACATTATGCCAAATAGGCAAGCATCTAACTATATGGTTATAAATCTATAGATGAGTAAGATATGGTCTGGCTAGAGACATGACTCATCAGGATCAATCAGATCCTGAGTCACTCATTGTTCGCTGCTCATCTCTATTGGATAAGCACTAAGGTCACCATGATATAAGTATTAACATATAATAATAGTCGCATTCTATCTTATAATTTGGCCCAAAGCCTCAATAACTATGATGATCCAATTGGGATCCTTTTGAGTATATCAAAAAATTCTTATCTTTGCTTTGTTTATCTAAACTAGGGTCTTATTATACTAGTCTTGCCCTTTTAGTTAACTTTAATCTTATTTAGCATGCAACCCCAACCCCATCCTAATCACCTACATACTAGAATCATCCTTTGCTTCTTAGACTACCTACATACCTTTTTTTGTGCAAGATCAAGGTGTAGTAGTATGCATGTAGTTATGTTTCCTATTTTATGTTTCATATGAACTATAGGTTTGGGTATGCAGCCCTTTCTATGGCCCAGTTTCCCAGATAGTTCTTCTATGATCGGTACCCAAATGAGAGTGTAAAAGTATCAGTTTAAGTGACTAAATACTTGTTTAATTAAACTATCACTAAATCTTAACAAGAAATAGAAATGAATATTACATGCTACACACCATTTTTTACTTTTTTTCATCAATAATATTTTTTATTCTTGCTTTAGACAACCTAATTCTTACAACTATTTTTCCCAAAGTTTTCTTATTTTAGAGCTATATGGTTGGTGGTTTCTTGATAATAATTGGTTTAACATCCTCAATCTTGGTTTTCATTGCTTCTTTTCAATGGTACTAAATTTTGAGTAAAAAATATACTTTCTCTATTTCTATTTCATAAGTTCACAAATTAAAATCATTTAAGGTAGTTCAAACTATTTTCTTATCTTAATTATTCTAGTTGATTAAGAGGGATTATCCCAACCCATGGGATTAATGATAGGACATTATCCTTATTTCTCCTAGATGATTTATAGGGATGATGTACAAACATCATTATTATAACTATTAGGCTATGGATGTAGTAGCTCAAGCATGATAGCATTACTCATAAATGTGAGTCAGAGATACTGCTTAATACCAAATGTTACGTAGTTTTGTTTAACCTTAAATTCTTAATCTAAGTTAAGATTTAAAAGTAAAGAATACTTGAAATAAATTAATGCATTATATTTAGAAAGCAAATTCTTGAGTAGAAAGGTAAAAATCAAATCTGTAACATAATCTCCTATTTTAATCATCATGTTGATTTACAACAACATTATTTTTCTTTGACAATTATACCTTTAGTCTATTTAAGTAAACTTTTCTATAAAATAACTTATACACATGGAGTTTAAGAATGCTATTTTGAACTTGAATTTAATGTTAAATAAATCCTTTATATGCTTGAAAGGAGGGTTCTCAAATTGAGGGTTCAACCCTAGAATGAAGAATATTTATTTTCATACTATTCTTAATGATAATAAAATTCGTCATCAAAGCTTAACAACAATCAAAGCAAGGGTCTACTCAAAATATTATTTTATGACAACTTAGATTGCTTTATGGTAATTTCATGTATCAAATCAATATTATCACAATCTAGGTTTACGCCTGTAACTTTATAGACTATATCAAATGTATTTCTAAAATTTATAATTAGTTACATAGAAAATAAAACTCATTTATTTAATGCTATATTCTACACTTTTCACTGAACTGGGTATGGAGATCATGTTAATATTTGTAAATAGATACATAATGTAAAATTATATATATCAACTAATATTAAATGAGCTCATATTTTTATATGTTATATGTCTCTCAAATATATGATTTTTTTATACATTATTGTTTTCTATAAAATCATTTACTTTCCCTAACAACAAGTTGCATTATCATTTTGTTTCTAGTAATGCAAAATTCATTCTATTTTAGTTTTCTAAAAATAAATACATTATATTTTTCTTTTTATCTTATAATTTAAATAAAGTATTATACTTACATGGTGCCCTTAGAAATCCTTGACTAAAATGGAATGTGGTTCCACTTGAATTAAATATAGCTGAGATAAATGTATGGTGGTGGTGTTGATCTTGGTGTTGAGTTGTGGAGCTAAAAGCTTCACCAATGAGCAAATTGCAAGCTTGTTGTATTTACATAGTTGCCAATGTCAGTCAGGGATCGATTGGAGGTTGCTGATGTTGGTTATGGATCAATCGACATCGGTCATATGTAGGCAGACAAGGACCGATGTCGATCACCTGTGCGTTCCAAAAGTCTATTTTCATGGGATGAACAAAATGTTTGCATGAATAGTTTAATTGTTAGTGTTAAGTCCGTGTTTCTATTTTTGGCAAGACTGATTTGAGCCTTTGATTAGGAGGTGTATATAATGGTTGAGAATGCATAGCTCATGATCCCTAATTCTATATAATAGGGATAGATCTTCATAGCTTGTAGACATGAAATTGTAGACAATTCAAGTAGTTGAATTGTGTTTGTAATTGATAAAGAGAACTCTTGAGGGAAAGAGACCTGTACATCTGAGAGGTGTGGAAGAAAGAGAGATTTCTTCAATTGTATTTCCTTCTGAAAAGAGTTTATTACAAGTTTTCATTGTTTCTTGTATCTCATGTTCTTTATTGATTCTGATTTCTAGTTGCTTATTATTTTGGTTTAATTCCGTGTTTAGTTGCTTACACAAAAGTAATCAATTGTATCTTGTTAGATCCTGACACTTGGGTAGGGTTAAAGAAGAGAAAGGAATAGAAATTGATATGGAAACAATGTTAATGTTGTTGGGCAAGAAGGATATTCCCTCTTTATAAACTTTTCCATGCAAATTTTCCTTCGTGAATGGTTTCCAACTACTTCTTATGTGGCAATTATTTTATATGTAGCATGAGTTAAAGTGGGTGATGACCCTTAGGAAGGTGGAATGAGTTAATCCAAATGAAGAGAAATTTATTTAACACTAAGAGTTTACAATTATTTCCTCATGCATTAGTTGGTATAAGTGATAGTTTACATACATTATACATGGCTTACGTGGAGGATTTGGTATAGTGTAGGCTTAGCACATAGGTGAGGTGGTAGGTTAGGTAGTTAGAATAGTCTTATTTTAATATTTTTAGGTTATACATAGGTTTTTTATTAGGTATTAATTAATAATAATTAAACTCTTAAATTATTTATGATAATTTTTTTAAAGTTAAAAATTAAAATAATTAAATAAAAGAAAAGTTCATTTCTATTAAAATAACCTTGATGTATTCCAATATTATCAAATTGATAATATTCTTCTCCAATCCTATACATGGTATTTATTACATGAATATTAAATCCTATTAAAAAACTATTTCACATATGGTGATTAATTATTTTAGCAAAGAAAGTAATGAAAAAGATTAAATATTCATCCCATTTAATTTTCCCTTGTTCACAATTGTATATTATGACAACATTTCATATATTTATACGTAAAGAAATAAATTTAATAGTTTAATGATTCTTAACTTTTGGAATTTGAAAGTAAAATTAAATCATACCTTGCTTTCTTATAAAATGTCATTGATGACTTGATAGCTCTTTGAAATCAACACAAAAGTTAAGTTAACTTAAAAGTCAACTCATCCTAACATAAATACTAAATGAGGTCTAAAAAAACTTAAAGTATGAGTATGAGTCCATAGTGTAGGAAGAGAGGTATTAACATCCTCCCCCGCTTATATTGTGCATTGTCCCAATGCACTACAAAAGTTTTATTAAGTTCATAAATTTTAAAATAAAAATGGAAACTTGTTTTTCATTTCTTCGATGTCCTCTCAAGTTGCACTTCTTTCACCATATTAATCCTACTATACCTTATACTGACAAATATCTCTATTGCATAATTGGTATCAACACCTCACCAGCACTCTATATGGCTCTATTATTATTTTATCAGGTTCTTAGACCTATAAATCATTCTAGTTTAAAATGTGTTTATTATTAGGCACATATTTTTTAAGAAGTGACACATGGAAGACATCATGAATGTGACTTAGCTATAGGAGTAAGGCTAATCAATAGGCTATTGGGTTGATTCTCTCTAGGATCTTAAAAGGTCCTACAAAGTGAGGATCTAACTTCACCTTTTTCCCAAAGGTTATGTAACTTTTATGTAGTCTAACCCTTAAAAACACCTTATCACCAATCAATAATTCTCTCTAAACTCTCTTCCTATCGACATAGCTCTTTTTCCTATCTGATGCTTCCTTCAACCTTTACCTTATAACTTTCACCTATTCCTCCATGTCTTTAAAAAATTTAGGACCAATTACTATTGTATCCTCAAGGTTATCCCAACTAAGTGGCATTTGATAGATTCTCCCATATAGAGCTTCAAATAGAGTCATACCTAAAGATGTTTGAAACAAGTTATTATAAGAAAATTTTACAAATGGAAGATAAGCTTCCCATTTGGTTTGTTGATCTATATAGTACATCCTTAGGAGGTCTTCTACACCCTAATTTATCTTTTCCCTTTGTCCATCCATCTTGATATGAAATACAGAGTTAAAGTTCAATTGTGTACCTAAGGCTGACTAAAGGGTCATCTAAAACCTTGAAGTAAACCTAGAATCTCTATCTAATATGATCTTTTCTAGAATTCCATGCAATCTAACCACTTCTTTCAAAAATTAGTTGGCTAAGGTTAGTGCATCATCAGTCAAATTCTTAGGTATGAGATGCACCACCTTAGTAAGCTTATCGATTACCACCATAATAGCATCATGCCTGTAGGGTGTCATAGGTAATCCTTATATGAAATCTATACTGACAACTTGCCATTTATATTATGAAATATCATGTAGATATAAAATTCCTATAGGATAATGGTATTTTTCTTTAACCATCTAACATTCCAAGCATCACACCACATAATACAATATCTCTTTTCATCCCTTGCCAAAAGTATAGTTTCTTAAGATCAACATATAGTTTATTTACCCTTGGATGACCTGAGTAGGGTGTATCATGAGCTTCAATCAAGATTATCTTCCTTACATCTTCTACATCTAGAACATAGATCCTAATCTTATACTAAAGCAATCCCTCACCATCCAAGGTATATCCTTTAATTTTTAGGTCTTTCAAATTTTATTCTATCATTATTCTCACTTGATTATACCAAGGATATTGTTTTTACCCTTCTAATATTTACCCTTTTAGATTAAATATATTCATTGTTATACTCATTAGGTGTCTTCTCCTACTCAAAGCATAAACAACCCTATTCTCTTTTTCCTTGATATACTCAATTTCAAAATCATACTCACTCAAGAACTCTAACCCCTTCTTTGCCTAGCATTTAGATTAGGTTGAGTGAATATGTACTTTAGCCCTTGATGGTTAGTTTTTAGTTCAAAATGTTTCCCAATAAGGAATTGTCTCCACTTCTATAAAGCATGAATAATTTCCACCAATTCTAAATCATGAGGGTCATAATTTACTTTATGGGTTTTTAATTTCCTAGGATCATACACTATTATGCCATCATTCTAAATGAGTACTCCCAATACTTTGATGGATGCATCTATTACAATCATGAAATGTCCATTTAGATTGGGTACTATTAAGATGGGTGTCATCATCAACTTTTCCTTCAAAATATGGAAAGTTTTATCATACTACTTTGTCCATATAAAATTTTTACCTTTCCTTTGCAATATTGTAATTAGGTTGGTGATCCTAGAAAAACCTTTAACAAATCTCCTATAATATCCTACTAACCCCATGAAACTCCTTACTTTTGATAGATTCTTAGGGATTGGCCATTCCATTATTTCCTTTATCTTGTCTAGATTTACTACAATTACTTCTTTGGATATGATGTGGCCTAGATAATGGATCTCCTTCTTAAAAATGCCCATACGGACATCTTACCATATAGTTTAAGTTCTCTCAACCTCTGAAGAACCAATTAAAGATGTGCTAAGTGATCCTCCTCATTTTTAGAGTATATCAAAATGTAATCTATGAACACCAAGATGAACTTATCCAGGTAATTATGGAACACATTGTTCATTAAGTTCATAAATGTTGAAGGAGCATTTTCTACCCCCAAATGGTACTATAGTAAACTCATAATGTCCATATCTAGTTTTGAAAGTAATTTTTAGAATATCCTCCAACTTAATTCTTAGCTGATGATATCTTAATTGAAAGTATATCTTCAAGAAAATTGTTGCTCCTTTAATTTCCTAAAAAGGTCTTCTATTTGAGGTAGGGGATATCTATTTTTAATTATGACCTTATTCATCATTTTATAATCAGTGTATAATATTAGAGTTCCATCTTTATTTTTAACAATTAAGACTAGAGCTCCCTAAGGAGACACACTTGGTATAATCAATCCTTTATGCAAGAGTTTCTCTAGCTGAATTTTAAGTTCCATCAAGTTAGTGGTATTTATTCTATAGGGTGCTCTAGAGATTGGCTGAGCTCCTAGTAAAATATCAATTGAGAAATCAAATTCTCACTTAGGGGGTATTTTAGGTAATTCTTTAGGAAACACATCCTCAAATTACGTTAGGAATGCATACCCTTCTAAGTTTGGTTCATCTTTGATCTCATCCTTACCATCTATTATTACCATGAAAATTAGAACTCCCTTCCTTCTCTCCTTCTTTAGTTACATAGCTGATATGGTTTCTAATTTTATGGGCCTATGACCCCCTTGAATCATAACCCATCTCCCCTCATTTTTGTAACACCTAACCAAATTTCCCTAATAATCTATTTTAGATTGGTGATGGTAAGCCAACTCATCCCTATTATTACATCATAGGCTCCGAAGGGTGCTACAAATAGGTCTAAGCTTGTCTCAAAATATAGAAATTATATTTTTGCCTTGGGTAATGACTGCATTATCCCCATAATAGACCATCTATGATGAATTAATGTGGTTCATTGGAAGAGATATATTTATTTCTAATTCAAGATAAATGAAACATTCTGATGAACTAGTTGAGAATTGAAATGGGTTTACCCAATAATTTACTTATAGCTTTAATTGGTACATTTTGGTATTTACTTTGGTGATTAATTATTATAATATTGATCCTTTATTATGGTCCCATCTAAGGCTAATTATCCATTATGTATCCCTTGCATCCTTATGCACTCTCATGTTGGGGATCAACCAACAATAGATTAAACTTGTGAAAGCAATGAATGTGGAATTAAATTCGATAGACAAGTAACTAGAATGATAAGCAGCAAGAACACGAGATACAAGAAACCACCTTGAAAACTTGTATTAACAAACTCTTTACAAAAGGAATACAATTGAAGAAACTTCTTTCTTCCACACCTCTCCTAGATGTATAGATCTCTCACTAGATCTCTATTCCTCAAGAGCTCTCTCTCTCTCAAGAATAATCAACTCCAACAAACCTGGATTGATTCAATTCTATACTGTTCTTCAACATACCAATTCTACAATAACTCACAATAATTACAATAAGCTAGGAAGATCTAATTCTACATATAGAATTAGGAGACTTGAGCATGCACTTACAACAAACAATTAAGCCACTTGAACAAGGGCTCTAAAAATAATATTGCTAATAATAGAGACGCGAGCTTAAGACTACAACTTAAACTCATCATGAAAACACTCACTTCTGTCCTCAGAAATAGCTTTCTGGACGCACATGCAACCGACGTCGGTTCCTGCTGCTTGCCTGTGACCGCAGCCGGTCGACCCACTGCCGACGTCAGTGCCTCTGCAACTGCACCTGACCGACGTCAGTCACTCCTGACCGATGCCGGTGTCTGTGTAGACCCAAACCTATTAAAGTATGCTCCTTGGTGAAGCTTTTAGCTCCACACCCTAACAATCTCCCACTTGGAGATAAACAGCTGCACCAGTACCTGTACAACAACATCTTCTAGCTCTTCCATCTTCAACATAATCATGAAGACGAACAGAAGTTGAATGAAGATTCAACTTCTCCTTTGTAACCAACTTGGTTAACATATCAGTAGGATTCCTATCCGTATGGATCTTCTCCAACTTCAACTCACCATCTTCCAATACCTGTCATATGAAATGGTACCTTAGCTATATGTGCTTTGTTCTTGAATGAAAGGCTGAATTCTTAGCCAAATGGATTGCACTCTGACTGTCACTATACAATCTACAACTCTCATGCTCCCTACCAAGCTCATCCATGAACCATGTCATCCATATCATCTCTTTGCTAGCCTCTGTGGCTGTAATATACTCTGCTTCTATAGTTGACAAGGCAACAACCTTCTGCAACTTAGATATCCAGCTAACCGTCGTTCCACCTACAGTGAAAACATAACCTGTAGTGCTCCTCTTGCCATCTAAATCACCTGCCATATCTGAATCTACATAACCATGTAGAGAAGTATCTGAACCTCCATAGCACAAGTGCCTACTGTTGGGTCCTCTCAGATATCTGAGAATCCACTAAACTGCTTTCCAATGTTCCTTACCTGGATTGGCCATATACTTACTTACCACTCCCACTGCTTGGGCAATATCTGGTCTAGTACACACCATTGCATACATCAAACTCCCTATTGCGGAAGAATATGGAACCTTATTCATGTACTCTACCTCATCATATGAATTAGAACATTGTTCTTTACTCAACTTAAAATGTCCAGTCAAAGGTGTGCTTACCGGTTTAGCATCCTGCATATTGAACCATTTCAACACCTTATCCACATAATCTTCTTGAGACAATATCAACCTGTGATTTTTCCTGTCTCTCTTAATGCTCATGCCAAGGATTTTCTTTGCTGCTCCTAAATCCTTCATAGCAAATGTTTGAGCTAATTTCACTTTAAGCTCAGAGATATCCTGCATGTGTGATCCTGTAACCAGCATATCATCTACATACAACAATAGCATAATATATCTACCATTATTAAATCTCTTGAAATACACGCAATGGTCAGATTGACAACTATTGTAGCCATGCTCAGTCATAAACCTGTCAAATTTTAAATACCATTGCCTAGGAGCTTGCTTGAGGCCATACAAGATTTTCTTCAATCTGCACACAAACTTCTCCTTACCCTTGACCTCGAATCCTTCTGGCTGCTCCATATATATTTCCTCATCCAAATCTCCATGAAAAAATGCTGTCTTAACATCTAGCTGCTCAAGATGAAAATCATCAAAAGCAACCAAAGACAATACAACCCTTATAGAAGTCATTTTAACAACAGGAGAAAAAATCTCACCAAAGTCGATACCTAGCTTTTGTGTAAATCCTTTTACTACTAATCTGGCCTTATATCTCATCTATCCATTCTCACCTTCTTTCAACCTGTAGGTCCATCTGTTCTTCAGTGTCCTCTTACCAGCTGGCAATTCAACCAAATCCCATGTTTGGTTCTCTCTTAAGGACTTCAACTCCTCAACCATGCCACACTCCCACTAAATCTTGGACTCCACCTATATTGCTTCCTCAAAACTCTCTGGTTCTCCACTATCAGTTAGCAATAGGTAAAATAAAGAAGGAGAATATCTAATTAGAGGCTTACTCACCCTTTCTGACCTCCTGATGGGTGTCTGAGACTCATTCACAACACGCTGTCCACCCAAATTCTCTGACAGTGACCGACCTCGGTCACCTCCAGACCTGTTACTGGCCGACGTCGGTTCTTCTTGACCGACCTCGGTGCCTGTCCTGTTGATGTCGGTCTCTGTACGGCCGATGCTAGTTTCTGTACTACCGACGTTGGTTCTTAACCTATCGATGTCGGTCTCTGTGTTTTCCTGTAAGTGATTATTTCTTTTTCTCGTGAGCTCATATTGGACTTTCACCTCATCCAATTCACCATTGCTCTACTCAGATTGATTCAGCTTCCTTAGCTGATCACAATACATCACTCTTTCATTGAAAACAACATCACGGCTCTTGATTACCTTGTTAGTTTCTAGATTTCACAATCTGTAACCAAAATCATCTGAGCCATAGCCAATAAACATTCACCTCATAGACTTAGCATCAAGCTTCTTTCTATTTTCTTTATTTATGTGCACAAAGGCTTCACAACCAAAAACTTTGAGATATGAGAGATCAACCTTTTTACCTGTCCATGCCTCTTCTGGAATACCACCATCTAGAGCTATAGAGGGTCCTCTATTAATCAAGTATACTACAGTGTCAATAGCTTGTGCCCAAAACTGTAAGGGCAAACTGGCATGCAATCTCATACATCTTGTATGCTCCATTATTGTCCTGTTCATCCTTTCAGCAATTCCATTCTGCTGAGGTGTCCTTAGAACCGTCTTTTGCCTGTGGATTCCATGCATGTAACAATAATCTCTGAACTTATGACTACAGAACTCACCGCCATTGTCTGATCTCAGGCACTTCAATCTCTTACCTATTTCATTCTCAACCATAGCTTCCCAAATCTTAAACATCTCAAATACATCATATTTTCTTCTAATACAATAGATCCATACCTTCCTTGTAGCATCATCTATGAAAGATACATAGTACTGTGATCCTCCAATGGAAGCAACCTGAGCCGGTCGCCACATGTCTGTGTGAACAAGCTGTAACTTATGCCTCTTCTTAGTAGACCCAGTCTTGAGAGAACTAACCCTTTTTTGTTTTCCAAATACACAGTGCTCATAAAACTCTAGATCTATGCCTTTTAAATCTGAAAGCATACCTTTGGACTTAAGAATTGACATCCCCTTCTCACTCATGTGGCCAAGCCTTGAGTGCCACAATTTAGCATCCACATCTGAAGTAGATAATACAGAAGGAGATTTGTTAGTAACACAATTACACAAATAGAGAGTGCCTTCTCTCTTACCTATGGCCATAACAAGTGCACCCTTGGTCACCTTCCAACATTCTGCTGTGAGAGTTACTGTATAACCCTCATCGCCTAACTTTCCTACAAAAATCAAATTTCTCTTCAAGCTAGGAACATGCATCACATCTCTCAACACCCATGTGTTGCTATTCTGCATCTTCAGCTGCACTTTACCTTTGCCAATTATTTTGCAGGGCTCATCATCCCCTAGATACACTATTCCAAAATCTCCATGGATATAGTCACTAAAATATTCCCTGTTAGGGGTAGCATGAAAAGATGCACCAGAATCTAACACCTAAGATTCTATATTATTATGCAGAGAGAAAATTAAAGCATCTTATGCAATACCTGCAACCTTGGCTTCTTCCTTTCCTTCGTGCTGATTGTCCTCCTTAGGTTTTGCCCAACAATCTCTACTTATGTGCCCCATCTTTCCACAATTCCAGCATTATGGCCTTCTACCATTTCTGGATTTAGATCCGCCTTTCCCCTTAGATTTGGATCTTGATCTGCCTTTCTTGCTCTTCTCTTTCTACCTCCCCCTGCTCTCAAAACTTAAAGCATTCCCAGATGGCTCTTCTGTGCTTTTCCTATGAATTTCTTCATTCAAGATAACACTAACAACATCCTCTACTTTCAAAATATTTGATGCAGATGCAGTATTACTTACTGCCATTACTAAGCCATGCCAGCTTTCAGGCAAAGAACATAATATTAAAAGAGCTTTTATTTCATCATCAAAAATTATATTCACTGAACTTAATTGATTCACAATTCCATTGAAATCATTCAGATGAGTAGAAATAGATCCACCTTCATTCATATGCAAATTAAATAACTGCTTTATAAGATATACCTTATTAGAAGCTGAGGGTTTTTCATACAAATTTGCTAATGTAGTCACCAACTCTACCGTAGACTTTGCCTGTGATAAATTAGATATCACAATGGATGCTAGACTCAGTCTTATAGACCCCAGAGCCTTTCTGTCAAGAACTTCCCATTCTTCATCCTCCATGTCTTTGGGCTTCTTTGCAACCCCACCTAACGATAAGTAGAGATCTTTCTGATACAGATAATCCTCTATCTACATTCTCCAGTGTTGGTAATTTTTGCCATTAAACTTTTCCATTCTCAATTTACTTTCATCTGCCATTGCTTCTCCCACTCAAATAGAAATCCCTGCGAAAACCCCTATGAGAACCTGTAATCAATATGCACTATACAGATCTGAACCACCTGTTAGTGAACCTGAGCTCTGATACTACCTGTTGGCGATCAACCAACAATAGATTACACTTGTGAAAGCAATGAATGCAGAATTAAATTAGATAGACAAGTAACTAGAATGATAAACAGCAAGAACACGAGATACAAGAAACCACCCTGAAAACTTGTATTAACAAACTCTTTACAAAAGGAATATAATTGAAGAAACTTCTTTCTTCCACACCTCTCCTAGATGTATAGATCTCTCACTAGATCTCTATTCCTCAAGAGCTCTCTCTCTCAAGAACAATCAACTCCAACAAACCTGGATTGATTCAATTCTATACTGTTCTTCAACATACCAATTCTACAATAATTCACAATAACTACAATAAGTTAGGAAGATCTAATTCTACATATAGAATTAGGAGACTTGAGCATGCACTTACAACAAATAGTTAAGCCACTTGAATAAGGGCTCTAAAAATAATATTGCTAATAATAGAGACGCGAGCTTAAGACTACAACTTAAACTCATCATGAAAACACTCGCTTCTATCCTCAGAAATAGCTTTTTGGACGCACAGGTAACCGACATCGGTTCCTGCTGCTTGCCTGTGACCGCCGCTGGCCGACCCACTGCCGACATCGATGCCTCTGCAACTGCACTTGATCGACGTCAATCACTCTTGACCGACGCCGGTGTCTGTGTAGACCCGAACCTATTAAAGTATGCTCCTTGGTGAAGCTTTTAGCTCCACACCCTAACATCTCAGGCAAAGTGATTTCCTCCATAAGCAAAACATCCTCTTGGTGGACCTTTTGGTATTGGGTTCCTTAGCGCATCACTAGAAATCCATGGAGGATACATTAGGTGATTATAATTCCTTTGATCATTCCTATTATTATCTCCTCCCTTGTTGTACCTTCCAAAATTATTTCTCTAATTTTGATTTAGTGGGGATGCTCTACCTGTTAGATTTATTCTTAGGTTTTTATCCACAACTTGTTGTCTCCTAAAATCTGGTTTCCTTTTGAAGGCTATGTTTTTGTTATTGTTAAAGTTTTTTCATTTTGTAGCTAGGGATTTCAACTTCTATTCCTATTTGAGGGATTTTTATAGCACTTCATTTATGTTCTTAATGTTGTGCATATCTATTTCCACTCTTATGTTTGCATCAAACCTAGGATGAACTTTCTAGTCTGACCTCTTTCATCCTTCTAGTACATGGGAACACAATTAATTTAGTGAATCTATCTCAATACCATTAGACTGTCATGCCTCCCTACCTTAGGTTGTGAAATTTAGTCATCTTCTCATCAAAGAGTAACTGGGGTAACCATCTCTTCTTGAAATGGTATTCAAACTAATTCCAAGTTAAATTTTCCTTGGTTATTTCATTTAACTCCTTTATGTCAGTCCACTAGCTAGCTGCCTCTCCTACGAGCTGGTAAGATCCCCACAACACCTTAGTTGCATCATTATAGTTTCTCAATTCATAGTATTTTTCAATCTCATTTGGCCAATTCCTATCTCTTTCACTTAATTATTTCCCATCAAACTTATGGGGTAAAATCTTCTTCAAATCCTTAGATAAAAAAAAATAGAACTTCAATTCTGGGAGCTATAACCTCCATTTCATTGACTGGTGGTGGATCTTCTTTAGGTGGATTATTAAGGTTAGGTTCCATTATGTTTTTTTATATTTTATGCCTTGACCTAAGATCATTAATCACCTACTCAAGTGAGCCTATTTTATCTCTTGTCTCAATTAACAAATTGAAAATGACATCTATCCTTGATTCTCTATTTTCTAGAACCTATTGTTTAACATTATCATTATTGGGTTCTATGTTTCCCACATTTTCCTTTTGATTCCTAGTTGATCATCAAGGTATTTCCATTTGGTTTCCTAATATAAATAACACAATCCCTTAAGTTTTAATTCAAGATAATAGATACCATAACTTTCTTTTGGATAACTCTAATTTTTTTCATACATTCTATTATTGATCATAGTCACACATAGGATTGACAAAAAAGTAAGCATTTGATAATCTCATTCAACTTTTTATTACATAGAGTTCTTATTTTTATAGAGGATAAGATTTATGACTATAACATATAGATTTTTATATAACATTGATTCAAAATTCTTCTAAACAAAATTTTCTTCATCCAGTTTCATTTCTTTGCGAACTTCATCTTCTGAGTGAACCACATATTGGATGCATTGGTTATATTCCTTACATACTTTAGTGCTTATGTAAGATTCATTAGAACCCATTCAAAATATAAATTCTCTTATTTTTTAGTGCCTCTTAAATGGGCATTTGACTATAGGTTCAATCATAACTGGTTTCATTTTAACTAATTCCACTTTCAAAGATTTGAGTTTACTCTAAATTGTAGCTATTATATCTGAGTCATAAATGTAAATGGGTTATTTCAATGTGGAGGAAAGTTTCATTTTCCCCTTGTTCTTTGTTCCTTTCCTTTTCTTTTCCTTGAAGTTTTTCAATGAGCCATATTTAAACAAACAATTTTAACCAAATTAGTTTTCTCATAGTTTTCAATTTTTTGAACAAGTTAACATCAATAATTAATATTTTAATAAGTGTAGGTCATAGTAGGCTTAAATTTTAGATTTAAAATGTAGGCTCTAACACTATAATGTAGAGACCTAATCCTATCTTAAAACATAGATTTTTTTTGTTCAATTTATGTTTGTCTGTGAATATAGTTTGGGTATGCTTTATCCTATAAGATATCCTATCCTAATTGGGTAAGCATTTAACCATATACACATGAGTAATTTATGCTCTAGCTAGAGACTTAACTCATTGAGATCAACTAGATCTTGAGTCGTTCATTGTTCATCACTCATCTGTACTAGATAAGCACTAAGGTCACCATGACAGGTGTATCAATATATAATAATAGTCACATTCTATCTTGAAATTTAGCCTAAATCCTTGACACCTACGATGATATAATTAGGATTCTTTTGAGTATATCATAGAATTCTTATCTTTGCTTTGTTTATCTAAATTAGGGTCTTATTATAATGGTCTTTCCTTTTTAGTTAATTTTAATCTTGTTTAGCATACAGCTCCAACCCCATTCTAATCACCTACATACTAGAAGCATCCTTTGCTTCCCAAACTACCTACATACCTTCTTATAAATAGAATGAAGGTGTAGTATGCGTGTAGTTGTGTTTCAAATTCTATGTTTCATTGAATTGTAGGTTTAGTTATGTAGCCCTTTCTAGGGCCTAGTTCTCCCGATAGTTCTTCTATGATTGCTACCCAAATGAAAGTGTAAAAGTATAAATTTAAGTAACTAAATACTTGTTTAACTAAACTAGACCTAAATATTAACAAGAAATGGAAATGAACATTGCATTATACACCATCTTTTTAACTTTTTTTTCACAAATAATGTTTTTCATCCTTGCTTTAGATAACCTAATTTATACAACTATTTTTCCTAAAGTTTTCTTATTTGAGAGCCATATGGTTGGTGTTTTATTGATAATAATTGGTTTAACATTCTCAATCCTAGTTTTCATTACTTCTTTTCAATGGTACTAAATTTTGAGTAAGAAATGTACTTCCTTTATTTCTATTTCATAAGTTCACATATCAAAATCATTTAAGGTAGTTCAAAAAAAAAAAATCTTAATTAGTGTAGTTGACCAAGAAGGATTATCCTAGCCCTTGGTATTAATGATAGGACATGGTCCTTACTTCTCCTAGATGTTTTAGAGGGATGATGCCCAGACATTATTGTTGTAGCTATTTTAAGCTATGGATGCAATAGCTCAAGCATGATGGCATTATTCATAAATATGAGTTAGAGATATTTCTTAATACCAAAAATTTTGTAGTTTTGTTTAACATTAAATTCTTAGTCTAAATTGAGATTTAAAAGTAATGAATACTTGAAATAAATTAATGCATTATATTTCAAAAGCAAATTCTTGAGTAGGAAGGTAGAAATCAAATATGTAACATAATCTTCTAGTTTAATCATCATGTCAATTTACAAAAACATTATTTTTCTTTGACAATTATACCTTTAGTCTACTTAGGTAACCTTTTATAAAAAATGACTTATACACATGGAGTTTAAGAATGCTATTTTGAACTTGAATTTAATGTTAAATAAATCCTTTATATGCTTGAAAGGAGGGTTTTAAATTGAGGGTTCAACCCTAGGATGAAGAATATTTATTTTCGTACTATTCTTATTGATAATAAAATTCATCATCAAAGCTTAAAAACAATCAAAGTAAGGGTCTACTCAGAATATTGTTTTATGACAACTTAGATTGCTTTATGGTAATGTCATGTATCAAATCAATATTCTCATAATCTAGGTTTATGCCTATAACTTTATAGACTAGATCAAATGTATTTCATAAATTTATAACTAGGTACATAGAAAACAAAACTCATTTATTTAATGCTATATTCTACTATTTTCACCAAACTAGGTATGGAGATCATGTTAATGTTTGTAAAAAGATACATAATGTAAAATTGTATATATCAACTAATATTAAATGAGCTCATATTGTTATATGTTATATGCCTCTCAAGTATATGATTTTTTTTAACATTATTATTTTCTATAAAATCATTGACTTTCCATAACAACAAGTCACATTATCATTTTGTTTCTTGTAATGCAAAATTCATTCTATTCTAGTTTTATAAAAATAAATACATTATATTTTTATTTCAATTTAAATAAAATATTATACTTACTTGGTGCCCTTTGAAACCTTTGACTAAAATGGAATGTGGTTTTTCTTGAATTGAATATAGCTAAGATAAATGTATGGTGGTGGTGTTGATCTTGGGATGAGTTAAAGAAGAGAAAAGAACAAAACTTGATATGGTAATAATGTTTATTTGTTGGGCAAGAAGGCTACTACAAATAGATGTGGAGATAACAAGGATTGCATGGAGGCAATGAGGAAGGCATGGATATTATTTTTACACCTACAACAGGGATTGATCTTCCCATTTCAAGCATTGATCTACCCCCTCAAGCATCACTCCTCTCCTCTTCAAGCGTCACTTCCCTATTAGTACCCTTCAATGTCGATATCTTCTTTTCCCCTTCTCTTTATTTTTTAAAAGCATTGATTCCTTCTTTATAAACTTTTATATGCAAATTTTCCTTCATTAATGGGTTTTAACTACTTCTTATGTTACATTTATTTTGTACGTAGCATGAGTTAAAGTGGGCGATGGCTCTTAGGGAGGTGGAGTGAGTTAATCCAAATGGAGAGAAAGTTATTTAACAATGAGAGTTTATGATTATTCCCTAATGCATTAGGTGGTAGAACTGATAGTTTACATGTGTTATTCATGGCTTACATAGAGGATTTGGTATAGTGTAGGCTTAGCACGTAGGTGAGGTGGTAGGTTAGGTAACTTAAAATAGTCTTATTTTAATATTGTTAGGTTATATAAAGGTTTTTTATTAGGTAATAATAATAATAATAATAATAATAATAAAACTCTTAAATTATTTATGATAATATTTTTGAAATTTAACAATTAAAATAATTAAATAAAAGAAAATTTCCTTTTTATTAAAATAACCTTGACATATTCCAATATTATCAAATTGATAATATTATTATCCAATCCTATGCATGGTATTTATTACATGAATATTAAATCCTATTAAAAATCTATTTCACATATGGTGATTAATTATTTTAGCAAAGAAAATAATGGAAAAGACTAAATATTCATCCCATTTAATTTTCCCTTATTCACAATTTATATTATGATAACATTACATATATTTCGACGTAAAGAAATAAATTTAATATTTTAATGATTCCTAACTTTTAGAATTTGAAATTGAAATTAAATCATACTTTAATTTCTTATAAAACCCATTGATGACATGATAGCTCTTTTAAATCAATACAAAAGTTGAGTTAACCTAAATATCAACTCATCCTGACATAAATACTAAATGAGGTCCAAAATAACTTAAATTATGAGCATGATTCAATAGTGTGAGAAGAGAGGTTGTGACATCAAAATGAGTAAAACCACCTAAGTTTTGGTGATGCATTATTTAAAACTAAAAATTTATAGCAAACATAATTAAATATCAAATCTTTTGATTGTAAACATGCTCAAAATGAGAAAAATTGCTTAAGTTTTGGTGTTGCATTATTCAAAACTCAAAAATTATAAGAAACCCTCATAAATTTGAATCTCTTAATTCTAAACATGATCAAAATAAGTAAAACCACTTACATTTTAGTGTTGTATTATTCAAAACTAAAAAATTATTGGAAACACATATAAAGTTTGAATCTTTTGAATATAAACATACTCAAAATGAGTAAAACCATATAAGTTTTAGTGTTGCATTATTTAAAAATAAAAAATTATAAGAAATACACATAATGCTTGAATTTTTTCATTGTAAATATGCTCAAAATGAGTAAAACCACCTAATTTTTGTTGTTGTATTATTAAAAACTCAAAAATCATAGGAAATGTGCATAAATATTGAATATTTTGATGGTAAACATGGTTAAAATGAGTAAAACTACATACATTTTGGTGTTAAATTATTCAAAACTCAAAATTTATTAGAATAATGCATAAATGCACATAAAGCATGAATATTTTAGTTTTGAACATGATCAAAATGAGTAAAACTACCTAAGTTTTCATGTTGAAATATTCAAAACTCAAATAAAATAGGTAACATGCATAAATTTTGAACCTTTTGATTGTAAACATGATCTAAATGAGTAAAAACACTTAAGTTTTGGTGTTGCATTATGTAGAACTTAAAAATTGTAGGAAATAGACCTAGAGTTTGAATATTTTGATTGTAAATATGTTCAAAATGAGTAAAACCACTTATATTTTGTTGTTACATCATTCAAAACTCAAAAAATAATGAAAACACAGATAAATTTTGAATTTTTTGATTGTAAACATGCTTGAAATGAGTAAAACCACTTACTATTTTGTTTTTCACTAAAAAACTCAAAAAATATAGGAAACATGCATAATGTTTGAATATTTTGATTGTAAGCATGCTTAAAATGAGTAAAATTGTCTAAGTTTTGGTTTTACATTATTTAAAACTAAACAATTATAGGAAACACACATAAATTTTGAGTCATTTTATTGTAAACATGCTCAAAATGAGTAAAATGACATAAGTTTTCTTGTTGCATCATTCAAAACTCAATAATTAATGGAAACACACACAAATGTTGATTCTTTTGATTGAAATATGTGTGAAACAAGGAAAACCACTTATGTTTTAGTGTTGCATTATTCAAATCTCCAAAATTATAGGAAACATGGATAAAGTTTGAATCTTTTAATTATAAGCATGCTTGAAACAAGTAAAATCATAAGAAAAGAACATAGAGTTTCAATATTTTGATTGTAAGCATGCTCTAAATAGGTAAAATTACCTAAGTTTGGTGTTCCATTATTCAAAACTCAAAAATTTAAATATTTTAATTCTAAACATGCTCAAAATGAGTAAAACCTTTTAAGTTTTGGTGTTGCATTATTATAAACTAAAAAAATTATTAAAAACACATATAAAGTTTGAATCTTTTGAATGTAAACATGCTTCAAATGAGAAAAACCACATAATATTTGGTGTTGAATTTTTCAAAACTTAAAAATTATAAGAAATGTGCATAAAGTTTAAATATTTTGATTATGAACATGCTTGAAATGATTAAAATTGCTGAAGTTTTTGTGTTGCATTATTTAAAACTCAAAAATCATAGGAAACATGCATAATGTTTGAATATTTTGATTGTAAACATGCTCAAAATGAGTAAAATTAACTATTTTTTGTGTTGCATTATTTAAGACTCAAAATTTATTAGAATAGTTCATAAATTTTAAATACTTTAATTGTAAACATGCTTGAAATGAGTAAAACCACCTAGGATTTGGTGTTGCATTATTCAAAAGTCAAAAATTATAGGAAATGCACATAAAGCTTGAATATTTTAGTTTTAAACATGCTCTAAATGAGTAAAACTACCTAAGTTTTGGTGTTTCATTTTTCCAAACTCAAATAGTATAGAAAACGTGCATAAAGTTTTAATATTTTGATTGTGAATATGTTTGAAATAAGTAAAACCACTTATGTTTTGGTGTTGCATCATTAAAACACAACTAATGAAAAAATGCATAAAGATTGAATCTTTGAATTGTAAACATGCTCAAAATGAGTAAAACCACTTATGTTTTGGTGTTACTTTATTCAAAACTCAAAAATTATAGGAAACATGCAAATTTTGAATCTTTTGATTGTAAACATGCTTAAAATGAGGAAAAGTGTGTATGTTTTGGTTTTTCATTATTCAACACTAAAACATTATAGGAAATGCAAAAAAATTAAATAATTTCAATTTAAACATGATCAAAATGAGAAAAACAACTTAAGTTTTGGTGTTTCATTATTCAAAACTCAAAAATTATAGGAAATGCACAAAAAGTTTTAATCTTTGAATTGTAAACATTCTTGAAATGAGTAAAACCACTTAAATTTTAGTGTTTCATTATTCAAAACTCAAAAATTATAGGTAATGCACATAAATTTTTGTGTTACATCATTAAAAACCCAAAAAGTACTAAAAAATCATATAAAATTTGAATCTTTTGATTGTAAACATGCTCAAAATGAGTAAAACCACTTATGTTTTGGTGTTGCATTATTAAAAACTCAAAAATGATAATAAATGTAAATAAATTTTGAATATTTTGATTGTAAACATGTTTAAAATGAGTAAAATGATCTAAATTTTGGTGTTGCATTATTAAAATCTTATATGTTATAGGAAATGTGCATAAAGTTTGACTCTTTTGAATGTAAACATGCTTGAAATGTGTAAAACTCTGTATGTTTTGGTGTTGCATTATTCTAAACTCAAAAATTATAGGAAACACCCATAAAGTTTAAATCTTTTGATTCTAAACATGCTCGAAAAGAGTAAAACTGCTTAAGTTTTGGTGTTGCATTATTCAAAATTTAAAAATTAGAGGAGACATGCATAAGTTTGAATCTTTTGATTCTAAACATTATCAAAACATGTAAAACCTCTTAAGTTTTTGTGTTGTATTATTCAAATCTCAAAAATTATAAGAAATACACATAAAATTTGAATCTTTTTATTATAAACATGCTTGAAATGAGTAAAACCACTTAAGTCTTGGTGTTGCATTCTTTAAAACTAAAAAATTATAGGAAATGTGCATAAAAATTGAATCTTTTGATTGTAAATAGTCTCAAAATGAGAAAATATGCCTAAGTTTTGATGTTGCATTATTCAAAAACCAAAAATTATAGGAAACACACATAAAGTTTTAATCTTGTGATTTAAACATGCTTAAAATGAGTCAAACCACTTATGTTTTGGTGTCGCATTATAAAAAACTCAAAAATTATAGGAAACCCATATAAATTTGAATCTTTTAGATTTAAACTTGCTCAAAACAAGTAAAACCACTTAAGTTTTGGTGTTGCATTATTCAAAACAAAAAAATTATTGGAAACACATAAAAAGTTTGAATCTTTTGAATGTAAACATGCCTAAAATGAGTAAAACCACATAAGTTTTGGGCTTTCATTATTCAAAACTCAAAATTTATAGGAAACGTGCATAAAGTTTGAATTTTTTGATTGTAAACATGATCAAAATGAGTAAAATTGCGTAAGTTTTTCTGTTGCATTATTCAAAACTCAAAAATCATAAGAAACATGCATAAAGTTTGAATATTTTTATTGTAAATATGCTCAAAATGAGTAAAAATGCTTATGTTGTCATGTTGCATTATTCAAAGCTCAAATTATAAGAAATATGAATAAATCTTGAATCTTTTGATTGTAAACATGCTCAAAACAAGTAAAATTACCTCTACATTGAATTTACATTATTAAAAACTCAAAAATTATAGGAAACATGCATAAAGTTTGAATCTTTTAATTGTAAACACGAAAAAAGTTTTGATATTTTCATTTTAAATACAAATAATTTTTTGATATTTTGATTATAAACATGTTCAAAATGATTAAAACCACTTAAGTTTTGTTGTTGCATTATTCAAAACTCAAAAATTACAAGAAATACAAATAAAGTTTGAATTATTTTATTTTAAACATGCTCAAAATGAGTAAAATTGCCTATGTTTTGGTGTTACATTGTTCAAAACTCAAAAATTATAGGAAAGGCACATAAAGTTTAAATATTTTGATTGTAAACATGCTTGAAATGAGTAAAACTGCCTATGTTTTATTTTTACATTATTCAAAACTCAAAAATTATAGGAAATACATATAAAGTTTGAATATTTTGATTGTAAACATGTTTAAAATGAGTAAAACTACCTTAGTTTTAGTGTTACATTATTTAAAACTCAAAAATTATAGGAAACATGAATAAAGTATAACTCTTTTGATTGTAAAGATGCTCTAAATGAGTAAAACTACTTATGTTTAAGAATTGCATTATTCATAACTCAAAAAATATAGGAAACATGCAAAAAGTTTGAATATTTTGAGTGTAAACATGCTCATATCAAGTAAAACCACTTATGTTTTGGTGTTGCATTATTAAAAACTCAAAAATTATATGAAACATACGTAAAGTTTAAATATTTTCATTATAAACATGCTCAAAACAAGTATAGGCACCTAAGTTTTATGTTACATTATTCAAAACTCAAAAATTATAGTAAAAATGCATAAAGTTTAAATCTTTTAATTATAAACATGCTCGAAATGAGTAAAACTACCTAAGCATTGGTGTTGTATTATTCAAAAGTAAAAGAATATGGAAAATACACATAAATTTTGAATCTTTTGATTGTAAACATGCCTAAAATGAGTAAAACTACCTAAGTTTTAGTGTAGCATTATTCAAAACTCAAAAATTATAGAAAACATGCATAAAGTTTGAATCTTTTCATCGTAAACATGCTCGAAATGAGCAAAACCACTAAAATTTTGGTGTTACATTATTCAAAATTGAAAAATTATAGAAAATGTGCATAAAGTTTGAATATTTTGATTGTAAACATGACCAAAATGAGTAAAACCACTTAATTTTTGGTGTTGTATTATTCAAACCTAAAAAATTATAGAAAATGCTCATAAAGATTGAATCTTTTAATTGTAAACATGATTGAAACGAGTAAAACTATCTAAGTTTTGGTGTTGCATTATTCCAAACTCAAATTATAGGTAATGTGTATAAAGTTTGAATCTTTTGATAGTAAAATGAGTAAACCCACCTAAGATGTAGTGTTACATTATTCAAAAGAAAAAAAAATGAGAAAACATGCATAAATTTTGAATCTTTTGATTGTAAACATGCTCGAAATGAATAAAACTGCCTATGTTTTGGTGTTGCATTATTCAAAACTCAAAATTTATCAAAATAACACACAAATTTTGAATATTTTAATTGTAAACATGCCCAAAATGAGTAAAACCACCTAGGTTTTGATGTTACATTATTCAAAACTAAAAATTATAGGAAATGCACATAAAGTTTGAATCTTTTTACAATAATCTTGTTCAAAATAAGTAAAAGTTTCTTATGTTTTGGTGCTTTCATTATTCAAAACTCAAAAATTATAGGAAATGCACATAAAGTTTGAATCATTTGATTATAAACATGCTCAAAATGAGTAAGTATACTTGAGATTTTTTGTTGCAATATTCAAAACTCAAAAATTATAAGAAACATGCATAAGTTTTGAATCTTTCAATTATAAACAATATTGAAATAAGTAAAATCACCTATGTTTTTATGTTACATTATTGAAAAAAAAAAATTATAGGAAACATGCATAAAGTTTGAATATTTTAATTGTAAACATGCTCAAAAAGAGTAAAACCACATAAATCTTTGTGTTGCATTATTCAAAACTCTAAAATTATAGGAAATGCGGATAAATTATATATATTTTAATTTTAAACATGCTTGAAATGAGTAAAATCACTTAAAATTTGGGGTTGCAATATTCAAAACTCAAAACTTATAAAAAATGTGCATAAAGTTTGAATCTTTTGATAGTAAACATGCTCAAAATGAGTAAAACTGCCTATGTTTTACTGTTGCATTATTCAAAACTCAAAAATTATAAGAAATACACATAAAATCTGAATCTTTTGATTGTAAATATGCTCAAAATGACTAAAATTAACTAAGTTTTGGTGTTGTATTATTCAAACCTTAAAAATTAAATGAAATACTTATAAGGTTTGAATTTTTTGATTATAAACATGCTCAAAATGAGTAAAAATTCCTATGTTTTGGTGTTGCATTATTTAAAACTCAAAAATTATAAGAAACACATATAAAGTTTGAATATTTTGATTTTAAAATGCTCAAAATGAGTAAAACCACTTATGTTTTGGCATTGTAATATTCAAAACTCAAAAATTATCATAAATGTGGGTAATGCTTGAATATTTTAATTATAAACATGCTCAAAACAAGTAAAATCACCTATATTTTGGCATTGGATTATTGAAAACCCAAAAATCATAGGAAATGCACATAATATTTGAATTTTTTGATTATAAACAAGCCTAAAATGCATAAAACCATCTAAGTTTCACTGTTGCATTCTTCAAAACTCAAAAATTATAGGAGAAGTGTATAAAGTTTTAATCTTTTTATTGTAAACATGATCAAACTAAGAAAAATTGCCTATGTTTTAGTGTTGCATTATTCAAAACTCAAAAATTATAGGAAACATGCATAAAGTTGAATCTTTTGATTTAATACATGCTCAAAATGAGTAAAAATGCCTAAATTTTAGTGTGGCATTATTCAAAACTTAAATAATACAAAATTTTCATATAAAATTTGAATCTTTTGATTGAAAACATGCTTGAAACTAGTAAAACTACCTAAGTTTTGGGTTACATTATTCAAAACTCAAAAATTATAGGAAATTCAGATAAAGTTTGAATCATTTAATTGTAAACATTATCAAAACAAGTAAAACCATCTAAGTTTTGGTGTTATATTATTCAAAACAAAAAAATTATAGGTAACATGCATAAATTTTGAATCTTTTGATTTTAAACATGCTCATAATGAGTAAAACTACCTAGGTTTTGGTGTTGCATTATTCAAAACTAAAAAATTATAGAAAATATGCATAAAATTTGAATATTTTGATCGTAAACATGCTAAAAATAAGTAATACCAGAAACTTTTTCGTTTTGAATTATTTAAAACTCAAAATTTATTGGAAACATACATAAAGTTTGAATCTTTTGATTGTAAACATGCTCAAAAAGAGTAAAACTGCCTAAGTTTTGGTGTTACAATATTCCAAAATAAAAAATTATAGAAAATGTGCATAAAATTAGAATATTTTTATTGTAAACATGCTTGAAATGATTAAAACTATTTAAGTTTTGGTGTTGTATTATTCAAAACTCAAAAATTATAAGAAATGGGCATAAAAATTGAATCTTTTGATTGTAAACATGCTCAAAATGAGTAAAACCTCCTAGGTTTTTGTGTTGCATTATTCAAAACTCAAAAATTATAAGAAACACATATAATTTTTTAATATTTTGATTGTAAACATGGTCAAAATGATTAAAACTTCTTAACTTTTAGTTTTTCATTATTTAAAATACAAAACTTATAGCAAATGAGCATAAAGTTTGAATCTTTTGATTGTAAATATGCTCAAAATGAGTAAAACTATCTATCTTCAAGTGTTGCATTATTTAAAACTCAAAAATTATAGGAAAAACATAAAGTTTGAATCTTTTGATTGTAAACATGCTCAAAATGAGTAAAACCACTTATTTTTTGGTGTTTCATTATTGAAAACTCAAAAATTAAATGAATCATGCATGAAGTTTGAATATTTTGATTGTAAACATGGTTGAAATAAGTAAAACCACTTAAGTTTTTGTGTTTCTTTATTCAAAACTCAAAAATTATAAAAAATGCACATAAAGTTTAAATCTTTTGATTGTAAACATGCTTGGAATGATTAAAACTACCTAAGTGTCGGTGTTGCATTATTTAAACGTAAAAAATTATGGGAAATGTGTATAAAGTTTGAATATTTTGATTGTAAACATACTCAAAATGACCAAAATTGCCTAAGTTTTGGTGTTGCTTTATTTAAAACTCAAAAATTATAGAAAACATGCATAAAGATTGAATATTTTCATTGTAAACATGTTCAAAATGAGCATTGTAAACATGTTCAAAATGAGCAAAACCATCAAAATTTTCATATTGCATTGTTCAAAACTTAAAAATTATAAAAAATGTGCATAAATTTTGAATATTTTCATTGCAAACATGTTCAAAATGATTAAAACCACCTAAATTTTGATGTTGCATTATTCAAAACTAAACAATTATAGGAAATGCACATAAATTTTGAATCTTTTGATTTTAAACATGCTCAAAATGAGTAAAATTCCTAAAATTTTGGTGTTGTATTACTCAAAACTCAAAAACTATAGGAATCATGCATAAATTTAAAATATTTTCATTGTAAACATGCTTGAAATGAGTAAAACCACCTAAATTTTAGTGTTGCATTATTTAAAACTAAAAAATTATAGGAAATGTACACAAAATTTGAATCTTTTTATTGTAAACATTCTCAAAATGAGTAAAACTAGCTAAGTTTTGGTTTTGGTGTTGCATTATTTAAAACTCAAATTATAGGGAATGCACATAAATTTTGAATCTTTTGATTGTAAACATGTTCAAAATGCATAAAATTATTTTTATGTGTTACATTATTAAAAACTCAAACATTATAAGAAATGTACATAAGGTTTAAATATTTTGATTGTAAACATACTTGAAATAAGTAAAACCACCTAAGTTTTGGTGTTGTATTATTCAAAACTAAAAAATTATTTTAAACACACATAATGTTTGAATCTTTTGATTGTAAACATGCTCAAAATGACTAAAATTTAATATGTTTTGGTGTTACATTACTTAAAACATAAAAAATATTAGAAACATGGATAAAGTTTGAATCTTTTGATTGCAAACATACTCAAAATGAGTAAAACCACCTATGTTTTCATGTTGCATAATTCAAAACTAAAAAATTATAAGAAATATTCATAAAGTTTTAATCTTTTGATTGTGAACATTGTCAAAATGAGTAAAATCACTTAAATTTTTGATGTTGCATTTTTTATGACTAAAAAATTATTTGAAACATGCATAAAGTTTGAATCTTTTGATTTTAAACATGCTTGAAAAGAGCAAACCTACCTAAGTTTTGTTGTTGCATTATTCAAAACTCAAAAATTATAGGAAACGTGCATAAAGTTTGAATTATTTTAAATGTAAACATATTTGAAATGAGTAAAACCAATTAAATTTTGATGTTGCATTATTTAAAACTCAAAAATCATAGGAAATGTGCATAAAGTTTGAATCATTTGATTGTAAACAAGCTCAAAATGAGTAAAAGTGCCTATGTTTTGGTGTCACATTATTCAAAACTAAAAAATATTGGAAATGTGTATAAAGTTTGATCAAATCTTTTCAATGTAAACATGTTGGAAATGAGAAAAATTGCATACATTTCATTGTTGCATTATTTAAAACTCCAAAATTATGGTAAATGTGCATAAATTTTGAATCTTTGATTGTAAACATGCTCAAAATGAGTAAACCACCTAGGTTTTTGTGTTGCATTATTTAAAACTAAAAAATTATAGGAAATATGCATAAAGTTTGAATCTTTTGATTGTAAACAAGCTTGATACGAGTAAATTTTCCTATATTTTGGTGTTACATTATTCAAAACTCAAAACTTATCAAAATAGCAGATAATGTTTGAATATTTTGATTATAAACATGCTTGAAATAAAACCACCTAAGTTACAGTATCATATTATTCAAAACTCAAAAATTATAGGAAATTACCATAGAGCTTGAATCTTTTGGTTTTAAACATGCTTAAAATGAGTAAAACAACCTATGTTTTGGTGTTGTAGTATTCAAAACTCAAAATTATAGGAAACATGCATAAAGTTTGAATATTTTGATTGTAAACATGGTTGAAATGAGTAAAACCATGTAAGTTTTGGTGTTGCATTATTCAAAAATAAAAAAATATAGGAAACACACATAATGTTTGAGTCTTTTGACTATAAACATGCTCAAAATGAGTAAAACCACTTAATTTTTTGTGTTGCATCATTTAAAACTTAAAAATTAATAGAATTATACATAAAATTTGAATATTTTCATTATAACATGCTCTAAATGAGTGAAACCACATTTGTTTTGGTGTTTCAATATTCAAAACTCAAAAATGATAAGAAATGTGAAACAAGTTTTAATATTTTGATTGTAAACATGCTTGAAATGAGTAAAACTAATGAAATTTTTATCTTGCATTATTCAAATATAAAAAATCATGGTAATTGTGCATAAAGTTGAATATTTTGATTGTAAAAATGCTTAAAATGTGTAAAACCACTTAGGTTTTGGTGTTATATTATTTAGATCTCAAAAATTATAAGAAATGTGCATAAAGTATGAATCTTTTGATTGTAAAATGCTTGAAATGATTAAAACTGCATAATTTTTGGTGTTGCATTATTCAAAACTAAAAAATTATAGGAAACACACAAAAAATATGAATCTTTTAATTGTAAACGTGCTCAGATGAGTAAAAATGCCTAATTTTTAGAGCCACATTATCTAAAACTAAAATTATAGAAAACACACATAATATTTGAATCCTTTGATTGTAGATGTCCTTGAAACAAGTAAACTTACCTATATTTTTATTATACATTATTAAAAACTCAAAAATTATAACAAACACAAAAAGGTTTGAATCTTTTGATTGTAACCATGCTCAAAATGAGAAAAACCACGTAAATTTTGATATTGCATTATTTAAAACCCAAAAATTATAGGAAACATGCATAAATTTTGAATCTTTTAACTATAAACATGCCTGAATTGAGTAAAACTGCCTATGTTTTGGTGTTGCATTATTCAAAACTCATAAATAATAGGAAACATGCATCAAGTTTGAATCTTTTGATTGTAAAAATGCTTGAAATGAGGAAAATCACTTGAGTTTTGTTGATGCATTATTTAAAAGTCAAAAATTATAGGAAACATGCATAAAGTTTTAATTTTTTTATTATAAACATGATCTAAATGAGTAAACCCGCCTAAGTTTTTGTGTTGCATTATTCAAAACTCAAAAGTTATAGGAAATGTGCATAGAGATTAAATATTTTGATTGTAAATATGCTCAGAATGAGTAAAATTGCCTAAGTTTTGGTTTTGCATTACTCAAAACTCAAAAATTAGAGGAAACATGCATAAAGTTTGAACATTTTGATTGTAAACATGCTAAAAATGAGTAAAACTATCTAATTTTTGGTGTTACATTATTAAAAACTAAAAAAATTTAATAAATGTGCATAAAGTTTGAATATTTTGATTGTAACATGCTTGAAATGAGTAAAACCACATAAGTTTTGGTGTTGCATTACTAAAAAATTAAAAATTATAGAAAACACACATAAATTTTGAATCTTTTGATTTCAAAACATGCTCAAAATGAGTAAAACTACCTAAATTTTAGTGTTGCATTATTCAAAACTCAAATAATATAGGAAATGTGTATAAGGTTTGAATATTTTGATTGTAAACATGCTTAAAATGAGTAAAATTACCTAAGTTTTGGTGTTGCATTATTCAAAAGTCAAAAACTATAGGAAACATGCATAAATTTTGAATCTTCTAATTCTAAACATGCTTGAAATACATAAAATGATTTAATTTTTGGTGTTACATTATTCAAAACTCAAAAATTATAGGACACACACATAAAGTTTGAATTCTTTGATTCTAAACATTCTCAAAACTATTAAAACCACTTAAATTTTGGTGTTGCATTATTCAAAATTATAAGAAATGTACATAAATTTTGAATGTTTTGATTATAAACAAGATTGAAACATATAAAACCTCTTAAGTTTTTATGTTGTATTATTCAAAACTTAAAAATAATAGGAAATGCACTTAAAGTTTAAATCTTTTAATTGTGAACATGCTTGAAATGAGTAAATCCACCTTGGTTTTGGTGTTGCATTATTCAAAACTAAAAAATTATAGGAAATATGCATAAAGTTTGAATATTTTAATTGTAAACATTCTTAAAATGAGTAAAAATTCCTATGTTTGGGTGTCACATTATGCAAAACTCAAATAATAGGAAACATGCATAAAACTTGAATCTTTTGATTGTAAAAATGCTCAAAATGAGTAAAACTATCTCTATTTTGGATTTGCATTTTTAAAAATTTAAACATTATAGGGAACATGGATAAAGTTTGAATCTTTTAATTGTAACATGCTCAAAATGACTAAATTTACCTAAGTTTTGGTGTTACATTTTTCAAAACTCAAAAATTATAGGAAGCATGCATAAAGTTTAATATTTTGATTTTAAACATGTTCAAAATGATTAAAACCACTTAAGTTTATTTTTACACTATTAAAAACTCTATAATTATAGGAAATGCACATAAAGTTTGAATGCATTGATTTAAAACATGGTCAAAATGAGTAAAACTGTATAAGTTTTCATGTTTCATTATTCCAAACTTAAAAATTATAAGGAAGGTACAAAAAGTTTGAATCTTTTGATTGTAAACATGCTTGAAATGAGTAAAACTGCCTATGTTTTATTGTTTCATTATATAAAACTCAAAAATTAAAGGAAATGCATAAAAAAATTAAATATTTTGATTCTAAACATGCAAAAAATAAGTAAAACCACCTAAATTTCAGTGTTACATTATTCAAAACTCAAAAATTATAGGAAACATGCATATATTTTGATTTTCTTAATTGTAAGCATGCATGAAATGAGTAAAACCACCTATGTTTAAGTGTTGCATTATTAAAAACTTAAAAATTATAAGAAACATGCATAAATTTTAAACATTTTGATTGTAAACATACTCGAACCAAGTAAAACCACTTATGTTTTCATGTTGCATTATTCAAAAATAAAAAAATTATACAAAACATGCATAAAATTTAAATATTTTGATTGTAAACATGCTCAAAATAAGTAAAACCACCTAAGTTTTTATGTTGCATTATTCAAAACCCAAAAATTATACAAAACATGCATAAAGTTTGAATCTTCTAATTGTAAACATGCTTGAAATGAGTAAAACTACCAAGTGTTGGTGTTTCATTATTCAAAACTAAAAAAATAATGGAAACACAAATAAAGTTTGAATCTTTTGATTGTAAACATGCTAAAAATGAGTAAAACAAATTATGTTTTGTTATTGCATTATTCAAAAATAAAAACTTATAGAAAATGTGCATAAAGATTGAATATTTTGATTGTAAACAAGCTTGAAATGAGTAAAATTGCCTAAGTTTTGATGTTACATTATTCAAAACTAAAAATTTATGGGAATGCTCATAAAGTTTGAATATTTTGATTGTAAACATACTCAAAATGAGTAAAACCATCTAAGATTTAGTGTTACATTATTCCAAACTCAAATTACAGGAAACACACGTAAAGTTTGATTCTTTTGATTGTAAACATTCTTGAAATGCATAAAATTGCCTATGTTTTGTGTTGGATTGTTCAAAAATAAAAAATTATAAGAGACATGCATAAATTTTGAATATTTTGAATGTAAATATGCTTGAAATGAGAAAAACCACCTAAGTTTTGGTGTTGTAATTTTTAAAACTCAAAAATTATAGCAAACATGAATAATGTTTGAATTTTTTGATTGTAAAAATGGTCAAAAGGAGTAAAATTACCTAAGTTTTTATATTGTATTATTTAAAACTAAAAAATTATAAGAAACATGGATAAAGTTTGAATCTTTAAATTGTAAATATGCTCAAAATAAGTAAATTTGCCTATGTTTTGGTGTTGTATTATTCAAAACTCAAAAATTATAGGAAACATGCACAAATTTTGAGTCTTTTTATTGCAAACATGCTTGAAACAAGTAAAACCACCTAAGTTTTTGTGTTGCATTATTTAAAACTCAAAAATTATAGGAAACACGCTTAAATTTTGAATCTTTTGATTGTAAACATGCTCTAAATGAGAAAGACCATGTAAGTTTTGGTTTTGCATTATTCAAAAATCTAAAATTATAGGAAACACACTTAAATTTTGAATCATGTGATTCTAAACACGCTTGAAATGATTTAAACCACTTAAGTTTTGCTGTTGCATTATTCAAAACTAAAAAATTATAGGAAACTTGCATAAATTTGAATCTTTTAATTCTAAACATTCTCCAAATGAGTAAAACCAATTAATTTTTGGTGTTGCATTATTCCAAACTAAAAAATTATTGGAAACACATATAAAGTTTGAATTTTTTGAATGTAGACAATCTCAAAGTGAGTAAAACCAAATAATTTTTGGTGTTACATTATTCCAAGATAGAAGAGATATAGGAAATGTGCATAAAATTTAAATCTTTTGATTGTAAACATGATTAAAATGAGTAAAACCACCTAGACTTTAGTGTTACATTATTCAAAACTCAAAACTTATATGAAAGTGCATAAAGTTTGAATTTTTTGATTGTAAACATGCTCAAAATGAGAAAAACTACCTAAGCTTTGGTGTTGGATTATTTAAAAATCTAAAATTATAGGAAACATGCAAAAATTTGAATCTTGTGATTCTAAACATGCATAAAATGAGTCAAACCACTTATGTTTTGGTGTTGCATTATTCAAAACTTAAAAATTATAGGAAACCTGCATAAACTTGATTCTTTTAATTCTAAACATGCTCAAAATCAGTAAAAGCACTTAAGTTTTGGTGTTGCATTATTCAAAACTAAAAAATTATTAAAAATGCATAAAGTTTGAATATTTTGAAAGTAAACATGCTCAAAACAAGTAAAACTAGATAAATTTTATTGTTGCATTATTTAAAAATAAAAAAATTATAGGAAATGCACATAAACATGGAATCTTTTGATTGTAAACATGCTCAAAACATGTAAAACTATCTAAGTTCTGGTCTTGTATTATTCAAAACTCAAAATTCATAGGAAACAAGCATAAATTTTGAATATTTTAATTGTAAAGATGCTTGAAATGAGTAAAACTACCTACATTTTATTGTTACATTACTCAAAACTCAAAATTTATTAGAATAGTTCATAAAGTTTGAATATTTTGAATGTAAACATGCTCAAAATGAGTAAAACCACCTCTATTTTAGTTTTGCAGTATTCAAAACTCAAAAAATATAGGAAATGTACATAAAGCTTGAATATTTTGGTTTTAAACATGCTCAAATGAGTAAAGCTCCTTAAGTTTTGTTGTTGAATTTCAAAACTCAAATAATATAATTGTAAACATGCTCAAAATGATTAAAATAACTTAAGTTTTGGTGTTACATTATTCAAAACTTCAAATTTACAGGAAACACACATAAAATTTGAATCTTTTGATTGTAAATATAAATGAAATGAGTAAAACTACTTATGTTTTGGTGTTGCATCATTTAAAACTTAAAAAATAATGGAAACATGCATAAAGTTTAAATCTTTTATTTTTAAAGTTGCTTGAAATGAGTAAAACCACTTATGTTTTAGTGATGCATTATTGAAAACTAAAAAAATATAGGAAACACACATAAATTTTGAATCTTTTGATTGTAAACATGCTTGAGAGGAGTCAAATTTCCTAATTTTTGGTCTTGCATTATTCAAAATTCAAAAATTATAGGAAATACACATAAAATTCAAATCATTTGAGTTTAAATATGCTCAAAATGAGTAAAACAACTGAAGTTTTGGTGTTGCATTATTCAAAACTCAAAAATTATAGGAAGTACACGTAAATTTTGAGTCTTTTGACTCTAAACATTCTTAGAATGAGTAAAAGTGCCTAATTTATTGTGTCACATTATACAAAACTCAAATTATAGGAAACATACATAAATTTTGAATCTTTTGATTGTAAATATACTTGAAATGAGTAAAACTATCTATATTTCAAATTTTTATTATTAAAAACTCAAAAATAATAGGAAACATGAATAAAGCTTAAATATTTTATTTGTAAACATGCTCAAAATGAGTAAAACCACCCAAGTATTGATGTCACATTATTTAAAACTCAAAACATATAGGAAACACACAAAGTTTGAATCTTTTGATTTTAAACATGTTCAAGATGAGTAAAACTACTTAAGTTTTGGTGTTACATTATTCAAAACTCAAAATTTGTATGAAACATGCATAAATTTTGAATCTTTTCATTGCAAACATGCTTGAAATGAGGAAAACCACATAAATTTTAGTGTTGCATTTTTCAAAACTCAAAAATTATAGAAAATGTAAATAAAGATTGAATATTTTGATTGTAAACATACTTGAAATGAGTAAAACCACCTAAGATTTGATGTTACATTATTAAAAACTAAAAAAATATAAGAAATTCACATAAAGTTTGAATCTTTTGATTGTAAACATGCTCAAAATGAGTAAAACCATCTATGTTTTGGTGTTCCATTCTTCCAAAATCAAATTATAGGAAACACACATAAAGTTTGAATCTTTTCATTTTAAACATGCTTGAAATGCATATGTATAATCAAATAAGTTTTTGTGTTGGATTATTCAATACTAAAACATGATAGGAAACATGCATAAACTTTTTATATTTTGATTGTAAACATACTTGAAATGAATAAAACCACTTAAGTTTTGGTTTTCCATTATTCAAAACTCAAAAATTATAGAAAACATGTATAAAGTTTAAATCTTTTTTGTTTGTAAACATGCTCAAAAGGAGTAAAATTGATTATGTTTTTCTGTTTCATGATTTATTCAAAACTAAAAATTATAAAAAACATAGATAAAGTTTGAATATTTTGATTGTAAAGATGCTCAAAAAGATTAAATTTGCCTAAATTTTTTAATTACATTATTAAAAACTGAAAAACTATAAGAAACATGCATAAATTTTTAATCTTTTGATTATAAACATGCATGAAATGAGTAAAACCACCTAAGTTTTGGTGTTGCATTATTTAAATCTCAAAAATTATAGGAAACATGCATAAATTTTGAATATTTTGATTGTAAACATGCTCAAAATGAGAAAATCCACCTAAGTTTTGGTGTTACAATATTCAAAAATATAAAATTATTAGAAACATGCATAAACTTTGAATCTTATGATTATAAACATGCTCAAAATGAGTCAAATCGCTTAAGTTTTAGTGTTGCATTATTCAAGACACAAAAATTATAGGAAACCCACGTAAATTTCAATATATTAATTCTAAACATGCTCAAAATGAGTAAAAAATCTTAAGTTTTGGTGTTGTATCATTCAAAACTAAACGTGCATAAAGTTTGAATCTTTTGAATCTTATGATAGGAAACGTGCATAAAGTTTAAATTTTTTAATTATAAACATGCTCAAAATGAGTAAAACCACCTAAGTTTTAGTGTTACATTATTCAAGACTCAAAAATTATTGGAAACATGCATTAAGATTGAATCTTTTGATTGTAAACATGATCAAAATGAGAAAAACCAACTAAATTTTGGTGTTGCATTATTAAAAAATATAAAATTATAGGAAACATGCATAAAATTTGAATCTTGTGATTCCAAACATGCCCAAAATGAATCAAACAACTTAAGTTTGGGTATTGCATTACTCAAAACTGAAAAATTATAAGAAACCCACATAAATTTGAATCTTTTAATTCTAAACATGCTCGAAATGAGTCAAACTAAATTTTTTTTATAAACACATATTAAGTTAGAATCTTTTGAATGTAAACATGCTCAAAACGAGTAAAACCAGATAAATTTTGGTGATTCAATAATAAAAAATTATAGGAAATGTGCATAAACTTTGAATCTTTTGATAATAAACATGTTCAAAATAAGTAAAACCACCTATGTTTTTGTGTTGCATTATTCAAAACTCAAAAATCATAGGAAACATGCATAAATTTTGAATCTTTTGAGTGTAAACATGCTTGAAACGAGTAAAATGGCCTATGTTTTAGTGTTGCATTATTCAAAACTCAAAAATTATAATAAATACTCATAAAATTTGAATAATTTGAATTTAAACAGCTCAAAAAAAGTAAAATAGCTTAAGTTTTGGTGTTGCATTATTCAAAACTCAAAAATTATAGGAAATGCATATAAATATTGAATCTTTTTATTTTAAACATGCTCAAAATGAGTAAAACCACTTAAGTTTTGGTCTTGTATTATTCAAAACTCATATAATATAGGTAATATGCATAGTTTTTAAGCCTTTTGATTGTAAACATGCTCAGAATGAAAAAAATCGCTTAAGTTTTGATGTTGAATTATTCAATACTGAAAAATTATAGGAAACACACATAAAGTTTGAATTTTTTGATTATAAATAGGGTCAAAATGAGTAAAACCCCTTATGTTTTGGTGTTTTATCATTCAAAACATAAAAACTAATGGAAACACAAATAAAGTTTGAATATTTTGATTGTAAACATGCTTGAAATGAGTAAAACCACTTATGTTTTGGTGTTGCATTATTCAAAACTCAAAAATTATAGGAAACATGCATAAAGTTTGAATATTTTGATTGTAAACATTCTTGAAATGAGTAAAATTACTATAGTTGGTCTTACATTATTCAAAATTGAAAAGTTATAGGAAATGCACATAAATTTTGAATCATTTGAATTTAAACATGCTCAAAACAAGTAAAAAAACATAAGTTTTTGTGTTACATTATTTAAAACTCAAAAATTATAGGAAACACGCATAAAGTTTGAGTCCTTTGATTGTAAACATGCCCAAAATGAGTAAAACCACTTACATTTTGGTGTTACATCATTCAAAAGTTAAAAATTAATGGAAACATGCATAATGTTTGAATTTTTGATTGTAAACATGCTCAAAACGAGTAAACCACTTATGTTTTCATGTTGCATTATTAAAAACTCAAAAATGATAATAAATGTGAATAAAATTTGAATCTTTTTATTGTAAACATCATTAAAATGAGTTAAATTGTCTAAATTTTGGTGTTGCATTATTCTCAATGTCAAAAATTATAAGAAATATGCATAAAGTTTGACTCTTTTGAAAATAAACATGCATGAAATGAGTAAAACTACATAAGTTTTGGTGTTATATTATTCAAATCTAAAAAATGACAGGAAATGTACATAAAATTTGAATCTTTTGATTGTAAAATTATTGAAATGAGTAAATCTACCTAAGCTTTGGTGTTGCATTATTCAAAACTCCAAAATTATAGGAAACACACATAAAATTTGAATCTTTTGATTGTAAACATGCTCAGAATGAGTAAAAATGCCTAATTTTTATTTTCACATTATTCAAAACTCAACTTATAAGAAACACAAATAATATTTGAATCTTTTGATTGTAAATATACCTAAAATGAGTAAAACTACCTATGTTTTGATTTTTCATTATTTAAAACTAAAAAATTATAAGAAACATGAATAAAGTTTTTATAAATATTTTTATTGTAAACATGCTCAAAATGAGTAAAACCACTTAAGTTTTGATATTTCATTATTTAAAACTCTAAAAATATAGTAAACACACATAAAGTTTGAATCTTTTGACTGTAAACATGTTTGAAATGAGAGAAACTACTTAAGTTTTGGTGTTACATTATTCAAAACTAAAATATTATGGGAAATGCAAATAAATTTTGAGTTTTTTATTGTAAACATTATCAAAATGAGTAAAACCTTTTATGTTTTGGTGTTTCATCATTCAAAACTCAAAAAATTAATGGAAACTCACATAAACTTTAAATCTATTGGTAGTAATTATGCTCAAAATGAACTAGTTATGTTTTGGTTTTGCATTATTCATAACTAAAAAATGATAATAAATACAAATAAATTTTTAATATATTGATTGTAAACATGCTTAAAATGAGTAAACCCATCTAAAGTTTGGTGTTACATTATTCAAATCTAAAAAATTAGAGTAAATGTGCATAAAATTTGAATCTTTTAATTGTAAAATGCTTGAAATGAGTAAAACCACTAAGTTTTGGTGTTACATTATTCAAAATTCAAAATTATAGGAAACACACATAAAGTTTGAATCTTTTGACAGTAAACATGCTCAAACTGAGTACAAATGCCTAATTTTTGGTCTCGCATTATTCAAAACTAAAATTTAAGGGAAACACACATAAATTTTCAATCTTTTGATTGTAAATATACTTGAAATGAGTAAAACTACCCATGTTTTGATTTTACATTAGTAAAAACAAAAAAATTATAGGAAACACAAATAAAGTTTCAGTCTTTTGATTGTAAACATGTTCGAAATGAGTAAAACCACTTAAGTTTTGATGTTACATTATTAAAAACAAAAAAATTATAGAAAACACATTTAAATTTTGAATATTTTAATTGTAAACATGTTCAAAATGAGTAAAACCACACATGTTTTGGTGTTTCATTATTCAAAACCTAAAAATATAGGAAATGTGATAAAGTTTGAATTTTTTGATAGTAACCATGCTTGAAATGAGTCCACATATATTTTGGTGTTTCATTATTCAAAACTCAAAAATTATAGGAAACATGTAATAAATTTTAAATCTTTTGATTGTAGACATGTTTGAAATGAGTAAAACTACATAGGTTTTGGTGTTGCATTAATTAAAACTCAAAAATTATAGGAAAAGTGCATAAAGTTTCAATTTTTTTATTGTAAACATACTCAAAATGAGTAAAACCACTTAAATATTAGTGTTTCATTGTTCAAATATAAAAAATAATAGGAAATGCATGTAAAGTTTGAATCTTTTGATTTTAAACATGCTTGAAATGAGTAAAACTACCTAAGTTTTGGTGTTACATTATTCAAAACTCAAATAATGTAGGAAACATGCATAAAGTTTAAATATTTTAATTGTAAACATGCTTGAAATGATTAAAACCAAATAAGTTTTGGTGTTTTATTATTCAAAAAACAAAAAATATAGGAAATACACATAAAGTTTGAATCTTTTGACAATAAACATGATTGAAATGAGTACAATTGCCTATGTTTTGGTGTTACATTATTCAAAACTCAAAAATTATAGGAAACACACATAAAGTTTTACTTTTTTGATTATAAACATGCTCAAAATGAGTAAAAATGCCTAAGTTTTGGTGTTTCATTATTCAAAACTCAAAAATTATAGGAAACATGAATAAAGTTTCAATATTTTGATTATAAACATTGTCAAAATGAGTAAAATCACCTAAGTTTTGGTGTTGCATTATTCAAAACTCAAAAATTATAGAAAACATGGATAAATTTTGAATATTTTGATTGTGAACATGTTTAAAATGATAAAACCCACCTAAGTTTTGGTGTTGATTCAAAAACAAAAAATTATAGGAAACACACATAAAGTTTGAATCTTGTGACTCTAAACATGTTTGAAATGTGTCAACCTACTTAGGTTTTGGTGTTGCATTATTCAAATCTCAAAATTTAGAGGAAACCTATATAAATTTGAATATTTTAATTCTAAACATGCTCGAAATGAGTAAAATTACTTAAGTTTTGGTGTTGCATTATTTGAAACTAAAAAAATTATTAGAAACATGTATAAAGCTTGAATTTTTTGAATGTAAACATGCTTGAAATGAGTAAAATTGTATAATTTTTGGTGTTGTATTATTCAAAACTCAAAAATTATAGGAAATGTGCATAAAATTTAAATCTTTTGATTGTAAACAAATTTGAAACAAGTAAAATAGCCTATGTTTTTGTGTTACATTATTCAAAAATTCAAAAATCATAGGAAACGTGCATAATTTTTTAATCTTTTGATTGTAAACATGCTTGAAAGGAGTAAAATCACTTAATTTTTGGTGTTATATTGTTTAAAACTAAAAAGATATAGGAAACACACATAAATATTGAATCTTTTGATTGTAAACATGTTCAAAATGAGTAAAACCATTATTGTTTTGGTGTTGCATTATTAATAACTTAAAAAATAATGAAAACATTCATAAATTTTGAATATTTTGATTCAAAACATGCTAAAAAATGACTAAAACCACTTATGTTTTAGTGTTGCATTTTTCAAAATTCAAAACTTATAGGAAACATCTATAAAGTTTTAATATTTTGATTGTAAACATGCTTGAAATGAGTAAAATAACCTATGTTTTGGTGTTTTCTTATTCAAAACTAAAAATTTATAGGAAATGCACATAAATTTTGAATAATTTGAATTTAAACATGCTCAAAATGAGTAAAATAGCTTAAATTTTGGTGTTGCATTAGTGAAATGAGTAAAATAACTTAAGTTTTGGTGTTGCATAATTCATAACTCAAAAATTATAGGAAACACACATAAAGTTAGAGTCTTTGATTGTAAACATCCTCAAAATGAGTTAAACCAGTTAACTTTTTGTGTTGCATCATTGAAAACTCAAAAATTAGTGAAAACATGCATAAAGTTTGAATCTTTCTATTGTAAACATTCTCAAAATGAGTATAACCACTTATGTTTTTGGTGTTCCATTATTCAAAACTCAAATGGTAAGAAATCCAAATAAAGTTTGAATCTTTTGATTGTAAACATGTTTAAAATGAGTAAAACCATCTAAATTTTGGTGTTGCATTATTCAAATCTAAAAAATTATAGGAAATGTGCATAAATGTTGACTCTTTTGATTATAAACCTGCTCAAAACAAGTAAAACTATGTAAGTTTTTGTGTTGAATTATTCAAAACTCAAAAATTATAGGAAAGATGCATAATTTTTGAATATTTTGATTCTAAACATGCTCAAAGTGAGTCAAACCACTTAAGTTTTAGTGTTGCATTATTCAAAATTTAAAAATTATAGGAAACACAGAAAGTTTAAATTTTTTAATTCTAAACATAGGCGAAGCATGTAAAAGATATTTATATTTTTGTGTTGTATTGTTCAAAACTTAAAAATTATAAAAAATGTGCATAAAGTTTGAATCTTTTAATTGTAAACATGCATGAAATGAGTAAAAATACATAATTTTTGGTGTTGCATTATTCAAAACTAAAACATTATAGGAAACGTGCATAAAGTTTGTATATTTTTATTGTAAACATGGTCAAAATGAGTAATATTGCCTACGTTTTGGTGTCACATTATTCAAAACTCAAATTATAAGAAACATGCATGAATCTTGAATATTTTGATTAAAAACATGCTCAAAACTAGTAAAATTATCTTTGTTTTGGATTTGTATTATTAAAAAATCAAAAATTATAGTAAACAAGCATGAAGTTTGAATCTTTTAATTGTAAACATGCTTAAAATGAGTAAAACTATCTATGTTTTGGTGTTTTATTATTCAAAACTCAAAAATTTGAATCTTTTGATTGTAAAAATTCTTGAAATGAGTAAAAGTTCCTATGTTTTATTGTTGCATTATTCAAAACTCAAAAATTATAGAAAATGCATATAAATTTTGAATCTTTTGATTGTAAACATGCACAAAGTGAGTAAAACCAACTAAGTTTCAATGTTTCATTATTTAAAAATAAACAATTATAGGAAACATGTATAAAGTATGAATCTTTTAGTTGTAAACATGCTCTAAATGAGTAAAACCACCTATGTTTAAGTATTGCATTATTCAAAACTCAAAAATTATAGGAAACACATATAAAGTTTTGATATTTTGATTTTAAACATGTTCAAAATGATTAAAACCACTAAAGTTTTGTTGTTCAATTATTAAATACTCAAAATGATAGGAAATGCGCATAAAATTTGAATTTTTTAATTTTAAACATGCTTGAAATGAGTAAAATTGCCTAAGTTTTAGTGTTACATTATTCAAAACTCAAAAATTATAGGAAAGGTGTATAAAGTTTGAATCTTTTGATTGTAAACATACTTGAAATGAATAAAACTGCATATGTTTTATTCTTGCATTATTCAATACTCAAAAATTATAGGAAATGCATATAAAGTTGGAATCTTTTGATTGTAAACATGCAAAAAATGAGTAAAACTACCTAAATTTTTGTGTTGCATTATTCAAAAGTAAAAAACTATAGGAAACATGCATAAAGTTTAAATTTTTTGATTGTAAATATGCTCAAAATGGTTAAACCACCTATGTTTAAGTTTTGCATTATTCAAAACTAAAAAATTATAGTAAACATGCATAAAGTTTGAATATTTTGATTGTAAACATGTTCAAACTGAGTAAAACCACTTATGTTTTGGTGTTGCACTATTCAAAACTGAAAAATTATATGAAACATAAAGTTAAAATATTTTGATGGTAAACATGATCAAAACAAGTAAAACCACCTATGTTTTTGTGTTGCACTATTCAAAACTCAAAAGTTATAGAAAACATGCATAAAGTTTGAATATTTTGGTTCTAAACATACTTGAAATGAGTAAAACTACCTAAGTGTTGGTGTTGTATTATTCAAAAGTAAAAAATGTATATAATACATACATACATAAAGTGTGAATCTTTTGATTTTAAGCATGCCCAGAATGAGTAAAACTACCTATGTTTTGGTGTTGCATTATTTAAAACTCAAAAATTATTGAAAACATCCATAAAGTTTGAAATATTTTCATTCTAAACATGCTTGAAATGAGCAAAACTACCAAATTTTTTGTTTTGCATTATTCAAAGTTAAAAAATTATATAAAATGTGCATAAAGTTCAAATATTTTGATTGTAAACATGCTCAAAATGAGTAAACTACCTAAGTTTTGATGTTGCATTATTCAAAGTTGAAAAATATATGAAATGCACATAAAGTTTGAATATTTTGATTGTAAATATGCTTGAGATTAGTAAAACCATGTAATTTTTAGTTTTTCATTATTTCAAACTCAAATTATAAGAAACATGCATAAAGTTTGAATATTTAGATTGTAAACATGCTCGAAATGCATTAAAATGCCTATGTTTTTGTGTTGGATTATTCAAAACTCAAAAATTATAGTAAACATGCATAAAGTTTGAATATTTTCAATGTAAACATGCTTAAAATTAGTAAAACCACCTAAGGTTTGGAGTTGCATTATTCAAAAGTTTAAAATTATATCAACCATGCATAAATTTTGAATCTTTTGATTGTAAACATGCTCAAAAGGAGTAAAATTGCCTAAGATTTTGTGTTGCATTATTTAAGCTAAAATTTTATAAGGACATGGATAAAGTTTGAATATTTTGATTCTAAAATGCTTGAAATAAGTAAAACCACCTAAGTTTTGGTGTTGTATTATTCAAAGCTAAAAATGTATAGGAGACCTACATAAATTTTGAATCTTATGATTGGAACATGCTGAAAATGGGAAAAACCACTTAAGTTTTGGTGTTGCATTATTCAAAACTAAAAAATTATTGAAAACCCCCATAAATTTGAATCTTTTAATTATAAACATGCTCAAAATGAGTAAAACCACTTAAGTTTTGGTGTTCTATTATTCTAAACAGAAAAATTATTGGAAACACATGTAATGTTTGAATATTTTTTATGTAAACATACCCAAAATGACTAAAACATTATAAGTTTTGGTGTTGTATTATTTGAAAATAAAAAATTATTGGAAATGCGCATAATGTTTGAATTTTTTGATTGTAAACATACTCAAAATGAGTAAAACCACCTAATTTTTGGTGTTGTATTATTCAAAACTCAAAAATCATAGGAAACACACTTAAATGTTGAATATTTTGATTGTAAACATGTTTAAAAAGAGTAAAATTGCTTAAATTTTGGTGTTACATTATTCAAAACTCAAATTTTATCAAAATAATGCATAAAAATTTAAATATTTTAATTGTAAACATGTTTAAAATGTGTAAAACCACCTATGTTATAGTGATGCATTATTCAAGACTAAAAACTTATATGAAATACACATAAATCATGAATATTTTAGTTTTGAACATGCTTGAAATGAGTAAAACTGCCTAAGTTTTAGTGTTACATTATTTAAAACTCAAATAAAATAAGAAACATGCATAAATTTTGAGCCTTTTTATTGTAAACATGCTCGTAATGAGTAAAATCACTTAAGTTTTGGTGTTATATTATTAAAAACTCAAAAATTATAGGAAACACACATAAAGCTTGAATCTTTTGATTGTAAATATATTTAAAATGAGTAAAACCACTTAGGTTTTGGTGTTGCATCATTCAAAACTCAAAAACTAATGAAAATACACATAAAGTTTGAATCATTTGATTGTAAACATGCTCAAAATGAGTAAAATCGCTTATGTTTTCATTTTACATTATACAAAACTCAAAAATTATAGAAGTTTGAATCCTTTGATTGTAAACATGCTTGAAATGAGTAAAATTGTCTAGACTTTGGTATTGAATTATTCAAAACTCAAAAATTATAGGCAACACACATAGATTTTGAGTCTTTCAATTGTAAACATGTTTTAAATTAGTAAACTACTTAAGTTTTAGTGTTGCATCATTCAAAACTCAAAAATTAATGGAAACACACATAAATTTTGAATCTTTTGATTATAAACATTTTAAAAATGAGTAAATCCACTTATGTTTTGGTGTTGCATTACTCAAAACTCAAAAATTATAGGAAACATAGATAAAGTTTAAATCTTCTTGATTGTAAACATGCTTGAAATAAGTAAAATCATAGGAAAAGTGCATAGAGTTTCAATCTTTTGATTGTAAAAAAGCTTTAAACAGGTATAATTGCCTATGTTTTGGTGTTGCATTATTCAAAACTCAAAAATTATAGAAAACCCATATAAATTTAAATATTTTAATTCTAGACATACTCAAAATGGGCAAAACCACTTAAGTTTTAGTTTTTCATTATTCTAAACTAAAAAATTATTGGAAAAATGTATAAAGTTTGAATCTTTTGAATTTAAACATGCTTTAAATGAGTAAAACAACATAATTATTTGTGTTGCATTATTGAAAACTCAAAAATTATAATAAACATGCATAAAGTTAAAGTCTTTTGATTGTGAACATGATCAAAATGAGTAAAATCAACCAAGTTTTTGTGTTGAAATATATAAAACTCAAAAATCATAGGAAACATGCATAATGTTTGAATATTTGATTGTAAACATGATTGAGGCGAGTAAAATCACCTAAGTTTTTATGTTGCATTATTCAAAACTCAAAATTTATTAGAATAGCTCATAAAGTTTAAATATTTTAATTGTAAACATGCTTGAAACAAGTAAAACCACCTAGGTTTTGGTGTTGTATTATTCAAAACTCAAAAATTATAGGAAATGCACATAAAGCTTGAATATTTTTGTTTTAAAGCTCAAAATGAATAAAACTACCTATGTTTTGGGATTGCATTATTCCAACTCAAATCATATAAGGAATATGCATAAATTTTTAATATTTTGATTATAAACATATTTGAAACAAGTAAAACCACATATGTTTTGGTGTTACATCATTAAACCACAAAAAATAATGAAAAAATGCATAAAGTTTGAATCTTTTAATTGTAAATATGCTTAAAATGACTAAAACCACTTATGTTTTAAAGTGTTGCATTATTCAAAACTAAAAAATTATAGTAAACATGCATAAAGTTTGAATCTCTTGAATGTAAACATGCTTGAAATGAGTAAATCAACCTAAGTTTTGGTGTTTCATTATTCAAAACTCAAAAATTATAGAAAATGCACATAAAGTTTTAATCTTCTGATTGTAAACATGTTCAAAATGAGTAAGACCACATAAGTTTTGGTATTGCATTATTTAAAACTCAAAAATTATAGGAAATGGACATAAATTTTGAGTCTTTGATTGTAAACATGCTTGAAATGAGTAAAACCACTTATGTTTTGGTGTTATCTCAATAAAAACACAAAAATTAGTGGAAAATGCATAAAGTTTGAATCTTTTGATTTTAAACATGCATAAAATGAGTCAAACTACTTATGTTTTGGTGTTGCATTATTAAAAACTCAAAAAAGATAAGAAATGTGAATAAAATTTGAATATTTTGAATGTAAACATGTTTAAAATATGTAAAACCATCTAAGTTTTAGTGTTGCATTATTAAAATCTCAAAAATTATAGGAAATTTGCATAAAGTTTGACTCTTTTGAATGTAAACATGCTCAAAATGAGTAAAATCATGTGTGTTTTGGTGTTGAATTATTCAAAACTCAAAAATTATAGGAAACATCCATAAAGTTTGAATCTTTTGATTCTAAACATGCTCAAAATGAGTAAAACCACTTAAGTTTTGGTGTTGCATTATTCAAAATTTAAAAATTATAGGGAACACACATAAGTTTGAATATTTTTATTTTAAGTAGTATCGAAACATGTAAAGCCTCTTAATTTTTTGTATTGTATTATTCAAAACTCAAAAATTATAAGCAATGTGCATAAATTTTGAATCTTTTAATTTTAAACATGCTTGAAATGACTAAAACTGCCTAAGTTTTGGTCGCTACATTATTCAAAACTCAAAAATGGAAATATGCATAAAGTTTGAATCTTTTGACTGTAAACATGCTCGAAATGAGAAAATATGCCTAAGTTTTGGTGTTGTATTATTCAAAAACCAAAAATTATAGGAAACATGCATAAAATTGTAAACTTCTGATTCTAAACATGCTAGAAATGAGTCAAATTGCCTAAGTTTTGGTGTTGCATTATTCAAAACTAAAAAATTATAGGAAACCCATATAAATTTGAATCTTTTAAATTTAAACATGCTCAAAACAAGTAAAACCACTTAAGTTTTAGTGTTGCATTATTCAAAACTATAAAATTATTGGAAACATGTAAAAAGTTTGAATCTTTTGAATGTAAAAATGCTTGAAATGAGTAAAACCACATAATTTTTGGGGTTGCATTATTGAAAACTCAAAACTTATAGGAAATGTGCATAAAGTTTGAATCTTTTGATTGTAAACATACTCAAATGTAAATATAGAAAATGAGTAAAATCACCTAAGTTTTTATGTTATATTATTCAAAACTCAAAAATCATAGGAAACATGCATAAAGTTTCAATATTTTTAATTGTAAATATGCTCAAAATGAGTAAAAATGGTTATGTTTTGGTGTTACATTGTTCAAAGCTCAAATTATAGGAAACATGGATAAATCTTGAATGTTTTGATTCTAAACATGCTCAAAATGAGTAAAAGTACCTTTGTTTTGAATTTGCATTACTAAAAACTCAAAAACTATAAGAAACATGCATAAAGTTTAAATCTTTTAATTGTAAACATGCTTAAAATGACTAAAATTGAGTTTGTTTTGGTGTTACAATTTTGAAAACTCAAAAATTATAGGAAACACAAATAATTTTTGATATTTTGATTTTAAACATGTTAAAAATGATTAAAACCACTTAAATTTTATTGTTACATTATTCAAAACTCAAAAATTATAAGAAACATGAATAAAGTTTGAATTATTTTACTGTAAACATGATCAAAATGACTAAAACTACCTAAGTTTTGGTGTTACATTGTTCAAAAAGAATATATATATATATATATATATATATATATATATATATATATATATATATATATATAGGAAAGGCACATAAAGTTTGAATCTTTTGATTGTATACATGCTTGAAATGAGTAAAACTGCCTAGCTTTTATTGTTGAATTATTCAAAGATCAAAAAATATAGGAAATGTATTTAAAGTTTGAATTTTTTGATTGTAAACATGCAAAAAATGAGTAAAACCACCTAGGTTTTAGTGTTGCATTATTCAAAACTAAAAAATTATAGGAAACATGCATAATGTATGAATCTTTTGATTGTAAACATTATCTAAATGAGTAAAACCATCTATTTTTAATTATTGCATTATTCAAAACTCAAAAATTATAAGAAACATGCAAAAAGTATGAATATTTTAATTGTAAACATGCTTGAAACAAGAAAAACCACCCAAGTTTTTGTGTTATATTATTCAAAACTGAAAAATTATATAAAACATGCATAAAGTTTGAATCTTTTAATTGTAAACATGCTCAAAAGGAGTAAAACTACCTAAGTATTGGTGTTGCATTATTCTAAAGTAAAAAATCATGGAAAATATGCATAAAGTTTGAATATTTTGATTGTAAACATGCCTAAAATGAGTAAAACAACTTATGTTTTGGTGTATCATTATTCAAAACTCAAAAATTATATAAAACATGCATAAATTTTGAATCTTTTCATTGTAAACATGCTTGAAATGAGCAAAACCCCCAAAATTTTGGTGTTACATTCTTCAAAACTCAAAAATTATATAAAATGTACATAAAGTTTAAATATTTTCATTCTAAACATGCTTGAAATGAGTAAAACCACCTAAGTTTTGTGGTTGCATTATTCAAAACTAAAAAACTATAGGAAATGCCCATAAAGTTTGAATCATTTAATTGTAAACATGCTCAAAATGAGTAAAACCATCTAAGTTTTGGTGTTGCATTATTCCAAACTCAAATCATAGGTAATATGGATAAAGTTTGAATCTTCTGATTATAAACATGTTTGAAATGCATAAAACCATGTGTGTTTTCTGTTGGATTATTCAATACTAAAAAATTATAGGAAACACGCATAAATTTTAAATATTTTGATTGTAAGCATGCTTGAAATGAGTAAAACCACAAATGTTTTGGTGTTTCATTATTTAAAACTCAAAAATTATATCAACACACATAAAGGTTGAATATTTTGATTGTAAACATGCTCAAAAGGAGTAAAATTGCTTAAGTTTTTGTGTTGCTATTATTTGAAACACAAAAATTATAAAAAACCATGGATAAAGTTTAAATTTTATATTGTAAACATGCTCAAATGAGTAAAACTATCAAAGTTTTGGCGTTGTATTATTCAAAACTCAAAAATTATAGGAAACATGCATAAATATTGAATCTTTTGATTGCAAACATTGTCAAAATGAGTAAAATCGAATATGTTTTGGTGTTGCATTATTCAAAACTCAAAAATTATAGGAAAAGCACAAAGTTTGAATCTTTTGATTGTAAACATGCTCAAAATGAGTAAAACCACCTTGTTTTGGAGTTGGATTATTCAAAACTCAAAAATTATAGGAAGACATGCATAAATTTTGAATATTTTGATTATAAATATCCTAAAAATGAGAAAAACTACTTAATTTTTGATGTTGCATTATTCAAAACTCAAAAATTATATGAAACCTGGATAAATTTGAATCTTTTAATTTTCAGCATGATCGAAAGGAGTAAAACCACTTATTGGTGTTGCATTATTCAAAACTTAAAAATAATTGAAAACACATATAAGATTTAAATATTTTGAATGTAAACATGCTCAAAATGAGTAAAACCACCTAATATTTGGTGTTGCATTATTCAAAAATCATAGGAAACATGCATAAATTTTGAATAGTTTGAATGTAAACATGCTCAAAATGAGTAAAACCACTTATGTATTAGTGTTGCATTATTCAAAAATAAAGAATTATAGGAAACACACATGAATCTTGAATATTTTTATTTTAAAGATGTTCAAAATGAGTAAAAATGCTTAATTTTGGGTGTTTCATTATTCAAAACTCAAATAATATTGGAAACATGCATAAATTTTGAATATTTTGATTCTAAACATGATTGAAAAGAGTAAAAAAACCTAAGTTTTGGTGTTACATTATTCAAAACTCAAAAAATATAGGAAATGCACATAAAGTTTGAATCTTTTAATAATAAGCATGCTTGAAATGAGTAAAAAATATAGGAAATGCACATAAAGTTTGAATCATTTGATTATAAACATGCTTGAAATGAGTAAAAATGTGTAAGTTTTGGTGTTGCATTATTCAAAACCCAAAATTATAGGAAATATGCATAAATTTTGAATCTTTTAATTATAAACATTGTTGAAATGAGTAAAATAGCCTAATTTTCATTGTTTCAATATTCAAAACTTAAGAATTATAAGAAATGCACATAATTTTGAATCTTTTGATTGTAAACATGCTCAAAACAAGTAAAACCACCAAAATTTGGGGTTTCATTATTCAAAACTCGTTCACTATAAAAACATATGTACATTTTGGATTTTTGATTGTAAACATGATCAAAATGAAAAATTCCTAAGTTTTGGTCTTGCATTATTCAAAAACCAAAAATTATAGGAAACATGCATAAATTTTGAATCTTGTGATTCTAAACACTCTTGAAATGAGCCAAACCACTTAAGTTTTGGTGTTTCATTATTCAAAACTCAAAAATTATAGGAAACTTATATAAATTTGAATCTTTTAATTTTAAACATGCTCAAAACAAATAAAACTACTTAAGTTTTCATGTTTCATTATTCAAAACTAAAAAATTATTGGAAATTTGTATAAAGTTTGAATCTTTCAAATGTAAACATCCTTGAAATGAGTAAAACCACATAAGTTGTGGTTTTACATTATTCAAAACTCAAAAATTATAGGAAATGTGCATAAAGTTTGAATCTTTTGATTATAAACATGCTTGAAATAAGGAAAACCACCTAAGTTTTTGTGTTGCATTATTCAAAACTTAAAAATAATAGGAAACAAACACACATAAAGTTTGAACTTTTTGATTGTAAACATGCTCAAAATGAATAAAGCTACCTATGTTTTGGTGTTACATTATTTAAAACTCTAAATTTATTGAAATAACTCATAAAGTTTGAATCTTTTCATTGTAAACATGTTCAAAATGAGTAAAATCACCTAGTATTGGTGTTGCATTATTCAAAACTCTAAAATTAAAAGAAATGCACATAAAGCTTGAATGTTTTGGTTTTAAAAATACTCAAAAAGAGTAAAACTATCTAAATTTTGGTGTTGCTTTATTCAAAACTCAAATAATATAGGAAATATGCATAAATTTTGAATATTTTGATTGTAAACATGCTCAAAATGAGTAAAATCACTTATGTTTTGGTGTTGAATTATTCAAAACTCAAAAATTATAGGAAACACACATAAAGTTTGAATCTTTTCATTGTAAATATGCTTGAAATGATTAAAACCACTTATGTTTTGGTGTTGCAACATTAAAAACTCAAAAACTAATGAAAACACACATAAATTTTAAATATTTTGATTGTAAACATGCTTGAAATGTGTAAAACCACATATGTTTTGTTGTTGCATTATTCAAAAGATAAAAATTATAGGAAATGGTCATAAAGTTTGAATAATTTGAATTTAAACATGCTTTAAAATGTGTAAAATAGCCTTAGTTTTGGTGTTGCATTATTCAAAACTCAAAAATTATAAGAAAATCACATAAATTTAGAATCTTTTAATTGTAAACATGCTTAAAAGGAGTAAAACCACTTAAGTTTTGGTGTTTCATTATTCAAAACTAACAAATTATAAGAAACACACAAAAAAATTGAGTCTTTTATTTTAAACATGATCGAAATGAGTAAAACCACTTAAGTTTGGGTGTTGCATCATTCTAAACTAAACAATTAGATGAAACATGCGTAAAGGCTAAATCTTTTGATTGTACACATACTCAAAGTGAGTAAAACCACTTATATTTTGGTGTTGCATTATTTAAAACTAAAAAATGATAAGAAATGTAAATAAAGTATGAATCTTTTGATAACAAACATGCATAAAATGAGCAAAACCATATAAATTTTGGTGTTCCATTATTCAAATCTCCAAAATTATAGGAAATGTGCATAAAGTTTGAATCTTTTGATTATAAACATGCACAAAATGAGAAAAAATGCATAAGTTTTGGTGTTTTATTATTCAAATCCCAAAAATTATAGGAAATGTGCATCAAGTTTGAATTTTCTAATTGTAAAATAATTGAAATGAGAAGACTACCTAAATTTTGGTGCTGCATTCTTCAAAACTCAAAAATCATAGGAAATGTACATAAATTTTGATATCTTTTGATTGCAAATAAGCTCATAATGAGTAAAAATGCTTAATTTTTGGTCTCACATTATTCAAAACTCAAATTATAGGAAACACACATAAAATTTGAATCTTTTGATTGTAAATATCTTTGAAATGAAAAAAATTACCTATGTTTTGATTTTACATTATTAAAAACTCAAAAACTATAGGAAACACACATAATATTTAAATGTTTTGATTGTAAACATGCCCAAAATGATAAAAACAACTTAAGTTTTGGTGTTGCATTATTCAAAACTCAAAAATTATAGGAAACATGCATAAATTTGAATATTTTAATTCTAAACATGCTCAAAATGAGTAAAACCACTTAAGTTTTGGTGTTGCATTATTCAAAACTAAAAAATTATTGGAAACACGTCTAAATTTAGAATCTTTTAAATGTAAACATGCTCAAAATAAGTAAAACCATATAAGTTTTGGTGTTGCACTACTCAAAACTCAAAAATTATAGGAAATGCACATAGAGTTTGAATATTTTGATTGTAAACATTCTCAAAATGATTAAAACTACTTAAGTTTTGGTGTTGCATTATTCAAAATTAAAAAATCATAGGAAACACGTATAAATTTTGAATCTTTAAGTTGTAAACATGCTCAAAATGAGTAAAACTACCTATATTTTATTGTTACATTATTTAACTCTCAAAATTTATCAGAATAACATAGACAGTTTGAATATTTTAATTGTAAACATGCTCAAAATGAGTAAAACAACCTAGGTTTTGGTGTTACATTAATCAAAAAATTAAAATTATAGGAAATGCAAATAAAGCTTGAATATTTTGGTTTTGAACATGCTTGGAATGAGTAAAGCTACCTAAATTTTGGTGTTACATTATTCAAAACACAAATAATATAGGTAACATGCATAAACTTTGAACATTTTAATTGTAAACATGTTTGAAATATGTAAAATTGCTTAAGTTTTCATGTTACATCATTTAAAACTCAAAAATTATAAGAAACACACATAATGTTTGAATCTTTTGATTGTAAATATGCTAGAAATGAGTAAAACCTCTTATGTTTCAGTGTTGCATCATGTAAAACTCAAAATCTATTGGAAACATGGATAAAGTTTGAATATTTTGATTGTAAACATGCTTGAAATCTTATGTTTCAGTGTTGCATCATGCAAAACTCAAAAACTATTGGAAACATGGATAAAGTTTGAATATTTTGATTGTAAACATGCTGGAAATGAGTAAAAACACTTATGTTTTGGTGTTGCATTATTTAAAACTCAAAAATTATAGGAAACATGCATAAAGTTTGAATCTTTTGATTGTAAATATGCTTGAAATAAGTAATCTTGCCTAATTTTTGGTCTTGCATTATTCAAAACTCAATTTTAATAAATATGCATAAATTTTGAATTATTTATATTTAAACATGCTCAAAATGAGTAAAATAGCCTTAGTTTTGGTGTTGCATTATTCAAAACTCAAAAAATATGGAAAACACACATAAAGTTTGAGTCTTTTAATTGTAATCATTCTCAAAATGAGCCAAACCACTTCAATTTTGGTGTTTCATTATTTAGAACTCAAAATTTAATGGAAACGAGTACAAAGTTTGAATCATTTAATTGTAAACATGCATGAAATAAGTTAAACTACGTTTTTTTGGTGTTACATTATTCAAAACTCACAAATGATAATCAATGTGAATAATGGTTGGATATTTTGATTGTAAACATGCTTAAAATGAGTAAAACCATGTGAATTTTGGTGTTGCATTATTGAAATATCAAAAATTATAGGAAATGTGCATAAAGTTTGACTATTTTGATTGTAAACATGCTCAAAACAAATAAAACTATCTAAGTTTTGGTGTTGTAGTATTCAAATCTCTAAAATTATAAGAAATGTACATAAACATTGAATCTTTTGATTGTAAAATTCTTGAAACAAGTAAAACCACCTATGTTTTGGTGTTGCATTATTCAGAACTAAAACATTGTAGGGAACGCACATAAAATTTGAATCTTTTGATTATAAACAATCTTAAAATGAGTAAACATGCCTAATTTTTATTTTTGCATTATTTAGAACTCAAATTATAAGAAACATGCTTAAAATTTGAATCTTTTGATTGTAAATCTACTTGAAATGAGTAAAATTGCCTATGTTTTAATTTTATATTATTGAAAACTCAAAAATTATATTTAACATGAATAAAGTTTAAATATTACTATTGTAAACATGCTCAAAATGAGTAAAACCATCTAAATTTTGATGTCGCATTATTCAAAACTCAAAACTTATAGGAAACATGCATAAAGTTTGAATCTTTTGATTGTAAACATGTTTGAAATGATTAAAACTATTTAACTTTTGGTGTTCCATTATTCAAAACTCAAAACTTATAGAAAACACAAATAAATTTTGAGTTTTTTGATTGTAGACATGCTCAAACTAAGTATAACCACTTAAGTTTTGGTGTTGCATCAATCAAAAATCTAAAATGAATGGAAACGTGGATAAAGTTTGAATCTTATGATTGTAAACATGTTAAAATGAGTAAAATCACTTATGTTTTGGTGTTGAATTATTCAAAATAAAAAAATGATAATAAATGTGAATAAATTTTGAATTTTTTGATTGTAAACATGATTAAAATGAGTTAAACTATCTAAATTTTGGTGTTGCATTATTCAAATCTCAAAAATTATAAGAAATATGCATAAAGTTTGACTCTTTTGATTGTAAACATGTTCAAAATGAGTAAAACTGCCTAAATTTTGGTGTTGTATTATTCAAATCTCAAAAACTATAGGAAATATGCATAAAGTATGAATATTTGTTTTTAAAAATGATTAAAATGAGTACAATCACTTAAGTTTTGGTGTTCCATTATTTAGAACTAAAAAATTATATGAAACGCACATAAATTTTGAATCTTTTCATTATAAACATGCTTAAAATGAGTAAAAATGCCTAATTTTTGGTGTCACATTATTCAAAACTTAAATTATAAGAAACACACATAAATATTGAATATTTTGATTGTAAATGTACTTGAAATGAGTGAAACTACCTATGTTTTGATTTTGCATTATTAAAAAGTCAAATATTATAGGAAAAATTGTAAACATGCTCGAAAAGAGTAAAACATCCTAAGTTTTGATGTTGAATTATTCAAAACTCAAAAATTATAGGAAACACACATAAAGTTTCAATATTTTAATTGTAAACATGCTCAATACATGTAAATGACCTAAGTTTTAGTGTTGCATTATTATAAACTTAAAAATTATAGGAAATGTGCATAAATCTTGAATCTTTTGATTAAAAATATGCTCAAAATGATTAAAACTACATAGATTTTAGTTTTGCATTATTTAAAACTAAAAATTTATAGGAAATACACATAAAGTTTAAATCTTTTGATTGTAGACATGCCTTAAATGAGTAAAACTATCTAAATTTTGGTGTTGCATTATTCAAATCTCAAAAATTATAGGAAATATACATAAAGTTTGACTCTTTTGATTATAAACATGCTCGAAATGAGTAAAACTGCCTAAGTTTTAGTGTCATATTCTTCAAATATAAAAAATTATAGGAAATGTACATAAAGTTTGATTCTTTTGATATTGTAAAATACTTGAAATGAGTAAGACCACCTAAGTTTTGGTGTTTCATTAACTAGAACCAAAAAATTATAGGAAACATGCATAAAGTTTGAATCTTTTGATTCTAAACATTCTTAGAATGATTAAAAGTGCCTAATTTTTGGTGTCACATTATTCAAAACTCAAATTATAGGAAACACAATAAAGTTTGAATCTTTTGATTGTAAATATACTTGAAATGAGTAATTGCCAATGTTTTGATTTTGCATTATTAAAAACTAAAAAATTATAGGAAAAATGAATAAAGTTTAAGTATTTTTATTGTAAACATGCTCAAAATGACTAAAACCACCTATGTTTTGATGTTGCATTATTCAAAACTCAAAAACTTATAGTAAACACACATAAATTTTGAATCTTTTGATTGTAAACATGTTTGAAATGTGTAAAACTACTTAAGTTTTGGCGTTACACTATTCAAAACTCAAAAAATTTAAAAACAACACACATAGAGTTTGAGTCTTTTGATTGTAAACATGCTCAAAATGAGAATAACCACTTAAGTTTTGGTGTTGCATCATTCAAAACTCAAAAATTAATGGAAACACACATAGATTTTGAATCTTTTGATTGTGAACATGCTTAAAATGAGGAAAATCACTTATGTTTTGGTGTTGCAATATTCAAAACTTGAAAATGATAAAAAAATGTGAATAAAATTTGAATATTTTGATTGTAAACATGATTAAAATGAGTTAAACCATCTAAATTTGGTGTTTCATTATTCAAATCTAAAAAATTATAAGAAATATGCATAAAGTTTGACTCTTTTGATTGTAAACATGCTCAAAATGAGTAAAACTACTTATGTTTTTTGGTGGTGTATTATTCAAATCTCAAAAAATATAAGAAATATGCATAAAGTTTGAATCTTTTGATTGTGAAATGCTTAAAGTGAATAAAACCTCTTAAGTTTGGGTGTTGCATTATTTAGAACTCAAAAATTGTAGGAAACACACATAAAATTTGAATCTTTTGGTTGTAAACATGCTCATAATGAGTAAAAATGCCTAATTTATGGTGTCACATTATTAAAAAGTCAAATTCTAGGAAACACACATAAAGATTGAATCTTTTGATTGTAAATATACTTAAAATGAGTAAAACTACCTATGTTTTAAATTTACATTATTAAAAACTAAAAAATTATAGGAAACATGAATAAAGTTTGAATCTTTTGATTGTAAACATGCTTGAAATGATTAAAACACCTTAATTTTTGATTTTTCATTATTCAAAACTAAAAAATCATAGGAAACACACATAAAGTTTGAATCTTTTAATTGTAAACATGCTTAAAATATGTAAAACCACCTAAGTTTTAGTGTTGCATTATTCAAAACATAAAAATTATAGAAAACATGCATAAATTTTGAATCTTTTGATTGTAAACATGCTCAAAATGAGTAAAACTACATACATTTTGGTTTTACATTATTTAAAACTCAAGATTTATAGGAAATGTGCATAAAGTTTAAATATTTTGAAATTAAACATGCTTGAAATGAGTAAAACAACATAAGTTTTGATGTTGCATTATTCAAAACTCAAAAATTATAGGAAATATACATAAAGTTTGAATCTTTTGATTGTAAACATGCTTGAAATGACTAAAATTGCACTAAGTTTTAGTGTTGCATTATTCAAAACCTAAAAATCATAAGAACATGCATAAAATTTGAATCTTTCGATTGTAATCATGCTTCAAATGAATAAATTTTCCTATGTTTTAGCATTACATTATTCAAAACTCAAAAATTATATAAAATGTACATAAATTTTGAGTAATTAGAATTTAAACATGCTCAAAATGAGTAAAATATCCTACATTTTGGTGTTGCATTATTCGAAACTCAAAAATTATATAAAATTCACATAAAGTTTTATTATTTTAATTGTAAACATGCTCGAAACCAGTAAAACTACTAAAGTTTTGTCGTTGCATAATTCAAAACTCAAAAATTATAGGAAATGCATATAAAGTTTGAAATTTTGATTTTAAACATGCTCGAAACAAGTAAAACCACTTAATTTTTTTTGTTGCATCATTCAAAACTCAAAAATTAGTGGAAACACATGTAAAGTTTGAATGTTTTGATTGTAAACATGCTCAAAATGAGTAAAAACAATTATGTTTTGGTGTTACATTAGTCAAAACTCAAAAAAGATAATAAAAACAAATAAAGTTTGAATCTTCTGATCGTAAACATGCTTAAAATGAATAAAACTATCTAAATTTTCATGTTGCATTATTCATATTTCAAAAATTATAGGAAATGTGCATAAATTTTGAATCTTTATTTATAAACATGCTCAAAAGAACAAAAACTGCCTAAGTTTTGGTGTTGTATTATTCAAACCCCCAAAATTATATGAAATGTGCATAAAGTTTGAAATTAGAAAATCTACCTAAATTTTGGTGTTGCATTATTCAAAACTCAAAAACTATAGGAAACACACATAAATTTTGAATCTTTTGATTGTTAAAATGCCCATAATGAGTAAAAATGCTTAATTGTTGGTGTCACATTATTCAAAACTGAAATTACCAAAAGCACACATAAAGTTTGAATCTTTTGATTGTAAATATCTTTGAAATAATTAAAACTACCTATGTTTTGATTTTGCATTATTAACAACTCAAAAATTATAGGAAACACACACAAAGTTTAAATATTTTGATTATAAACATGCTCAAAATGAGTAAAAGCACCTAGGTTTTGATGTTGAATTACAAAAAACTCAAAAATAATAGGAAACACACAAAGTTTGAATATTTTAATTGTAAACATGCTCAAAATGAGTAAAATTGAATAAGTTTTGGTGTTGTATTATTTAAAACTCAAAAATTATAGGAAACATGCATAAAGTTTGAATCGTTTGATTATAAACATACTTGAAATGAGTAAAATGCCTTAAGTTTTGGTGTTTTATTATTTAAAACTCAAATAATATAGGAAATGAACATAAAGTTTGAATCTTTTGATTATAAGCATGCTTGAAATGGCTAAAATTGCTTGTGTTTTGGTGTTGCATTATTCAAAACTCAAAAAATATAGGAAATATACATAAAGTTTGATTATTTTGACAATAAACGTGCTCAAAATGAGTAAAATTATCTATGTTTTGGTGTTGCATTATTCAAAACTAAAAAGATATACGAAACACGCATGAAGTTGGAATCATTTAATTATAACTATGCTCAAAATGAGTAAAACTATATACATTTTCATATTGCATTATTCAAAACTCAAAAATTATAGGAAACATGTATAAAATTTAAATCTTTTGATTGTAAACATGCTTAAAATGAGTAAAAATGCCTATGTTTTGGTGTTGCATTATTCAAAAATATAAAATCATAGGAAAACACACAAAGTTTGAATTTTTTGATTGTAGACATGCTCAAAATGAGTAAAACTGCCTAAGTATTGATGTTGTATTATTCTAAAAAAACTATAAGAAATGCACATAAAATTTGAATATTTTGATTTTAAGCATGCTAGAAATGAGTAAAATACCATAAGTTTTGGTGTTTTATTATTCAAAACTCAAATAATATAGGAAATGCGCATAAAGTTTGAATCTTTTGATTATAAGCATGCTTGAAATGACTAAAATTACTAGTGTTTTGGTGTTGCATTATTCAAAACTCAAAAATGATAGGGAACATGCATAAAGTTTGAAACATTTAATTATTTTTATGCTCAAAATGAGTAAAACTATATATATTTTAATATTACATTATTCCAAACTCAAAAATTATTGGAAACATGCATAATGTTTAAATTTTTTTATTGTAAACATGTTGTTTTGGTGTTGCATTATTCAAAACTAAAAAATTATAAGAAAATTGCATAAAAGTTGAATCTTTTTATTATAAAAATATTCAAAATGAGTAAAACCACTTAAGTATTAGTGTTGCATTATTCAAAAATAATAAAATATATGGAACGTTCATAAATTTTAAATCTTTTGATTTTAAACATGCTCAAAATGAGTAAACCTTCCTAAGTTTAGGTGTTATATTTTTCAAAACTCAAATAATATAGGAAACATGCATAAAGTTTGAATCTTTTGATTGTAAACATACATGAAACAAGTAAAATTGCCTATGTTTTGGTGTTGAATTATTCAAAACTCAAAAAATATAGGTAATGCACATAAAGTTTGAATCTTTTGATAATAAACATACTCAAAATGAGTAACATTGCCTATGTTGTGGTGTTGCATTATTCAAAACTCAAAAATGATAGGAAACACCTATAAAGTTTGAATAATTTGATTATAAACATACTCAAAATGAGAAAAAATTCCTAAGTTTTGGTGTTGCATTATTCAACAATAAAAACTTATAAGAAACATGCATAAAATTTGAATCTTTTGATAATAAACATTGTCGAAATGAGTAAAATTTCCTAAGTATTGGTGTTGTATTATTCAAAACATAAAAATTATAAGAAATGTGCATAAAGTTTCAATCTTTTGATTGTAAACTTGCTCAAAATGATAAAAGTTGCCTAAGTTTTGGTGTTACATTATTCAAAAACCAAAAATTATAAGAAACATGTATAAAGTTTTAACCTTGTGATTCTAAACATGCTTGAAATGAATCAAACCACTTAAGTTTTTTTGTTGCATTATTCAAAACTCAAAAATTATAGGAAACCCATATAAAACTGAATCTTTTAATTTTAAACATGCTCAAAATGAGTAAAACCTCTTCATTTTTGGTGTTGCATTATTCAAAGTTAAAAATTTATTGGAAACACATATAAAGTTTGAATATTTTGAATGTAAACATGCTAGAAACAAGTAAAACTAGATAATTTTTTTTTTGTTGCATTATTCGAAACTCAAAAATTATAGAAAATGTACATAAAGCTTGAATCTTTTGATCATAAACATGCTCAAAATGAGTAAAACGACCTAAATTTAAGTGTTGCATTATTCAAAACTCAAAAATCATAGGAAATGCACAAATTTTGAATATTTTGATTGTAAACATGCTCAAAATGAGTAAAACTACCTACATTTTAGTGTTACATTATTCAAAACTCAAAATTTATCAAAATAGCTCATAAAGTTTGAATCATTTGATTATGAACATGCTCTAAATGAGTAAAACCATCTAGGTTTTGGTGTTGCATTATTCAAAACTCAAAAATTATAGGAATCAGGCATAAAACTTGATTTTTTTGGTTTTAAACATGCTCAAAATGAATAAAACTTCCTATATTTTGGAGTTGCATTATTCAAAACTCAAATAATATAGGAAACATGCATAAAATTTAAATAATTTGATTGTAAACATGATCAAAATGAGTAAAACCACCTAAGTTTGGATGTCACATTATTCAAAACTCAAAAATCATAAGAAACACATACAAAGTTCAAATATTTTAATTGTAAACATGCTCAAAATGAGTAGAACTACATACATTTTGGTGTTGTATTATTCAAATCTCAAAAATCATAGGAAATGCAAATAAAGTTTAAATCTTTTGATTTTAAACATGCTTGAAATGAGTAAAACCAAATAGGTTTTGGTGTTATATTATTCAAAACTCACAAATTTTAGGAAAAGTGCATAAATTTTGAATCTTTTTATTGTAAACATGCTCAAAATGAGTAAAACCACTTAAGTATTAGTGTTGCATTATTCAAAAATAAAAATATAGGAAATACACAAATTCTAAATATTTTGATTGTAAACATGCTTCAAATGAGTAAAACTACCAAAGTCTTGATGTTGCATTATTCAAAACTCAAAAAATATTGAAAATGCGAATAAAGCTTGAATCTTTTAACAATAAATGTGCTCAAAACTAGTGAAATTGCCTATGTTTTGGTGTTTCATTATTCAAAACGCAAAAATTATAAGAAATGCACATAAAGTTTAAATTATTTGATTATCAACATTCTTGAAATGAGTAAAAATGCCTAACTTTTGGTGTTGCATTATTCAAAACTCAATAATTATAGGAAACATGCATAAAGTTTGAATATTTTGAATATAAACATTGTCAAAACAAGAAAAATTGATTAGGTTTTGGTGCTACATTATTTAAAACTCAAAAAGTATCAAAAATGCATATAAAGTTTGAATCTTTTGATTATAAACATGATGAAAATAAGTAAAACCACCTGAATATTAGTGTTAAATTATTCAAAATTCAAAAATTATAGGAAATGTGCATAAAGTTTGAATATTTTGATTGTAAACATGATCAAAATAAGAAAACATGCCTAAGTTTTGGTGTTGCATTATTCAAAAACTAAAAATTATAGGAAACAGGCATAAAGTTTGAATCTTATGATTCTAAACATGCTCGAAATGAGTCAAACTACTTAAGTTTTGGTGTTACATTATTTAAAACTCAAAAATTCTAGGAAACCCATATAAATTTGAATGTCTTAATTTTAAACATGTTTGAAATGAGTAAAACCACTTAAGTTTTGGTGTTTCATTATTCAAAATTTAAAAATTATTAGAAACATCTAAACAAATTAATCTTTTGAATGTAAATGTGCTTGAAATGAGAAAAACCACAGAAGTTTTCGTGTTGCATTAATCAAAACTCAAAAATTATGAAAAATGTGCATAAAGTTTGAATCTTTTGATTGTAAAGATGCTAGAAATGAGTAAAATTGCATAAGTTTTTCTGTTGCATTATACCAAACTCAAAAATCATAGGAAACACACATAATGTTATATATTTTGATTGTAAACATGCTCAAAATGAGTAAAACTACCCACATTTTGGTGTTACATTATTTAAAACTCTAAATTTATCAGAATAGCTCATAAAGTTTCAATCTTTTGATTGTAAACATGCTTTGAAATGAGTAAAACCACTTAGGCTTTGGTGTTGCATTATTCAAAACTCAAAATTTATAAGAAATGTACATCAAGATTGAATATATTTGTTTTAAATATAATCAAAATGAGTAAAACTACATAAATTTTTGTGTTACATTATTCAAAAGTTAAATAATATAGAAAACATGCATAAATTTTGAATATTTTGATTGTAAACATGTTTGAAACAAGTAATATCACTTATGTTTTGGTGTTGCATCATTAAAAACTCAAAAACTAATGAAAACACACATAAAATTTGAATCTTCTAATTGTAAACATGATCAAAATGAGTAAAACCACTTATGTTTTGGTGTTGCATTATTAAAAAGTCAAAAACTATAAGAAATACGCATAAAGTTTGAATATTTTGATTGTAAACATGCTTGAAATGAATAAAAGTTCTTATATTTTGGTGTTTCATTATTCAAAACTCAAAAATTATACAAAATGCATATAAGTTGAATAATTCAAAATTTAGCATGTTCAAAATAGGTAAAATAGCTTAACTTTTGTTGTTGCATTATTCAAAACTCAAAAATTCTAAGAAATGCACATAAAGTTTGAATCTTTTCATTGTAAACATGCCTGAAATGAGTAAAACTACTTAAGTTTTGGTGTTGCATTATTTAAAACTCAAAAATTATAAAAAACACACATAAAGTTTGAGACTTTGATTTTAAACATGCTAAAAATTAGTAAAACCAATTAAGTTTTGGTCTTGCATCATTTAAAACTTAAAATTAGTGGAAACACACATAAAGCTTGAATCTTTTGATTGTAAACATGCTCGAATGAGTATAATCACTTATGTTTTGGTGTTGAATTACTCAAAACTTAAAAATGATAAGAAATGGAAACAAAATTTGAATCTTTTGATTGTAAACATTTTTAAAATGAGTAAAACCATCTAAATTTTGGTGTTGCATTATTCAAATCTCAGAAATTATAGGAAATGTGCATAAATTTTATAATCTTTTAATTATATACATGCACAAAATGAGAAAAACCACCTAATTTCTGGTTTTGTATTATTTTAATCACAAAAATTATAGAAAATATGCATAAAGTTTAGACCTTTTGATTGTAAAATTCTTGAAATGAGTAAAACCTTATAAGTTTTGGTGTTGCATTATTTAGAACTCAAATATTATAGAAAAAAGATCATAAAATTTAAATCTTTTGATTGTAAACATGATCAAAATGAGTAAAAATGCCTAATTTTTGGTGTTACATTATTCAAAACTCAAATTATAGGAAACACAAATAAAGTTTGAATCTTTTAATTGTAGATATATTTGAAACAAGTAAAACTACCTATGTTTTAATTTTGCATTATTAAAAACTAAAAATTATAGGAAACATGCACAAGTTTAAATCTTTTGATTGTAAACATGCTCAAAATGAGTAAAACCACCTAAGTTTTGATGTTGCATTATTAAAAACATAAAAATTCTAATAAACATGAATAAAGTTTGAATCTTTTAATTGTAAACATGCTCAAAACAAGAAAAATGGCTTATGTTTTGGTGTTGTATTATTCAAAACTAAAAAAATTATAGGAGACATGCATGAAGTTTGAATATTTTTATTGTAAACATGCTCAAAATGAGTAAAACTCCATACATTTTGTTGTTGCATTATTCAAAACTTAAATATTATAGGAAACACGCACTAATTTAAATCTTCTAATTGTTGACATGATTGAAATGAGTAAAATTGCCTATGTTTTGGTGATGCATTATTCAAAAATAGAAAATTATATGAAACATACATAAATCTTGAATGGTTTGATTGTAAACATTCTTAAAATGAGTAAAACCACCTAAGTATTGATCTTGCATTATTCAAAAATAAAAAAATTATAAGAAATGTGCATAAAGCTGGAATCTTTTGATTTTAAACTTGTTGAAAATGAGTAAAATGGCCTATGTTTTGGTGTTGTATTATTCAAAACTCAAATATTATAGGAAATGCACATAAAGTTCGAATATTTTGATTGTAAACATGCTTGAAATGAGTAAAACGGCCTATGTTTTGCTTTTGCATTATTCAAAACTCAAAAAATAAAAGAAATACACATAAAATTTGAATATTTTGACAATAAACATGCTTGAAATGAGAAAAATTGTCTATGTTTTAGTGTTACATTATTTAGAACTCAAAAATTATAGTAAACACGCATAAAGTTTGAATCATTTAAATGTAAATATGTTCAAAATGAGTAAAACTACATAATTTTTGGTGTTGCATTATTCAAAATTAAAAAATTATATGAAACATGCATAAAATTTAAATCTTTTGATTGTAAACATGCATGAAATGAGTAAAACCACCTAGCTTTTGGTGTTGCATTATTCAAAACTCAAAACTTTTAGGAAAAGTGCATAAAGTTTGAATCTTGTTATTGTAAGCATGCTCAAAATGAGTAAAACTACTTAACTATTAGTGTTGCATTATTCAAAAATAAAAAATTATAGGAAACACACAAATTTTAAATCTTTTGATTTTAACATGCTCAAAATGAGTAAAGCCACCTAATTTTGGGCATTAAATTATTCAAAACTCAAATAATAAAGGAAACATTCATAAAGTTTAAATATTTTGATTGTAAACATGCTTAAAATAAGTAAAACCACCTATGTTTGGGTGTTACATTATTCAAATCTCAAAAAATATACGTAATGCACATAAAGTTTGAATCTTTTGACAGTAATCATGCTTGAAATGAGTAAAATTGACTATGTTTGATGTTACATTATTCAAAACTAAAACAATTATAGGAAATGCACATAAAGTTTGAATCGTTTGATTATAAACATGCTTTGAACTAGTAAAAATATTTAAGTTTTGGTGCTTTATTAATCAAAACTCAAAAATTATAGAAAATATGCATAAATTTTAAATTTTTGGTTATAAACATTGTCAAAATGAGTAAAATTGCTTAAATTTTATCGTTGCATTATTCAAAATTTAAAAACTTATAAGAAATGTGCATAAAGTATGAATATTTTGATTGTAAACATGATCAAAACAAGTAAAGCCACCTAAGTTTTGATGTTTCATTATTCAAAACTCAAAATTATAGGAAATATGCATAAAGTTTGAATCTTTTATTTGTAAACATGCTCAAAATGAGAAAAACTGCTTATGTTTTGGTGTTACATTATTCAAAAACAAAAAATTATAGGAAACATGCATAAAATTTGAATCTTGTGATTCTAAACATGCTTGAAATGAGTCAAAACTCAAAAATTAAGTTTTGGTTTTGCATTATTCAAAACTCAAAAATTATAGTAAACCCATATAAATCTAAATCTTTTGATTCTAAACATGCTCAAAATGAGTAAAACCACTTAAGTTTTGGTGTTGCATTATTCAAAACTAAAAATTAATTGCAAACATGTATAAAGTTTGAATCTTTTGAATGCACACATGCTTGAAATGAGTAAAACCGTATAATTTTTGGTGTTGCATTATTCAAAACTAAAAAATTATAGGGAATGTGTAAAAAGTTTGAATCTTTTGATTGTAAACATGTTCAAAATGAGTAAAACCACCTATGTTTTTGTGTTGCATTATTACAAACTCTAAAATCATAGGAAACACACTTAAAGATTAAATATTTTGATTATAAACATGCATGAAATGAGTAATATTTCCTACGTTTTTGTGTTACATTATTCAAAACTCAAAATTTATTGAAATAACTCATAAAGTTTGAATCTTTTCATTGTAAACATGATCAAAATGAGTAAAACTATAATGGTTTTGATGTTGTATTCTTCAAAACAAAAAAATTATAGGAAATGCACATAAAGCTTGAATCTTTTGGTTTTAAACATGCCTAAAATGAGTTAAAATATCTATGTTTCAGTGTTGCTTTATTCAAAACTCAAATTATATAGGAAACATGATTAAACTTTTAATAGTTTGACTGTAAACATGCTCAAAATGAATAAAACCACTTATGTTTTAGTGTTGCATTATTCAAAACTCAAAAATTATAAAAAAACATACATAAAGTTTAAATCTTTTGATTATAAACATGCTTGAAACAAGTAAAATGTCTATGTTTTAGTTTTGCATTATTCAAAAACTCAAAAGTTATAGGAAATGCACATGAAGTTTGAATAATTTGAATTTAAACATGCTCAAAATGAGTAAAGTAGCCTAAGTTTTTGTGCATTTTTTAGAACTCAAAAATTATAGGAAACACACATAAAGTTTAAATCTTTTGATTGTAAACATGCTCAAAATAAGTAAAACCACTTAAGTTTTGGTGTTACATTATTCAAAACTCAAAAATAATAGGAAACCCACATAAAGATTGAGTTTTTGAATATAAACATGTTTCCAATGAGTAAAACCACTTAAGTTTTGGTGTTGCATCATTCAAAACTAAAAAATTAGTGGAAACACAAGTAAATTTTAAATCTTTTAATTGTAAACATGTTCAAAATGAGTAAAACCACTTATGATTTGGTGTTGTATTATTCAAAACTCAAAAATGATAAGAAATGTGAATAAAGTTTGAATATTATGATTGTAAACATGCTTAAAATGAGTAAAACCATTTAAATTTTGGTGTTGCATTATTCAAATCTCAAAATTTATAGGAAATGATTATAAAATTTGAATCTTTTGATTGTAAGGATGCTCAAAATGAGAAAAAACACCTAAGTTTTGGTGTTGTATTATTCAAATCATAAAAATTATAGGAAATGTGCATAAAATTTGAATCTTTTGATTGTAAAATGCTTGAAATAAGTGAAACCACCTAGGTTTGGTGTTGCATTATTTAAAACTCAAAAATATAGGAAACACACATAAAATTTGAATCATTTGATTGTAAACATGCTTAGAATGAATAAAAATGCTTAATTTTTTGGTGTCGCATTATTCAAAATTCAATTTATAGGAAACACACATAAAGTTTGAATCTTTTGTATTTAAAATATCTTTGAAATGAGTACAACTACATATGTTTTGATTTTGCATTATTCAAAACTCAAAACTTATAGGGAACATGATTAAAGTTTGAATATTTTAATTGTAAACATGCTCAAAATGAGTAAAATTACCTAAGTTTTGGTGTTGTATTACTGAAAACTCAAAAATTATAGGAAAAGTGCATAAAGTTTGAATCTTTTGATTGTAAACATGCTCAAAATGAGTAAAACTCCATACATTTTGGTGTTAAATTATTCAAAATTCAAAACTTATAAGAAACATGAAAAAAGTTTAAATCTTTTGATTGTAAACATGCTTGAAATGAGTAAAACTGCCTATGTTTTGGTGTTGAATTAAACTCAAAAATTATAGGAAAAATGCATAAAATATGAATCATTTGATTGTAAAAATTCTCAAAATTAGTAAAATAACCTAAGTATTGATGTTGCATTATTTAAAAATAAAAAAATATAGTAAATGATTCACATAAAGTTTGAAACTTTTAATTGTAAACATCTTTGAAATTAGTAAAACTGCCTATGTTTTGGTTTTTCATTATTAAAAACACAAAAAATATAGGAAACATGCATAAAGTTTGAGTCTTTTGATTGTATACATGATCAAAATGAGTAAAACTACCTAAGTATTGATGTTGCATTATTCAAAATTAAAAAATTATAAGAAATGCACATAAAGTTTGAATCTTTTAATTTTAAACACATTAAAAATGTGTAAAATGTCCTAAGTTTTGGTTTTGTATTATTTAAAACTCAAATAATATAAGAAACATGCATAAATATTAAATATTTTGATTGCAAACATGTTTGATACAAGTAAAACTACCTAAGTTTTGATGTTGCATTATTTGAAACTCAAAAAATAGGAAATGCACATAAATTTTGAGTCTTTTGATAGTAAACAAGCTCGAAATGAGGAAAATTATCTATATTTTAGTGTTGCATTAGTCAAAACTCAAAAATTATAGGAAATGTGCATAAATTTTGAATAATTTAATTATAAATATGCTTGAAAAGAGTAAAACCACTTAAGCTTTGGTGTTTCATTATTCAAAACTTAAAAATTATAAGAAACACGCATATAGTTTGAATCTTTTGATTATAGACATGCTTGAAATCAGTAAAACAAATTTGGTTTTGGTGTTGCATTATACAAAACTTAAAAAATTTAGGAAACATGCATAAAGTCTGAATCTTTTGATTCTAAACATGATAAAAATTTGTAAAACCTCTTAAGTTTTGGTGTTCTATTATTCAAAACTCAAAAATTATAAGAAATGTGCATAAAATTTGAATCTTTTGATTGTAAACATCATCAAAATGAGTAAAACTACCAATGTTTTTGTGTTACACTATTCAAAACTAAAAAATTATAGGAAAAACACATAAAAGGTTGATTCTTTTGGTCGCAAACATTCTCAAATTGAGTAAATCTACCTATGTTTTATTATTGCATTATTAAAAACTCAAAAATTATAGAAAATACACATAAAGTTTGAATCTTTTGCTTGTAAACATGCTTGAAATGAGTGAAACCACCTAAGTTTTGGTGTTGTATTATTCAAATCTCAAAAATTATAAGAAACATGAATAAAGTTTGAATATTTCAATTATAAAATGCTTAAAATGAGTAAAACTACCTATGTTTTGGTATTACATTAGTTAAAACTGTAAAATTATAGGAAATGCACATAAAGTTTGAATCTTTTGATTACAAACATGCTCAAAATGAGTTAAAATGCCTAATTTTTAGAGTCACATTATTCAAAATTCAAATTATAGGAAATATGCATAAGGTTTGAATCTATTGATTGTAAACATCTTTGAGATGAGTAAAATTGCCTATATGTTGGTTTTGCATTATTAAAAACTCAAAAATTATAGGAAAAATGCATAAAATTTGAATAATTAATTGTAAACATGCCTAAAACAAGTTAAACCACCTAGGTTTTGGTGTTACATTATTCAAAACTAAAAAAATATAGGAAAATCACATTAAGTTCAAATTTTTTGATTGTAAAGATGCTAAAATGAGTAAAACTAACAAAGTTTTATTGCTGCATTATTTAAATCTCAAAAATTCTTTAAAACACACATAAAATTTGAATAATTTGATTGTAAACATGCTTGAAATGAGTAAAACTACCTACACTTTGGTTTTTCATTATTCAAAACTCAAAAATTATAGGGAATGTGCATAAAGATTAAATATTTTAATTGTAAACATGCTCAAAATGAGTAAAACTACCTAAATTTTAGTGTTGCATTATTCAAAACTCAAAAATTATAGGAACAACGCATAAAGTTTGAATCTTTTGATTGTAAACATGCTCAAAATGAGTGAAAACACTTAAATTTTAGTGTTGTTGTATTAAATTTTTTTAAATGATAGGAAATACACATAAAGTTTGAATATTTTGACTATAAACATGCTTGAAATGTAAAAATTTGCTTACATTTTGGTGTTGTATTATTCAAAACTTAAAAAGCATAAAGTTTAAATCTTTTGATTGTAAACATGCTTGAAATGAAGAATATAGCCTAAGTTTTAGTGTTGCATTATTCAAAACATAAAAATTATAGGAATAACACATAAAGTTTTAATGTTTTGATTCTAAACATGCTCAAAATGAGTAAAACTGATTAAATTTTGGTGTTGCATTATTCAAAAATAAAAAATTATAATAAATGTGCATAAATTTTGAATCCTTATATTTTAAAAATGCTCAAAATGAGTAAAACTTTCTGAGTTTTAGTGTTGCATTATTCAAAACTCTAATAATATAGGCAATGTGCATAAAGTTTGAATCTTTTGATTGTAAACATGCTTGAAATGAGTAAAATTGCTTAGGTTTTGGTGTTTCATTATTCAAAGTTAAAAATTATAGGAAATATGCATAAAGTTTGAATATTTTGATTTTAAACATGCTTTAAATGAGTAAAACTACCCAAGTTTTGGTTTTGCATAAAATTTTATTTTTTTGATTTTAAGCATTATAGAAATGAGTGAAACTGCCTAAGTTTTGGTGTTGCATTATTAAAAACTCAAAAATGATAAGAAACACACATAAAGTTTGAATATTTTGATTATAAACATGCTTGAAATGAGTAAAACCATCTAAGTTTTCATGTTACATTTTTCAAAACTAAAATATTTAGGAAAAGAACATAAAGTTTCAAGGTTTTAATTGTAAACATGCTCCAATATTAGTAAAACCACCTAAGTTTTGGTGTTATATTATTCAAAACTTAAATAATATAGGAAACACCCATAAATATTAAATCTTTTGATTGTAAACATGCACAAAACCAAAAAACCACCTGTGTTTTGGTGTTGCATTTTTAAAAGCTCAAAAAAATTAAGAAAAGTGCATAAAGTTTGAATCTTTTCATTGTAAACAAGCTCAAAATGAGTAAAAACGCTTAAGTTATGGTGTTGCATTATTCGAAACTAAAAAATGATAGGAAATGCACATAAAGTTTGAATATTTTGATTTTAAACATGCTCAAAATGACTAAAACCACATAGTTTTTTATGTTGCATTATTCAAAACACAAAAATTATACATTATTCAAAACTCAAAAAATTATAGGGAACACCCATCAAGTTTGTATGTTTTGATTTTAAACATGCTCAAATTGAGTAAAGTTTTTGTGTTGCATTATTCAAAAATAAAAAATTATAGGAAAGGTGCATAAAATTTGAATATTTTGATTGTAAACATGCTCAAAATGAGTAAAACCATCTATGTTTTATTGTTGTATTATTCAAAACTCAAAAATTATAGGAAACATGCATAAAGTTTGAATCTTTTGATTGTAAACAAGCTCAAAATGAGTAAAACCACCTATATTTTGGTGTTGCATTACTCAAAACTCAAAAATTATTTGAAACATGCATAAAGTTTGAATCTTTTGATTATAAACATGGTTAAATGAGTAAAAATGTCTATGTTTTGGTGTGGCATTATTCAAAACTCAAAAATTATAGGAAACATGCATAAAGTTTGAATCTTTTGGTTGTAAACATCATTGAAATGAGTAAAATTGCCTATGTTTTGGTTTTGCATTATTAGAAAATACAAAATTATAGGAAACACTCATAAAATTTAAATATTTTGATTGTAAACATGCTTGAAATGAGTAAAAATACCTAAGTTTTGATGTTGTATAATTCAAAACTCAAACATTAGAGGAAACATGCATACAATTTAAATCTTTTAATTGTAAACATGCGTAAAATGAGTAAAACCACCTAGGTTTTGGTGCTGCACTATTCAATACTAAAAAACTATAGGAAACTCACATAGAGTTTGAATCTTTTGATTGTAAACATTGTCAAAATGAGTGAAAATGCCAAAGTTTTGGTGTGGCATTATTCAAAACATAAAAATTCTAGGAAATGCACATAAAGTTTGAATCTTTTGATTGTAAATATGCTTGAAATGAGTAAAATTGCTTACATTTTTGTGTTGAATTATTCAAAACTCCAAAATTATAAGGATTGTGCATAAAGTTTAATATTTTAATTTTAAACATGCTAGAAATGAGTAAAATCACCTAAGTTTTGGTGTTACATTATTCAAAAATCAAGAAATTAAAGGAACAATGCACAAAGTTTGAATCTTTTGATTGTAAACATTCTAAAAATGAACAAAACCAATTAAATTTGGTGTTGCATTGTTAAAAAAACCAAAACTATAGGAGATACACATAAAATTTGAATCTTTTGATATTAATCATACTCAAAATGAGAAAAACTACCTAAGTTTTGGTGTTGCATTATTCAAAACTCATAAATTATAAGAAACATGTATAAAATTTTAATATTTTGATTGTAAACATGCTCAAAATGGCTAAAAATATTTAAGATTTTTTTTTACATTAATCAAAACTCAAAATTAGAGGAAATGCAAATAAAGTTTGAATAATTTGGTTGTATACATGCTCAAAATGAGTAAAACCACCTAAGTTTTGCTGCTACATTATTCAAAACTCAAAAATTATAGGAAACATGCATAAAGTTTAAATATTTTAATTATAGACATGCTTAAATGAGGTAAACTACATACATTTTGGTGTTGCATTATTCAAAACTTAAAAACGATAAGGAATGCACAAAAAATTTAAATCTTTTGATTGTAAACATGCTCAAAATGAGTAAAATCACCTATGTTTTAGTGATACGTTATTCAAAACATAAAATTATAGGAACAACGCATACATTTTGAATCTTTTGATTGTAAACATGCTCAAAATGTGTAAAACCACTTAAATTTTTTTGTTGCATTATTCAAAAATAAAAAATATATAGAAAACATGCATAAATTTTGAATCTTTTGATTTTATACATGCTCAAAATGAGTAAAATTTCCTAAGTTTTTGTGTTGAATTATTCAAAACTCAAATAATATAGGAAACATGCATAAAGTTTGAATCTTATGATTGTAAACATGCTTGAAATGAGTAAAACCAACTATGTTTTATTGTTGCATTATTCAAAACTCATAAATTATAGGAAACATGCATAAAGTTTGAATCTTTTGTTTGAAAACATGCTCTAAATGAGTAAAACCACCTATGTTTTGGTGTTACAATATTCGATACTCAAGAATTATATGGAACACACATAACGTTTGAATATTTTGATTGTGACCATGCTTGAAATAAGTAAAACCACTTTAAGTTTTGATGTTGCATTATTCAAAACTCAAAAATTATAGGAAACACGCATAAAATTTGAAACTTTTGATTGTAAACATGCTTAAAATAATTAAAATCACCTATGTTTTGGTGTTGCATTATTCAAAACTCAAAAATTCTTGGAAACACACATAAAATTTGAATCTTTTAGTTTTGAACATGCTCAAAATGAGTAAAACTGCCTAGGTTTTGGTGTTGCATTATTCAAAACACAAAAATTATAGGAAACATACATAAAGATTGAATATTTTGATTATGAACATGCTCAAAATGATTGAAATTGCCTATGTTTTGGTGTTGCATTATGTGAAACTCAAAAATTATAGGAAATACTCATAAGGTTTTAATATTTTGATTATAAACTCACTCAAAATGAGTAAAATCACCAAAAGTTTGGTGTTGCATTATTCCAAACTCAAAAATTACAGGGATAAAGTTTTGTTGTTGCATTATTCAAAAATAAAAAAATTATAAGAAATAGACATAAAATTTGAATCTTTTGATTGTAAACATGCTTGAAATGAGTAAAACCATCTAATTTTTCATGTTTCATTTTTCAAATCTAAAATATTATAGGAAAAACACATAAAGTTTGAATTTTTTGATTGTAAACATGCTCGAATATTAGTAAAACCACCTAAGTTTTGATGTTACATTATTCAAAACTCAAATAATATAAGAAACACTCAAAAATCTTGAATCTTTTAACTATAAACATGCATGAAACGATAAAAAATTCCTAAGTTTTGGTGTTGCATTTTAAAAAAATCAAAAATTATAGGAAAAGTGCATAAATTTTGAATCTTTTGATTGTAAACATGCTCAAAATGTGTAAGAGTGCCTAAGTATTGGTGTTGCATTATTCAAAAGTAAAAAATTATAAGAAATATGGATAAAGTTTGAATCTTTTGATTTTAAAAATTCTTGAAATTAGTAAAACCACCTACGTTATGGTGTTACATAACTAAAAAAATATAGTAAATACACATAAAATTTGAATGTTTTGATTCTAAACATGCTCAAAATGAGTAAACCCACCTAATTTTTAGTGTTGCATTATTCAAAACTCAAAAACTATATAAAATTTGCATAAATTTTTAATCTTTTGATTTTGAACATGCTTAAAATGAGTAAAACCATTTAAGTTTTGGTGTTACATTATTTAGAACTCCAAAATTGTAGGAAATGTGCATAAAGTTTGTATTTTTTTGTTTTAAACATGTTTGAAATGAGTAAAAACTCTTAAATTTTTTTGTTTCATTATTTAAAACTCAAAAATTATAAGAAATATTTAGAAATTTTGAATCTTTTAATTTTAAATATGCTCAAAATGAGTAAACCCACTGAAGTTTTGGTTTTGTACATGCACGTAAAATTTGAACATGCTCAAAACAAGTAAAATTGCCTAAGTTTTTGTGTTGCATTATTCAAAACTCAAAAATTATAGGAAAGGTGCATAAATTTCAAATATTTTGATAGTAAATAGGCTCAAAATTAGTAAAACCATCTATGTTTTATTGATTCATTATTTAAAACCTAAAAAATATAGGAAATGTGCATAAAGTTTGAATCTTTTAATTTTAAACATGCTCAAAATGAGTAAAACTACTTTAGTTTTGTTGTTACATTATTCAAATCTTAAAAATTATAAGAATCATGCATAAAGTTTGAATCTTCTAATTGTAAACATGCACAAAATGAATAAAACTACCTATGTTTTGGTGTTGTAGTATTCTAAACTCAAAAATTATTGGAAACATGCATAAAGTTTGAATCTTTTGATTGTAAACATGGTCAAAATGAGTAAAAATGCCTATGTTTTGGTGTGGCATTCTTCAAAACTCAAAAATTATGGGAACATGCATAAAGTTTGAATCTTTTGATTGTAAACATCCTTGAAATGAGTAAAATAATAATGTTTTGGTTTTGCATTATTAAAAACATAAAACTTATAGGAAACACTCATAAAGCTTGAATATTTTGATTGTAAACATGCTGAAAATGAGTAAAACCACCTAAAATTTAGTGTTGCATTATTCAAAACTCAAAAATTATAGTAAACTTGCATAAAGATTGAATCTTTTGATTATAAACTTGCTCAAAATGATTAAAATCACCTAAACTTTGGTGTTGCATTATTCAAAACTCAAAAATTATTAGAAATGCAAATAAAGTTTTATTATTTTTATTGTAAACTGACTCCAAATGAGTAAAACCACCCAAGTTTTGGTGTTGCATTATTCAAAACTAAAAAATTATAAAATACAACATAAATTTTTAATCTTTTGATTATAAACATCCTAGAAACTAGTAGAACTGCCTAATTTTTAGTGTTGCATTATTCAAAACTAAAAAAATATAAGAAACATGCATAAAGTTTGAATCTTTTGATTGTAAACATGTTTGAAAGAATGAGTAAAAACATCTAAGTTTTCATCTTACATTTTTCAAAACTAAAATAATATAGGAAAAGCACATAAATTTTGAATATTTTGATTGTGAACATGCTTGATTATTAGTAAAACCACCTGTTTTTTTGCGTTACATTATTTAAAACTCAAATAATATAGGAAACACCAATAAAGTTTGAATCTTTTGATTGTAAACATGCATGAAATGAAAAAAACCACCTATGTTTTGGTGTTGCATTTTTAAAAACTAAAAAATTACAGTAAAAGTGCATAAAGTTTGAATCTTTTGATTGTAAACAAGATTAAAATGAGTAAAACCACCTAACTATTGGTGTTGCATTATTCCAAACTAAAAAATTATAGGAAACACTTATAAAGTTTGAATCTTTTGATTTTAAACATGCTCAAAATGAGTAAATCCCCATAAGTTATGGTGTTGTATTATTCAAAACTTAAAAATTATAGGAAATGCACATAAAGTTTGATTGTTTTTATTTTAAACATGCTCAAAATCAGTAAACCTACTTAATTGCTTGTGTCACATTATTTAAAATTCAAAAATTATATTAAATGTGCATAAATTTTGATTCTTTTGATTTCAAACATGCTTGAAATAAGAAAAAACATTTAGGTTTTTGTGTTGCATTACTCAAAACTCAAAAATTATAGTAAACATGCATAAAATTTAAATTTTTTAAATTTAAACATGCTCCAAATGAGTAAAAACACATAAATTTTTGTGTTGGATTATTTAAAACTCAAAAATTATGAGAAATGTTCATAAAGTTTGAATCTTTTAATTTTAAACATACTCGAAATGAGTAAAACCGCTTATGTTTTAGTGTTGTATTATTCAAAACTCAAAAATTCTAGGAAACGCACATAAAGTTTGTATGTTTTGATTTTAAACCTGCTCAAAATGAGTAAAACACTTAAGTTTTGTTGTTGCATTATTCAAAACTCAAAAATTATAAGAAATTCACATAAACTTTGAACATGCTTGAAACAAGTTAAACTCCCTAAGTTTTTTTGTTGAATTACTCAAATCTCTAAAATTTTAGGTAAGGCATGTAAATTTTGATTATTTTGATTTTAAACAAGCTCAAAATGAGTAAAACCATTTATGTTTTATTGTTACATTATTCAAATCTTTAAAATTATAAGAAATGTGGATAAAATAAGGAATGCATAAATTTTAAATATTTTGATTGTAAACATGCTCAAAATGAGTAAAATTGCATAAGTTTTGGTGTTGAATTATTCAAAACATAAAACTTATAGGAACAATGCATAACGTTTGAATCTTTTGATTGTAAACATGATCAAAATGAGTAAAATAGTTTAAATTTTAGTGTTGCATTATTGAAAAATAAAACATTATAAGAAACGTGCATAAAGATTGAATCTTTTGTTTATAAACATGCTCAAAATAATTAAAATCACCTAAGTTTTGGTGTTGCATTATCAAAAACTCAAAAATTATAGGAAATGTGTATAAAATTTTAATTTTTTTTATTGTAAACTCACTTGAAACAAGTAAAACCACCTAAATTTTTGTGTTGCACTATTCAAAATATAAAAATTACAAGATACATGGATAAAGTATTAATCTTTTGATATTAAACATTTTAGAAACAAGTAAAACCACCTAAGTTTTGTTGTTGCATTATTCAAAACTCAAAAATTATAAGAAACGTGCATAGAGTTTGAATCTTTTGATTGTAAACATGATCGAAATGAGTAAAAGCATCTAAGTTTTCATGTTACATTTTTCAAAACTAGAATTTTATAGGAAAAGCACATAAAGTATGAATATTTTGATTGTAAACATGCTCAAATATTAGTAAAACCACCTAATTTTTGATGTTACGTTATTCAAAACTCAAGTAATTTAGGAAAGACCCATAAAATTTGAATCTTTTGAATGTAAACATGCACAAAATGAGAGAAATTGCCTAAGTTTTAGTGTTGTATTTTTAAAATCTTAAAAAACATAGGAAAAGTGCATAAAGTTTAAATATTTTGATTGAAAACATGCTCAAAATGAGTAAGAGCACCTAAGTACTAGTGTTGCGTTACTCAAAACTCAAAAATTATAAGAAACATAGATAAATTTTGAATCTTTTTATATTAAACATGATCAAAATGAGTAAAACTACCTAAGTTATGGTGTTACATTATTCAAAACTAAAAAATTATAGAAAATGCACATAAAGTTTGAATGTTTCAATTTTAAACATGCTTAAAAAGAGTAAAACCACCTAATTTTTTGTGTTGCATTATTCATAACTCAAAAATTATATGAAATCCACCTAAAGTTTGAATCTTTTGATTTTTAACATGATTGAAATGATTAAAACTATTTAAGTTTTTGTGTTCCATTATTCAAAACCCAAAAATTGTAGGAAACAAATATAAAATTTGAATTTTTTTAATTTTAAACATGCTCAAAATGAGTAAAATTGCTTAAATTTTTGTGTTGTATTATTTAAAACTCAAAAATTATAAGAAATGTTCATAAAGTTTGAATTTGTTAATTTTAAACATGCTCAAAATGAGTATCACCACTTAAGTTTTGGTGTTGAATTATTCAAAACTCAAAAATTATAGGGAACACCCATAAATTTTGTAGGTTTTGATTTTAAATATTACTCAATTTGAATAAACCACTAAATTTTTATTGTTGCATTACTCAAAACTCAAAAATTATAAAAAATACGCATAAAATTTGAACATGCTTGAAACAAGTAAAACTGCTAAGTTTTTGTGTAGCATTATTCAAAAATAAAAAATTATAGGAAAGGTGAATAAAATTGAAATCTTTTGATTGTAAACATGCTCAAAATGAGTAAAACCATCTAGGTTTTATTGTTGCATTACTCAAAACTCAAAAATGATAGGAAATATGCATAAAGTTTAAATCTTTTAATTGTAAACATGGTCAAAATGAGTAAAAATGTTGATGCTTTGGTGTGGCATTTTTCCAAACTCAAAAATTATAGGAAACATAAAAAAAGTGAGAATATTTTAATTGTAAACATTCTTGAAATGGGTAAAACTAAATATGTTTTGGTTTTCCATTATTAAATACTAAAAAATTATAGGAAACACTCAAAGTTTGAATCTTTTGATTGTAAACATGCTCAAAATAAGTAAACATGCCTATGTTATGATGTTGCATTATTCAAAACTCAAAAATTATACGAAACATGCATAAAATTTGAATCTTTTAATTGTAAACATGCTTGAAATGATGAGAACCAACTAGATTTTCTTATGCATTATTCAAAACTCAAAAATTATACAAAACTCACATCAAGTTTGAATATTTTGATTGTAAACATGCTTGAAATGAGTAAAACCACCAAATTTTTGGTGTTGTATTATTCAAAACTCAAAAATTAAATGAAATGCACATAAAGTTTATATCTTTTGATTGTAAACATGTTTGAAATGAGTAAAACTACCTAAATTTTTGTGTTACATTATTAAAAACTCAAAAATTATAGGGAACACACACAAATTTTAAATATTTTAATTGTAAACATTCTCAAAATGAGAAAAACTAGTTAAATTTTGGTGTTGCATTATTCAAGAAAAGAAAATTATATGAAATATGCATAAAGTTTGAATATTATGATTTTAACCATGCTTAAAATGAGAAAAACTGCCTAACTTTTGGTGTTGCATTATTCAAAACTCATAAATTATAGGAAAGATACATAAATTTTGAATATTTTGATTGTAAACATTCTCAAAATGGCTAAAAGTACCCCAAGATTTTATGTTACATTATTCAAAACTCAAAAATGAGAGAAAGGCAACTAAAGTTTTGATAATTTAGTTGTAAACATGCTCAAAATGAGTAAAATTTCCTAAGTTTTAGTGTTGCATTGTTCAAAACTCAAAAATTGTAGGAAACACACGTAAAATTTGAATATGTGAATTGTAAACATGTTTGAAACAATTAAAACTACCTACATTTTTATGTTGTATTATCCAAAACTTAAAATTTATAAAGAATGTGCATAAAGGTTAAATATTTTGATTGTAAACATGCTCAAAATGAGTAAAATCACCTAAATTTTGGTGTTATATTATTCAAAACATAAAAATTATAGGAACAATGCATAAAATTTGAATCTTTTGATTGTAAACATGTTTGAAATGAGTAAAATCAATTAAATTTTGGTGTTACATTGTTCAAAACTCAAAAATTATAGGAAACATGCATAAAGTTTAAATATTTTAATTCTAAACATGTTAAAAATGAGTAAATCCAATTAAGTTTTGGTGTTGCATTATTAGAAACTCTAAAATTATAGGAAACATGTATAAAGTTTGAATTTTTTGATTTTAAACATTATCAAAAATGTGTAAAACTACCTAAGTTTTGGTGTTGCATCATTCAAAACTCAAAAATTATATAAAAAATGGATAAAGTTTAAATCTTTTGTTTGTAAACATGCTATAAACAAGTAAAGCTGCATTTTTTATGGTGTTGCATTATTTAAAACTCAAAAATTATAGGAAACATAAATAAAGTTTGAATATTTTAATTATAAACATGCAAAAAATCAGTAAAACCACCTAAGTTTTGGTGTTACATTATTCAAAACTCTAAAATTATAGGAAACGTGCGTAAAATTTGAATCTTTTCATTGTAAACATGCTCAAAATGTGTAAAATAGCCTAAGTTTTGGTGTTGCATTATTCAAAACTCAAAAATTATGGGTAATGTGTATAATGTTTGAATCTTTTGATTGTAAATATGCTTGAAATCAGAAAAATCATTTAAATTTTGGTGTTGCATTATTAAAAGCTCAAAAATTATAGAAAACATGCATAAATATTGAATCTTTTGATTGTAAACATGTTTGAAATGTGTAAAACCACCTAAGTTTTTGTATTGCATAATTTAAAACTCAAAAATCATTGGAAACACACATAAAGTTTGATTTTTTTAAGTGTAAAATTCTCAAAATGAGTAAAACTATCTAAATTTTGGTGTTTTATTATTCAAAACTCAAAAATTATAGGCAACATCCATAAAGATTCAATATTTTGATTTTTAACATGCTCAAAATAATTAAAATCACCTATGTTTTAGTGTTTCACTATTCAAAACTTAATAAATATAGAAATGCACATAAATTTTTAATCTTTTGATTGTAAAGTCACTTGAAATGAGTAAATTGCCCAAGTTTTGGTGTTTCATTATTCAAAAATAAAAAAATACAAAATACATGTTTAAAATTTTAATCTTTTGATTGTAAAAATGATAGAAATGAGTAAAACTGCCTATGTTTTAGTATTGCATTATTCAAAACTCAAAAATTGTAAGAAAAACACATAAAATTTGAATCTTTTGATTGTAAACATACTCTAATATTAGTAAAACCACTAAGGTTTTGGTCAAACATTATTCAAAACTCAAATAGTATAATAACCACCCATAAATTTTGAATCTTTTGATTGTAAACATGCACGAAATGAGAAAACCTGCACAATTTTCATGTTGAATTTTTAAAAACTCAAATATTATAGGAAAAGTGCATAAAGTTTGAATCTTTTGATTATAAACATGCTTGAAACAAGTAAGAGCACTTAAGTGTGTTGCATTATTCAAAACTCAAAAATTAAAGGAAACACGGATAAAGTTTGAATCTTTTGATTTTAAACATGCTCAAAATGAGTAAAACTGCCTAAGTTATGGTGTTGAATTAATCAAAACTAAAAAAATATATGAAATGCACATAAAAATTGAATGTTTTGATTTTAAACATGCTCAAAACTAGTAAAACCACCTTATTTTTTGAGTTATATTATTCGAAACTCAAAAACTATAAGAAATATGCTTAAGGTTTGAATCTTTTGATTTTAAACATGCTGGAAATGAGCAAAACCATTTAAATTTTGGTGTTGCATTATTCAAAACTCAAAAATGGTAGGAAACACACCTAAAGTTTGAATTTTTTAATTTTAAATATGCTTGAAATGAGTAAAATCACTTAAGTTTTTGTGTTTCATTATTTAAAACTCAAAAATTATAAGAAATATTCATAAAGTTTGAATTTGTTGATTTTAAACATGCTTGAAATGAGTAAAATTGCTTAAGTTTTGGTGTTGTATTATTCAAAACTCAAAATATATAGGAAACACCCATAAAGTATGTATGTTTTGATTTTAAATATTTCTCAATTTGAGTAAACCATTTAACTTTTGTTTTTGCATTATTCAAAACACAAAAATTATAAGAAATGCGTGTAAAATTTGAAAATGCTCAAAACAAGTAAACTGCCTGTGTTTTTGTGTTTCATTATTCAAGACCAAAAAATTGTAAGAAAGGTGCATAAAGTTTGAATTTTTTGAATATAAACATGCTCAAAATGAGTAAAATTGTCTATGTTAAATCATTGCATTATTCAAAACTCAAAAATTAAAGGAAATTTGCATAAAGTTTGAATTTTTTAATTACAAACATGCTCAAATTGAGTAAAACTGCTTAATTTTTAGTGTTTCATTATTTTAAACTCAAAATTTATGGGAAATATGTATAAATTTTGAATCTTTTGATTATAAACATGCTCAAAATGAGTAAAACTACTTGTGTTTTGGTGTTGTATTTTTCAAAACTCAAAAATTATTGTAAACATGCATAAAGCTTGAATCTTTTTATTGTAAACATGGTCAAAATGAGTAAAAATGCCTATCTTTTAGTGTCGCATTATTCAAAACTCAAAATTTATAATTAACACACATGGATTTTATTTATTTTTATTGTAAACATGCTCAAGATGGGTAAAAATGCCTATGTTCTGGTGTCACATTATTCAAAACTCAAATTATATAAAACATACTTAAAACTTGAATCTTTTGAATGTAAAAAATGCTCAAAATGAGTAAAATTACCTATGTTTTGGTTTTGCATTATTAAAAACTCAAAAATTATAGGAAAGGTGCATAAATCTTGAATCTTTTGATTGTAAACATGCTCAAAATGAGTAAAACTACCTAATTTATATTGTTGCATTATTCAAAACTTAAAAATTAAAGGAGATGCATATAAAGTTTGAATCTTTTGATTGTAAACATTCTCAAAATGAGTAAAACTACCAAAGTTTTGGTGTTACATTATTCAAAACTCAAAAATTATGGGAATCATGCATCAAGTTTGAATCTTTTGATTGTAAACATGCTTGAAACGAGTAAAACTACCTAAGTTTTGGTGTTACATTATTCAAAACACAAAAATTATAGAAAATAAGAATAAAGTTAGAATCTTTTAGTGCCTAAAATGAGTAAAACTACCTAAGTTTTGGTGTTGCATTATTTAAAACTCAAAAATTATAGGAAAGGTGCATAAGGTTTGAATTTTTTGAATGTAAACAAGCTCAAAATGAGTAAAGCCACCTATGTTTTATTTTTGCATTATTCAAAACTAAAAAATTAAAGTAAATTACTTATGTTTTGGTGTTGCATTATTCAAAACTAAAATTATAGGATACATGAATGAATTTTGAATCTTTTGATTGTAAACATGCTAAAAATGAATAAAAATACTTATTTTGAGAAAAATTACTTATGTTTTGATTTTGAATTATTCAAAACTAAAAAAGTAAAGGAAACATGAATAAAGTTTGAATATTTTGATTGTAAACATGCTCAAAATGAGTAAAACCACCTAAATTTTGGTGTTGCATTATTCAAAAGTCAAAAATTATAGTAAACACATAAAAAGTTTGAATCTTTTCATTGTAAATATGATTGAAATGGGTAAAACTATGTAAGTTTTGGTGTCACTTTTTTCAAAACTAAAAACTTATATTATAACCACATAAATTTTGAATATTTTGATTGTAAACATGCTCAAAACAAGTAAAACCCCCTAAGTTTTGGTGTTGCATTATTTGAAACTCAAAAAATATAGGAAATGCAAATAAAGTTTGAATATTTTGATTTAAAAACTTCTCAAAATGAGTGAAACCACCTAAGTTTTGGCGTTGCATTATTTAAAACTCAAATAATATAGGAAACATGCATAAATTTTGAATCTTTTGATTGTAAACATGCATGAAATGAGAAAAAAATCCTAATTTTTAGTGTTACATTATTCAAAACTCAAAAATTATAGGAAATATGCATAAATTTTGAAAATTTTAATTGTAAACTTGCTTGAAATGAGTAAAACCAGCTATGTTTTGGTATTGCATTTTTAAAAACTCAAAAATTATGAGAAATGTCATGGCATTGCATTATTTAAAACTCAAAAACATTAGAAAATGCGCATAAAGTTTGAATATTTTCATTGTATACATGCTCAAAATGAGTAAAACTACCTAAGTTTTGGTGTTGCATTATTCAAAACTCAAAAATTATAAGAAATATGCCTTAAGTTTGAATCTTTTAATTGTAAACATGCTTGAAATGAGTAAAACCATTTAAGTTTTTGTGTTACATTATTCAAAACTAAAAAATTGTAAAAAAAATGCATAAAGTTTGAATCTTTTAATTTTTAAAAATGCTTCAAATGAGTAAAATCACTTAAGTTTTTATGTTTCATTATTTAAAACTCAAAAAATATAAGAAATGTGCATAAAGTTTAAATATTTTATTTTTAAACATGCTCAAAATGAGAAAACCATTTATGTTTTGATGTTACATTATTCAAAACTCAAAAATTATAGGAAACACACATATATTTTATATGGTTTGGTTTTAAACATGCTTGAATGAGTAAAAAAACTTAAGTTTGGTTGTTGTATTATTGAAAACTCAAAAATTATAGGAAACACACATAAAATTTAAATATGCTTAAAATGAGTAAAACTGCATAAGTCTTGGTATTGCATTATTCAAAACTAAAAAACTATATGAAAGGTGCATAAAGTTGAAATCTTTTGATTGTAAACAAGCTCAAAATGAGTAAAATTTCTTATGTTTTTTTTGTATTATTCAAAACTCAAAAATTATAGGAAATACACATAAACTTTGAATCTTTAAATTATAAATATTCTTGAAATAAGTAAAACTGCCTAAGTTTTGGTGTTGCATTATTCAAAACTCAAAAATGATAAGAAATGTGCATAAATTTTGAATCTTCTGATTGTAAACATTTTTAAAATGAGTAAAACTACCCAAGTTTTAGTGTTTCATTATTCAAAACTCAAAAATTATAGAAAATGTGCATAAAGTTTGAATATTTTGATTGTAAACATGCTCAAAATTAGTAAAAATGCCTATGTTTTGGTGTCACAATATTCGAAACTCAAATTGTATAAATTAGTAAATATGCTTATGTTTTGATTTTAAAAATATTTGAAATGAGTAAAATTACATAATTTTTTTTGTTACATTATTCAAAACTCAAAAATTATAGCAAATATGCATAAAATTTGAATTTTTTAATTGTAAACATGCTTGAAATGAGTAAAATGGACTAAGTTTTGGTGTTATATTATTGAAAACTAAAAAAATATAAGAAAAATGCATTAGGTTTGAATATTTTGACTATAAACATGATTAAAATGAGTAAAAATGCTTATGTTTTGGGGTCATATTATTCAAAACTCAAATCATGGGAAACATGCATAAATTTTTAATCTTTCGATTGTAAACATGCTCACAATGAGTAAAACTGCCTATGTTTTGGTTTTGCATTATTAAAAATGCAAAAATTATAGGAAAGGTGCATAAAATTGAATCTTTTGATTGTAAAGATGCTCAAAATGAATAAAACTACATAAATTTTAGTTTTACTTTATTCAAAACTCAAAAAATTATAGGAAACATGCATAAATTTTGAATGTTTTCATTGTAAATATGCTCAGAATGAAGAAAATTGCTGAAGTTTTAGTGTTGCATTATTCAAAAATCAAAACATATAGAAAATATGTATAAATTTCAAATTTTTTGATTATAAATAAGTAAAACCAAATAAGTTTTGGTGTTGCATTATTCAAAACTCAAAAATTATAGGAAAATGCATAAAGTTTGAATATTTTGATTGTAAACATGCTCAAAAAGAGTAAAAATGCCTAGGTTTTAGTGTCTCATTTTTCAAAAATCAAATTGTAAGAAATATACATAAATCTTGAATCTTTTGATTGTAAACATCCACAAAATGAGTTAAAGGGCCTATGTTTTGGTTTTTCATTATTTATAACTCAAAAATTATAGGCAATAAGTATAAAGTTTAAATTTTTTGATTGTAAATATGCTCAAAAGGAGTAAACTTACGTAGATTTTGATGTTTCATTATTGAAAAATAAAAAATTATAGGACACATGCATAAAGTTTGAATATTTTAATTGTAAACATGCTTAAAATGAGTAAAAGTACTTAAATTTTGGTGTTGGATTATTCACAACTCAAAAATTATAAGAAACACATAAAGTCTGAATCTTTTCATTGTAAACAAGCTGAAAATGAGTAAAACTACTTAAGTTTTGGTGTTGCATTATTCAAAACTCAAAAATTATAAAAAATGCAAATAAAATTTGAATCTCTTGATTATAAACATGTTTTAAATGAGTAAAACTACCTAAATTTTTGTTTTATTATTCAAAACTATAAAATTAGAGAAAATGTGCATATATTTTGAAAATTTTGATTGTAAACATGCTCAAAATGAGTATAATTACCTACGGTTTGGTGTTACATTATTCAAAACTCAAAAATTATAAGAAATGTACATAAAGTTTGAATCTTTTGATTTTAAAAATGCTCAAAATGAGTAAAAACACCTATGTTTTGGTGTTGTTTTATTCAAAACTTAGATAATATAGGAAACATACTTAAAATTTGAATATTTTAATTTTAAACATGTTCAAAATGAGTAAAACTACCTACATTTTGGTATTGTGTTATGCAAAACTCAAAAATTATATAAAACACACATAAAGTTTAAATATTTTGATTGTAAACATTCTCAAAATGAGTAAAACCACCTATGTTTTGGTGTTGAATTATTCAAAAATAAAAAATTATAGGGAAAGTTTAAATAAAAATACCACCTATGTGTATAAAGTTTATATATTTTTTTTGTAAACATGCTAAAAATTAGTAAAACTACCTAATTAATGTTTTTCATTATTCAAAAATAACAAAATATAGGAATCATGCATAAAGTTTGAATATTTTGATTTTAAACATGCTCAAAATGAGTAAAATGACTTAAGTTTTGTTGTTACATTATTTAAAATTCAAATAATATAGGAAACGTGCATAAAGTTAGAATATTTTGATTATAAACATGCTTAAAATGAGTAAAACCATCTATGTTTTGGTGTTATATTATGCCATACTAAAAAATTATAAAAAATGTGAATAAATTTTGAATCTTTTGATTGTAAACATGTTTTAAATGAGTAAAACCACCTATGTTTTGGCGTTGTATTATTCAAAACTCAAAAATTATAAGAAACATGCATAAAGTTTGAATCTTTTGATTGTAAACATGGTCAAAACAAGTAAAACTACATAAGTTTTAGTGTTTCACTATTCAAAACTCAAAAATTAGAGAAAACATAGATAAAGTTTGAATCTTTAGATTGTAAACATGCTCGAAATGAGTATAACCACCTAGGTTTCGATGTTGCATTATTTAAAACTCAAAAATTATAGAGAATGTGCAAAATGTTTGAATCTCTTGATTGTAAACATGCTCAAAATGAGTAAAATCGTCTATGTTTTGGTGTTGCATTAGTCAAAACTAAAACATTATAGGGAAGGTACATAAAGTTTTAATCTTTTGATTCTAAACACACTCAAAATGAGTAAATTCACCCAAATTTTTATGTTGGATTATTTAAACTCGAAAATTATAGGATACACACATAAAGTTTGAATTTCTTGATTGTAAACATGCTTGAAATGAGTAAAATCACCTATGTTTTTATGTGGCATTATTCAAAACTCAAAATTTATAGGCAATATGCATAAAGATTAAATCTTTTGATTTAAAGCATGCTTGAAATGAGTAAAACTACATAAGTTTTGGTGTTGCATTATTTAGAACTAAAAAATTATAGGAAACACACATAAAATTTCAATTTTTTAAAATTGAAAACATGCTCAAAATGAGTAAAACCACCCAAGTTTTGGTGTTAAATGGTTTCAAACTAAAAAATTATGGGGAACATGCATGAAATAAGATAAACTACCTAAGTTTTCTTGTTGCATTATTTAAAACTCAAAATTATAGGAAATATGCATAAAGTTTGAATCTTTTGATTAGAAACATGCTTAAAATATGTAAAAACACATAAGTTTTGGTGTTGCATTATTCAAAAGTAAAAAATTATAGACAATTTTCATAAAGTTTAAATATTTTGATTGTAAACATGCTCAAAATGAGTAAAACAGCCTAAGTATTAGTGTTTCATTGTTCAAAACTCAGAAATTGTAGGAAACATGCATAAAGTTTAAATATTTTTATTTTAAACATTCTCAAAAATAGTAAAACCACATAAATTATGGTGTTGTGTTATTTCAAAACTAAAAAATTATAGGAACTGCACATCAAGTTTGAATCTATTGATTTTTAAAATGCTCAAAATGATTAAAACTACCCAATTTTTTGTGTTACATTATTCAAAACATAAGAATTATATGAAATATGCATAAAGTTTGAATCTTTTGATTTTAAACATGCTTGAAATGAGTAAAACTATTTATGTTTTGTGTCTTGTTATTTAAAACTCAAAAATTGTAGAAAGCATTCATAAAATTTGAATCTTTGATTTTATACATGCTCTATATAAGTAAAACTGCTTATGTTTTTGTGTTGCATTATTTAAAACTCAAAAACTATTGGAAATTCACATAAATTTTGAATCTTTTGATTTTAAACATGCTCAAAATGAGTAAATAGACTTAAGTTTTGGTGTTACATTATTGAAAACTCAAAAAGTATACACAAGACCAACAAAGTTTTTATCTTTTGATTTTAAACATGCTCAAAATGAGTAAAACCATTTAGGTTTTATTGTTACATTCTTCAAAACTCCAAACTTATAGGAAATGCACATAAAGTTTAAGTATGCTTGAAATGAGTAAAACTACCTATGTTTTGGTGTTACATTATTTAAAACATAAAAATTATAGGAATGATGCATAAAATTTGAATCTTTTCATTGTTAACATGCTCAAAATGAGTAAAGTTTTCTATGTTTTATTTTTGCATTATTCAAAACTCAAAAACTATAAGAAATGTGCATAAATTTTCAATATTATGATTTAAACATGTTCAAAACAAGTAAAATTGCTTAAGTTTTAGTGTTGCATTATTCAAAAATTAAAAGAAATACGCATAAAGTTTGAATCTTTTGATTGTAAACATGCTCAAAATGAGTAAAATCACCTATGTTTTGGTGTTGTATTATTCAAAACACAAAAATTATATGAAAGACACATAAAATTTGATTCTTTTGATAGTAAACATGTTTGAAATTAGTAAAAGTGCCTAAGTTTTGTTGATACATTACTCAAAACTCAAAAAAATAGAAAATTCCCATAAGGTTTGAATCTTTTGATTGTGAACATGCTTTAAATAAGTAAAACCACTAAAAGTTTTGGTGTTGCATTATTCAAAAATAAAAAATTGTAGGAAATGTGTATAAAGTTTGAATATTTTATTTATAAACATGCCTGAAATGAGTAATCCTGCATAAGTTTTGGTGTTTCATTATTCAAAACTCAAAAATTATGGAAAATACATATAAAGTTTGAGTCTTTTGATTGTAAACAAGCTTGAAATGAGTAAAATAGCCAAAGATTTTTTGTTGCATTAATCAAAACTCAAAAATTATAAGAAACATGAATAAAGTTTGAGTCTTTTGATTGTAAACATGCTTGAAATGAGTAAAACTACCTAAATTTTGGTGTTGAATTATTCAAAAATCAAAAACTATAGGAAACATGCTTAAATTTTGAATCTTTTGATTGTAAAAATGCTCAAAATGAGTAAAACCACTTAAGTTTTGGTGTTGCAATATTTAAAACTCAAATTTTTTAGGAAATGCATATAAAGCTTGAATCTTTTGATTGTAAACATGCTCAAAATGAGTAAAACTATTAAGTTTTTGTGTTGCATTATTTAAAACACAAAATTATAGGAAATTCATATAAAGTTTGAATCTTTTGATTGTAAACACGTTCAAAATGAGTAAAACTACATATGTTTTGTAATACATTATTTAAAACTTAAAAATTATAAAAAATGTGCTTAAAATTTTAATATATTGATTTTTAAAATGCTTAAAATGAGTAAAACCACCTGAGTTTGGGTGTTGCATTATTCAAAAATAAAAAATGATAGAAAACACCAGAAATTTATAATCTTTTGATTGTAAACATGCTCAAAATTAGCAAAATTGCCTATGTTTTGGTGTTGCATTATTAAAAACTCAAGAAATATAGGAAATGCCATAAATTTTGAGTCTTTTGATTGTAAACATGCTCAAAATGAGAAAACCCACCTAAATTTTGCTGTTGGATTATTCAAAACTCAAAAATTAATGTAAATGTGCATATTGTTTGAAGTTATTGATTGTAAACATTCTCTAAATGAGCAAAACTACCTAAGTTTTCAAGTTGCATTATTCAAAATCAAAAAATTATATGAAGCGCACATAAAGTTTGAATGTTTTGATTATCAACATCCTCAAAACAAGTAAAACCACCTAGGTTTTGCTATTGCATTATTCAAAACTCAAAAATATAGGAAACACACATAAATTTTGAATGTTTTGATTGTAAACATGATTAAAATGAGTAAAACCACTTAAGTTTTAGTGTTGGATTATTTAAGATTGAAAAATTATAAGAAAAATGCATAAATTTTGAATCTTTTGATTGTAAACAAGCTCAAAACAAGTCAACCCATCTATGTTTTGGGATTGAAGTATTCAAAACTATAAAATTATAAGAAATGCACATAATGTATTTTTAGTTTTATTGTAAACATGCTCAAAATGAGTAAAGAAACCAATGTTTGTGTGTTGCATTATTGAAAACTCTTAAATTATAAGAAACATGCATAAAATATGAATCTTTTGATTGTAAACATGCTAAAAATGAGTAAAACTACCTAAGTTTTGGTGTTGCATTATTCAAAACTCAAAATATAGGAAATTCACATAGAATTTAAATATTTTGATTGTAAACATGCTTGAAATGAGTAAATATGGCTAAGGTTTGGTGTTTTATTATTCAAAACTCAAAAAGTATGGGAAACGTGCATAAAGTTTGAATCTTTTGATTGTAACCATGCTCAAAATGAGTAAACCCACCTAAATTTTGGTGTTGCATTATTAAAAACTCAAAAATTATAGGAAGCATTCATAAATTTTGAATATTTTGATTATAAACGTGCTCAAATTGAGTAAACCCACTTATGTTTTATAGTTGCATTATTCAAAACTCAAAAATTATTAAAAACATGCAAATAGTTTGAACCATTTGATTGTAAACATGCTCAAAACTTCAAAAACCACCTAAGTCTTAATGTTACATTATTCAAACCTCAAAAATTATAAGGAACACACAAAGTTTAAATATTCTGATTGTAAACATGCTCAAATTGAGTAAAACTACCTAAATTGGTGTCTTGAATTATTTCAAACTCAAAAATTATAAGAAACACACATAAAGTTTGAATCTTTTGATTGTAAATATGCTAGAAATGAGTAAAACTCCCAAGTTTTGGTGTTGCATTATTCAAAAGTAAAACATTATAGAAAACACCCATAAATTTTGAATCTTTTGATCGTAAACATGTTTGAAATGAGTAAAATAGCCTATGTTTTGTGGTTGCATTATACAAAACTCAAAAATTATTGGAATTGCACATTAAGTTCAAATCTTTTGATTGTAAATCATCTCAAAAAGAGTAAAATAACCTAAGTTTTGGTGTTGTATTATTCAAAAATCAAAAATTATGGGAAACACTCATAAAGTTTGAATCTTTTGATTGTAAACATGCTAAAAATGAGTAAAACAACTTAAGTTTTTGTGTTATATTATTCAAAAATTTAAAAAAATAGGAAATGTGTATAAAGTTTGAATATTTTGATTGTAAACATGATCAAAACATGTAAAAATGGCTAGGTTTTGGTGTTGCATTATTAAAAACTCAAAAATTATAGAAAATTCTCATAAAGTTTAAATTTTTTGATTGTAAACATGCTTGGAACACGTAAAACTATCTATGTTTTGGTGTTGAATTATTAAAAACTCGAGAATTATATGAATACCTTAAGTTTTGGTGTTACATTATTCAAAACTTAAAATTTATAGGAAACATGTATAATTTATGAATATTTTAATTCTAAATATGCTTGAAACACGTAAAACCTCTTATGTTTTGGTGTTGTATTATTCAAAACTAAAAAATTATAGGAAATGTGTATAAAGTTTGAATATTTTTATTGTAAACATGATAAAAATGAGTACAACAACTTATGTTTTGCTATTACATTATTCAAAACTAGAAAATTATACGAAATGCACATAAAGTTTGAATTTTTGGATTGTAAACATGATCAAAACAAGTAAACCATGGTATTGGTGTTGCATAATTCAAAACTTAAAAATTATAGGCAACATGCATAAAGTTTGAATATTTTTATTTTAAACATGCTCAAAACATATAAAATTGACAAGTTTTGGTGTTACATTAGTCAAAACTCAAAAATTATAGAAAATGTGCATAAAGTTTGAATCTTTTGATTGTAAACATGCTTGAAATGAATAAAATGACTTAATTATTGGTGTTGCATTATTCAAAACTTAATAATGATAGGATACATGCATAAAGTTTGAATATTTTGATTGCAAACAAGTTAAAAATGAGTAAAACCACCTATGTTTTCGTGTTGAACTATTCAAAACTCAAAAATCAAAACTTATATGAAACATGGATAAAGTTTCAATCCTTATATTGTAAACATGCTCAAAAAGAGTAAAACCACCTATTTTTTGATGTTGCATTATTAAAAACAACAAAATTATATGAAATACTCATAATGTTTGAATATTTTGATTGAAAACATGCTCAAACTAAGAAAACCCACTTAATTTTTTATGTTGCATTATTTAAAACTCAAAAATTATAGGAAATACGTATAAAATTTGAATCTTTTGATTATAGATGTGCTTAAAAAGAGTAAAACCACCTATGTTTTGGTGTTGCATTACTCAAAATTTAAAAGTTATAGGAAACATACTTAAAGTTTTAATCTTTTTATTTTAAACATTCTCCAAATGCATAAAACTGCTTACGTTTTGGTGTTGGATTATTCAAAACTAATTTTTTTAAGGAAATGTGCATAAAGTTTAAATCTTTTGATTGTAAACATGCTCAAAATGAGTAAAACCACTTAATTTTTGGTGTTATATTATTCAAAACTTAAAAATTATAGGAAACATGCATAAAGTTTGAATCTTTTGATGGCAAACATGCTCAAAATAAGTAAAACCACCTAAGTTTTGGTGTTGCATTATTCAAAACTCAAAAATTATATGAAACACACATAAAGTTTGAATATTTTAATGGTAAACATGTTTCAAATGACTAAAACCACCAAATTTTTGGTGTTAGATTATTCAAAACTAAAAAATATATATGAAACACAAATAAAGTTTGAATCTTTTGATTTAAACATGCTCTAAATGAGTGAAACTACTTAATTTTTTGTGTTGCATTATTTAAAACTCAAAAATTATAGGAAATACACATAAAGTTTGAATATTTTAATTTTAAACATGCTAAAAATGAGTAAAACCACTAAAGTTTTGGTGTTACATTATTCAAAACTAAAAAACTATAGGAAACACACATAAAGTTTGTATCTTTTGATTTTAAAAAAGCTTGAAATAATTAAAACAAACATGCATAGAGTTTGTATCTCTTGAGCTTTTATTTTATCCAAAACTCAAAAATTATAGGAAACACACAAAGTTTTAATCTTTTGATTTTAAAAATGCTCAAAGCAATAAAAACTATTGTTATTTTGTGTTGCATTATTCAAAACACAAAAATTATAGGAAAGGCACATAAAAATTGAATCTTATGATTTTTAAACATGCTCAAAATGTGTAAAAATACATATGTTTTATTGTTGCATTATTCAAAACTCAAAAATTATAGGAAATGCACATAAATTTTGAATCTTTAATCTGTAAACATGCTTTAAATCAGTAAAACTACCTAAGTTTTAGTCTTGTATTATTAAAAAATCAAAATTATAGGAAATGTACATAAAATCAAATCTTTTGATTATAAACATCCTTGAAGAGAGTGAAAACACCTATGTTTTGGTGTTGCATTATTAAAAACTCAAAAATTAAAGGGAACACACATAAAGTTTGAATCTTTTGATTATAAATAGGTTCAAAATGATTAAAAATGCCTGAGTTTTGGTGTCACATTAATCAAAACTCAAATTATAGGAAACATACATAAATTTTGAATCTTTTACTTGTAAACATGCTTTAAATGAATAAAACTGCCTAAAATATGGTGTTACATTATTTAAAACTCAGAAATTATAGGAAACATGCATAAAGTTTGAACCTTTTGATTGTAAACATGTTCAAAATGAGTAAAACAACATAATTTTTGATGTTGGATTATTCAAAACTCAAAAATTATAGTAAACATGCATAAATTTTGAATATTTTAATTGTAAACATGCTTGAAATGAGTCAAACAACCTATGTTTTAGTGTTGCATTATTCAAAACTTAAAAATTATAAGAAATGTGCTTAAAGTTTGAATCATTGGATTGTAAACATGCTCAAAATGATTAAAACCACCTATGTTTTGGTTTTGCGTTATTCAAAACTCAAAAATTATAGGAAACACAAATAAATTTTAAATCTTTTGATTGTAAACATTATTGAAACAAGTAAAATTAATTAAGTATTGGTGTTAAATTATTCAAAACTCAACATGATTAAAACTACTTAAGTTTTGGTGTTGCATTATTTTAAAATAAAAAATTATAAGAAACCACATAAACTTTGAATCCTTTTATTGTAAACATGGTCAAAATGAGTAAAACCACCTAGGTTTTGGTGTTGCATTATTCAAAACTTAAAAATTATAATAAATGAGCATAAAGTTTGAATCTTCTAATTGTAAACATGCTCAAAATTATTAAAACTACTTAAGTTTTAGTGTTACATTATTCAACACTAAAACAATATAAGGAAACATGCATAAAGTCTGAATCTTTTGATTGTAAGCATGTTCAAAATGAGTAAAACTACCTAAATTTTGGTGTTGCATTATTCAAAACTCAAAAATGATAGGAAACACACATAAAGTTTGAATTTTTTATTGTAAACATACTCAAAATGAGTAAAACCAGTTATGTTTAGGTGTGGCATTATTCAAAACTCAAAAATTAATGGAAACATGCATAAATATTGAATATTTTGGTTGTAAACATGCTCTAAATGAGTAAAACCATTTATGTTTTAGTGTTGCATTATTGAAAACTCAAAAAATATAGGAAATGCAGATAAAGTTTGAACTTTTTGATTGTAAACATGCTCGAAATGAGTTAAACTACCTAAGTTTTGGTGTTGCATTATTCAAAACTTAAAAATTATAAGAAATGCAAATAAAATTTGAATCATTTGAATATAAACATGTTTAAAACCAATAAAGCAACCTAATTTTTTGTGTTGCATTATTTAAAACTCAAAAATTATAGGAAACACACATAAATTTTGAATCTGATGATTGTAAAAATGTTCAAAATGAGTAAAATAGCATAATTTTTGGTGTTGAATTATTTAAAACTAAAGACATTATAGGAAATGCATATAAAGTTTGAATATTTTAATTGTAAACATGCACGAAATGAACAAAACCACTTATGTTTTGGTGGTGCATCATTCAAAACTCAAAAATTAATGGAAATGCACATAAAATTTTAATCTTTTGATTGTAAACATGCTCAAAATGAGTAAAACCACTTGTGTTTTAGTATTACATTGTTCAAAACTCAAAAGCTTATAAGAAATGTGAATAAATTTTGAATCTTTCAATTGTAAACATGCTCAAAATGAGTAAAACTACATAAGTTTTGTTATTGTATTATTATTCATAACTCCAAAATTAGAGAAAAGACATAAAGTTTGGATCTTTTTATTGTACACATGCTCAAAACAAGTAAAACCACTTAAGTTTTAGTGTTGCATTATTTGAAAGTCAAAACTTATAAGAAAAACACATAAATATTGAATCTTTCGATTGTAAACATGCTCAAAATGAGTAAAATTGGGTATGTTTTTGCATTGCATTACTATAAACTCAAAAATTATAGGAAACACACCTAATGTTTGAATATTTTATTTGTAAACATGTTTGAAATGAGTAAAACTATCTAAATTTTGGTGTTGCATTATTTAAAACTCAAAAATTAGAGAAAACATGCATAAAGTTTAGAATCTTTTGATTGTAAACATGCTTGAAATGATTAAAACTATTTGACATTTTAGTGTTGCATTATTCAAAAATTAGAGAAAACATGCATAAATTTAGAATCTTTTGATTGTAAACATGCATGAAACGCTTAAAACTATTTGATTTTCATTGTAAATAGGCTCAAAATGAGTAAGACCACCTAGGTTTTGGTGTTGCATTATTACAAACTCAAAAAACATAGGAAACATGCATAAAGTTTGAATTTTTTGATTGTAAACATGCTAAAAGGAGTAAAATGACTATTGTTTTATTACTACATTATTCAAAACTCAGAAATTATAGGAAACATGCATAAAGTTTGAATCTTTTGATTGTAAACATGCTCAAAACAAGTAAAATTGATTAAGTTTTGGTGTTGCATTATTCAAAACTCAAATAGGAAACATGAATAAAGCTTGAACCTTTTAATTCTAAACACACTCAAAATGAGTAACATTGCCTAAGTTTTTGTGTTGCATTATTCAAAACTCAAAAATTATAGGAAAGGTCTATAAAGTTTTAATATTTTGATTGTAAACATGCTCAAATGAGTAAAACCACCCATGTTTGGTCTTCCATTAATCAAAACTCAAAAATTATAGGAAACATGCATAAACTTTGAATATTTTGATTATAAACATGCTTGACATGAGTAAAAAATGAGTAAAACCAGCTTGAACCTTTTAATGTTTGGTAACATTGCCTATGTTTTTGTGTTGCATTATTCAAAACTCAAAAATTATAGGAAAGGTGCATAAATTTTTAATATTTTGATTGTAAACATGCTCAAATGAGTAAAACCACCCATGTTTGGTCTTCCATTAATCAAAACTTAAAAATTATAGGCATAAACTTTGAATATTTTGATTGTAAACATGCTTGAAATGAGTAAAACCATCTATGATTTGGTGTTGCATTATTCAAAACTCAAAAAAAATAGGAAACATGCATAAATTTTGATTCTTTTGATTGTAAACAAGCTCAAAATGAGTAAAAATACCTAAGTTTTGGTGTTACATAATTAAAAACTCAAAAATTATAAGAAGCATGCATAAATTTTGAATCTTTGATTGTAAACATGCTCAAAAAGAGTAAAATTGCCTAAGTTTTGGTGTTATATTATTCAAAACTACAAAATTAGAGGAAATGAGCATAATGTTTGAATTTTTTGATTGTAAACGTGCTTGAAATGAGAAAAACCACCTATGTTTTGGTGTTGCATTATTCAAAACTCAAAACTTATAAAAAACACGCATAGAGTTTGAATCTTTTAATTGTAAACATGCTTGAAATGAGTAAAATTGCCTATGTTTTTTTGTTACATTATTCAAAACTTAAAAATTATAGGAAACATGCATAAAGTTTGAATCTTTATATTATACACAAGCTTGAAATAAGTAAAACCACCTACATTTTGGTTTTACACTGTTCAAAACTAAAATATTAAAGGAAACATCCATAAAGTTAGAATCTTTTGACTATAAACTTACTCAAAATGAGTAAAACCACCTACACTTTAGTGGTACATTATTTAAATCTCAAAATTTATAAGGAAAAGTGCATAATGTTTGAATCTATTAATTTTAAACATGCTTCAAATGAGTAAAACCACATAAGTTTTGGTGTTGCATTATTTAAAACTCAAAAATTATAAGACATGTGCATAAAATTTGAATCTTTTGATTTTAAACATGATCAAAATAAGTAAAACTACTTAAGTTTTGGTGTTGACTTATTCAAAAATCAAATAATATAGGACACAAGCAAAGTTTAAATCTTTTGATTGTAAACATGCTTGAAATGTGTAAAATTGCTTAAGTTTTGGTGTTGCATTATTCAAAACTCAAAAATTATAAGAAATACACATAAATATTGAATCTCTTAATTGTAAATAAGCTCAAAACAAGTAAAACCACCTAAGTTTGAATCTTTTGATTGTAAAAATACTCAAAATGAGTAAAACTACCTTAGTTTTAGCATTACATTATTTAAAAACACAAAACTTATAGGAAATATACATGAAATTTGAATCATTTGAATTTAAAAATGCTCAAAATGAGTAAAATAACCTAAGTTTTATTCAAAACTCAAAAATTATAGGAAACATAAATAAAATTTGAATCTTTTGATTATAAACATGTTCAAAATGAATAAAATCGCTTATGTTTTGGTGTTGCATTATTCATAAATCAAGAATTATAGGAAACACACAAAACATGCTCAAAATAGGTAAACCCACTTAAGTTTTGGTGTTGCATCATTTAAAAGTCAAAATTTAATGTAAACATGCATAAAGATTAAATATTTTAAACGTAAACATGCTCAAAATGAGTAAAACTACTTAGGATTTATTGTTACATTATTCAAAAGTATAAAATTATAAAAAATATGATAAAATTTGAATCTCTTAATTGTAAACATGGTTGAAATGAGAAAAACCACCTAAGTTTTGATGTTGCATTATTGAAAACTTAAAAATTATAGGAAATGCACATAAAGTTTGAATCGTTTGATTATACACATGCTCAAAACAAATAAATATATTTGAATTTTGGTTTTGTATTATTCAAAACTAAAAAATTATAGGAAACTCACATAATGTTTAAATCTTTTGATTGTAAACATGCTCAAAACAAGTAACATCACTTAAATTTTTGTGTTGCATTATTCAAAACTCAAAAAATTTAGGGAGCATGCATAAATTTTGGATCTTTTAATGGTAAACATGCTCAAAATGAGTAAAATTACTTAAGTTTTTGTGTTGCATTATCTAAAAATCAAACATTATAAGACATACACTTAAATTTTTAATATATTGACTATAAACATGCTCAAAACAAGTAAAATCAATTAAGTTTTAGTGTTGCATTATTCAAAACTCAAAAATGATAAGAAACATGCATAAAGTGTGAATCATTTAATTCTAAACATGCTCAAAAAAAGTAAAACCACTTAAGTTTTGGTGTTATATTATTCAAGACCTAAAACTTGTATGAAACATGCATAAAGATTGAATCTTTTGATTGTGAACATGCTCAAAATGAGTAAGATCACTTAAGTTTTTATGTTGTATTTTTTGAAACTCAAAAATAATAGGAAACATGCATAAATTTTGAATCTTCTAATTGTAAACATGCTTGAAATGAGTAAAAATGCATTAATTTTTGAGTTTCATTATTCAAAACTCAAAAATTATAGGAAGCATGAATAAAGTTTGAATCTTTTGATTGTAAACATGCTCAAAATGAGTAAAACAACCTAAGTTTTGATGTTGCATTATTCAACACTCAAAAATTATATGAAACATGCATAAAGTTTGAATATTTTAATTGTAAACATGCTTGAAATGAGTAAAACAACCTATGTTTTAGTGTTTCATTATTCAAAACTTAAAAATTATAAGAAATGTGCATAAAATTTGAATTGTTGGATTGTAAACATGCTTGAAATGAGTAAAACCTCCTAAGTTTTGGTGTTGCATTATTCAAAACTTAAAAATTATAGGAAACACATATAAAAATTGAATCTTTTAATTGTAAGCATGCTAAAAAAGAGCAAAACTACCTAAGTTTTTGTGTTGCATTATTCAAAACTCAAGAATTATAGAAAATGTGCATAAAGTTAGAATATTTTGATTGAAAATGTTCTCAAAATGATTAAAATTACTTAATTTTTTATTTTTGCAATATTGAAAACATAAAAATTATAAGAAAGCTGCATAAAGTTTGAATCTTTTGATTGTAAACATGCTTGAAATGAATAAAATTGCCTATGTTTTATTGTTGCATCGTTTTAAAATAAAAAATTATAGGAAATGCACATAACATTTAAATATTTTGATTGTAAACATGATTGAAATGAGTGAAATTACCTAAGTTTTGGTGTTGTATTATTCAAATCTCAAAAATTATAAGAAACATGAATAAATTTTGAATCTTTCAATTATAAAATGCTTAAAATGTGTAAAACTGCCTAAGTTTTAGTATTGCATTATTCAAAACTTAAAAAATATTGGAAACACACATAAGGTTTGAATCATTTGAATGTAAACATGCTCAAAACAAGTATAATAGGCTATGTTTTGGTGTTGCATTATTCAAAACTCAAAAAGTATATGAAACACAAAGTTTGAATCTTTTGATTGTAAACATGCTTGAAACAAGTAAAACCACTTAAATTTTGGTGTTGCTTCATTCAAAACTCAAAAAATAAAGGAAACATATATAAAATATTAATCTTTTGATTGTAAACATGCTCAAAATGTGTAAAACAACTTATGTTTTGGTATTGCATTATTCAAAACTCAAAAATTATAAGAAATGAGATAAACTTTGAATCTCTCAATTGTAAACATGCTCAAAATCAGTAAAACTACATAGTTTTTTGTATTGCGCTACTCAAAACTCAAAAAATTATAAAAAACATGCATAAAGTTTGAATTATTTGATTGTAAACATGCTTAAAAGAAGAAAAATTACCTATTTTTTAGTTTTGCATTATTATAAATGCAAATATTATAGGAGACACACATAAAGTTTGAATATTTTGATTGTAAACATACTCAAAGTGAGTAAAATATTGATGTTGCATTATTCAAAACTCAAAAATTATGAGAAACAGAAATAAAGTATGAATCTTTTAATTGTAAACATGCTTGAAATGAGTAAAACTACCTAAATTTTGGTGTTGCATTATTCAAAACTTTGAAACGTGCATAAAGTATGAATATTTTGACTGTAAATATGCTTGAAATGAGTAAAACAACCTAAGCTTTGATTTTGCATTATTCAAAACTTAAAAATTATAGGAAGTAGGCATAAAGTTTGAATATTGTAATTGTAAACATGCTTTAAATGAGTAAAACAACCTAAGTTTTGGTTTTGTATTATTTAAAACTCAAAAATTATAGGAAATGCAAATAATGCTTGAATATATTGATTGTACACATACCCGAAATGAGGAAAACCAGTTAAGTTCTGGTGTTGCATTATTCAAAACATAAAAATAATAGAAAATGTGCATAATGTTTGAATCTTTTCATTTTAAACATGCTCAAAATGAGTAAAACCACTTATGTTTTGGTGTTGCATTATTCAAAACTAAAAATTTATACAAAACATGCATAAAATTAGAATCATTAGATTATCAACTTGCTCAAAAAGAGTAATACTACCTATGTTTTGGTGTTGCATTATTCAAAGCTTAAAAATTATAATGAATGTGTATAAAGTTTGAATATTTTGATTGTAAACATGCTCAGAACAAGTAAAATTGATTAAGTTTTGGTGGTGTATTATTTGAAACTTTAAAATGATAGGAAACATGCTTAAAGTGTGAATATTTTAATTCTAAACTTATTCAAAATGAGTTAAACTACTTAAATTTTGGTGTTAGATTATTCAAGACTCAAAAACTATAGGAAACATGCATAAATATTTGATCTTTTGATTGTAAACATGCTCAAAATGAGTAAGATTACCTAAGTTTTGATGTTGTGTATTTCATTTTAAACAGACTCAAAACGAGTATAAACACCCAATTTTTAGTGTTGTAGTATTCAAAACTCAAAAATTATAGGAAATACACATAAACTTTGAAACTTTTTATATTAAACATGTTCAAAATGAGTAAAATTTTTAGTGTTGTATTTATTATTCAAAATTCAAAAATTATAGGAAACACCATAAACTTTAAATCTTTTGATTGTAAACATGTTTGAAACAAGTAAAACCACCTAAGTTTTGCCATCAAATTATTCAAAACATAAATTATAGGACACAAGCATAAAATTTTAATCTTTTTATTGTAAACATCCTTGACACAGGTAAAACAACTTATGTTTTGTTTTGCATTACTAAAATCTCAAATATTATAAGAAACATGCATAAAGTTTGAATCTTTTGATTGTAAACATGTTCAAAACAAGTAAAATAGCCTAAGTTTTAATGTTGCATTATTCAAAACTCAAAAATTATAGAAAACACACATAAAAATTGAATCTTTTAATTGTAAATATTCTTAAAATGAGTAAAACTACCTAAATTTTGGTATTGCATTATTTAAAACTAAAAAATTATAGAAAACATGCATAAAGTTTGAATCTTTTGATTGAAAGCATGCTCGAAATGAGTAAAACTACCTAACTTTTGATGTTGCATTATTTAAAACTCAAAAATTGTAATAAACATGTATAAAGTTTGAATATTTTAATTATAAACATGGTTGAAATGAGTAAAGCATCCTAATTTTTGGTGTTGCATTATCCAAAACTCAAAAATTATAAGAAATGAGTAAAACCACCTTGAAATAAGTAAAACCAACTAAGTTTTAGTGTTGCATTATTCAAAACTCAAAAATTATAGGAAACATACATAAAGTTTGAATTTTTTGATAGTAAACATGCTTAAAATGAGTAAAACTACATAAGTTTTAGTGTTGCATTATTCAAAACTCAAAAATTACAGATTTTTTTTTAAAATGATTAAAATTGCTTAAGTTTCAGTGCTGCATTATTCAAAACTCAAAAATTATAAAAAACCTGCATAAAGTTAGAATGTTTTGATTGTAAACATGCTCAAAATGAGTTAAATCACCTAGGTTTTGGTGTTACATTATTCAAAACTTAACAATTATAATAATTATGCATAAAGTTTGAATCTTCAAATTGTAAACATGCCCAAAATGATTAAAACCACTTTCAAAAAATATAGGAAACATGCATGAATTTGAATCTATTGATTGTAAACATGTTTAAAATGAATAAAACTACCTGAATTTTGGTGTTACATTATTCAAAACTCAAAAATTATACAAAATTCACATAAAGTTTGAATCTTCTGATTGTAAACATACTCAAAATGAGTAAAACCACTTAAGTTTTTGTGTTGCATCATTCAAAACTCAAAACTTAATGGAAACGTGTATAAATATTGAATATTTTGATTGTAAACATGGTCTAAATAAGTAAAACCACTTATGTGTTAGTGTTGTATTATTGAAAACTCAAAAATTATAGAAAACATGGATAAAGTTACAATCTTTTGATTGTAAACATGCACAAAATAAGTAAAACTACCTAAGTTTTGGTTTTTCATTTTTCAAAACTCTAATATTATAGGAAATGTATATAAATATAGAATCAATTGAATATAAACATGCTTGAAATAAGTAAAACATTATAAGAAACACTTAAAGTTGGAATCTTTTGATTGTAAACATGCTCAAAACAAGTAAAAATCTTACGTTTTGGTTTTACATTATTGAAAACTCAAAAATTATAAGAAACCCACACACATAAAGTTTGAACCTTTTGATTGTAAGCATGCTTGAAATGAGTAAAACAACTTAACTTTTTGTGTTCTATCAATCAAAACTAAAAAAATAATGGAAACGTGCATAACACTTAAATCTGTTGATTGTATATATGCTTGAAATGAGTAAAACCACTTATGTTTGGGTATTGAATTATTCAAAACTCAAAAGTTATAAGAAATACAAAAATATTTTGAATCTTTCAATTGTAATCATGCTCAAAACGAGTAAAACTACCTCTGATTTGGTATTTCATTACGTGCATAACACTATAGGAAATACACATAAAGTTTGAATCTTTTGATTATAAACTTGCTTATAATGAGTAAAACCACTTATGTTTTGGTATTGAATTATTCAAAACTCAAAAGTTATAAGAAATACAAATAAATTTTGAATCTTTCAATTGTAAACATGCTCAAAATGAGTAAAACTACCTTTGATTTGGTATTTCATTATTCAAAACACAAAAAATATAGGAAATACACTTAAAGTTTGAATCTTTTGATTATAAACTTGCTTATAATGAGTAAAACCACCTATGTTTTACCATTTCATTATTCAAAACCCAAAATTTATATGAATCATGCATAAAGTTTGAATCTTTTGATTGTAAACATGATCAAAATGAGTAAAACTACCTAAGTTTTGGCATTGCATTATTATAAACTAAAAAATTATATGAAACACACATAAAATTTGTATGTTACAATTGTAAATATGTTTAAAATGAGTGAAACCACTTAAATTTTAGTGTTGCATTATTCAAAACTCAAAAATAATAGGAAATGTACATAAAGCTTGAATTGTTTGATTGTAAACATGCTCAAAATGAGTAAAATTGTCTATGTTTTGGTGTTGCATTATATAAAACTCAAAAAATATAAAAATATGTAGAAAGCTGGAATCTTTTGATTGTAAACATGATCAAAATTATTAAAACTACTTAAGTTTTAGTGTTGCATTATTCAAAACTAAATAATTATAAGAAACACACATAAATTTTAAATCTTTTGATTGTAAACATGTTCAAAATGAGTAAAACCACGTAGGTTTTGGTGTTGCATTATTAAAAACAATAAAATTATAAGAAATGTGAAAAATTTTGAATCTTTTGATTGTAAACATGCTCAAAATGATTAAAACCACTTAAATTTTATTGTTGCATTATTACAAACTCAGAAAACAAAGGAAACACACATAAAGTTTGAATTTTTTTATTATATACATGATAAAAAGGATAAAATTACTTATGTTTTGTTGTTGCATTATTCAAACTCAAAAATTATAGGAAAGATAAATAAAGTTTGAATCTTTTGATTGTAAACATGCTCGAAATGAGTAAAATTGATTAAGTTTTGTTGTTGCATTATTCAAAACTCAAAAATTATAGGAAACATGCATAAAATTTGAATCTTTTAATTCTAACATTCTCAAAATGAGTAAAACCACTTAAGTTTTGGTGTTGGATTATTCCAAACTCAAAAATTATAGGAAACATGCACAAAGTTTGAATCTTTTGATTGTAAACATGCTCAAATTGAGCAAAACCACCTAAGTTTTAGTGTTGTATTATTCAAACCTCAAAAATTATAGGAAATAAGCATACATTTGAATTTTTTGATTTTATACATGCTCAAAATGAGTATAACCACCTATGTTTTAGTGTTGTATTATTCAAAACTCAAAAAATTATAAGAAATGCACATAAAGTTTGAATCTTTTTATTTTAAGAATGATCAAAATAAGTAGAACCACCAAATTTTTGGTGTTGTATTATTCAAATTTAAAAAATTATAAAAAATAACATAAATTTGCATCTTTTAATTGTATACATGCTCAAAATGAGTAAAACTACCTAAGTTTTGGTGTTTTATTATTCAAAACTAAAAAATTATAGGAAATGCCATAAAGTTTGCATCTTTTAATTGTAAACATGATTGAAATGAGTAAAACTGCATATGGTTTAGTGTTCCATTTTTCAAAACATAAAAATTATAGGAAACGTGCACAAAGTTTGAATCTTTTGATGGTAAACATGATCAAAATGAGTAAAACCACCCATGTTTTGGTGTTAAATTGTTCAAAACTCAAAAATTATAGGAAACATGCATAAAATTTTAAACTTTTGATTGTAAACGTGCTCAAAATGAGTAAAACCACCTATGATTTGGTATTACATTATTCGAAACTAAAAAATTATAGGAAACACACATAAAATTTGAATATTTTGATTGTAAACAAGCATAAAATGAGTAAAACTTCCTATGTTTTGGTGTTACATTATTAAAAACTCAAAAATTATGAGAAACATGCATAACATTTGAATCTTTTGATTGTAAACATGCTCAAAATAAGTAAAACTATCTAAGTTTTGGTGTTACATTATTCAAAATTAAGAAAAATTATAAGAAATGAGGATAATGTTTAAATCTTTTGATTGTGAACATGCTCAAAATGAGTAAAATTGCCTATGTTTAAATCTTGCATTATTCAAAACTCAAAAATTATAGGAAACATGCATAAATTTTGAATCTTTATATTGTAAACATGCTTGAAATAAGTAAAAGCACCTATGGTTTAGTTTTGCAATGCTCAAAACTAAAAAATTATAGGAAACATGTATAATGTTTAAATCTTTTGACTGTAAACATAATTGAAACATGTAAAACCGTCTATGTTTTGGTGTTACACTATTCAAAACTCAAAATTTATAAGAAAAGGGCAAAAATTTTGAATCTTTTAATTGTAAACATGCTTGAAATTAGTAAAACACATAAGGATTAGTGTTGTATTAATCAAAATTAAAAAATTATAGGAAATGCTAATAAAGTTTGAATCTTTTGATTTTAAACATGCTCAAAACCAGAAAAACTATCTAAATTTTGGTGTTGCCTTAAATAAAAACTCAAATAATATAGGATGCATGCATAAAGTTTAAATATTTTGATTTTAAACATGCTTCAAATGAGTAAAACTACTTAATTTTTGGTATTGCATTAATCAAAACTCAAAAATTATAGGAAAGGTGCATAATGTTTGAAACTTTTAATTGTAAATGTGCTTGAAATGAGTAAAAATGCCCATGTAAACGTGCTTGAATCTTTTGGTTTTAAATGTACTCAAAATTTATAGGAAAAGTGATAAAAGTTTGAATCTTTTAATTGTAAACATGCCTAAAATGAGTAAAACCACATAATTTTTGGTGTTGCATTATTCAAAACACAAAAGTTATAGTAAATGCGCATAAAGTATGAATCTTTTGATTTTAAACATGCTCAAAATGAATAAATCTACCTAAATTTTGGTGTTGCCTTAAAAAAAACTCAAATAATATAGAATACATGGATAAAGTTTAAATCTTTTGATTGTAAACATACTTGAAATGAGTAAAACTGCTTAAGTTTTGGTGTTGAATTATTCAAAACTCAAAAATTATAGGAAATGTGCATAAATTTTAAATCTCTTAATGGTAAATAAGCTCGAAACAAGTGAAACTACCTAATTTTTTATGTTTTATTATTAAAAACTTAAAGATTATAGGAAATGCATGTAAAGTTTGAATCTTTTGATGGTAAACATACTCAAAAAGAGTAAAATTGCCTAAATTTTGGTGATACATTATTCAAAATAAAAACACTTATAGGAAATGTGCATAAAGTTTGAATCATTTGAATTCAAATAGGCTCAAAATGAGTAAAACAATATAAGTTTAATGATTCATTACTCAAAACTCAAAAATTATAAAAAACATGCATAAAACTTGAATCTTTTGATTGTAAACATGCTTAAAATGAGTAAAACTACTTTAGTTTTAGTGTTGCATTATTCAAAATTCAAGAATTATAGGAAATGCACATAAATTTTAAATCTTTTGATCATAAACATGCTTGAAACAAGTAAAATCACCTAAGTTTTGATGTTGCATCATTTAAAACTCAAAAATTAATGTAAACATGCATAAAGATTGAAACTTTTGATTGTAAACATGCTTGAAATGAGTAAAACCACTTATGTTTTGGTGTTGCATTATTCAAAATTATAAAATTATAAGAAATATGAATAAAGTTTGAATCCTTTAATTGTAAACATGTTTGAAATGAGAAAATCCACTTAAGTTTTGGTGTTGTATTATTTGAAACTCAAAAATTATAGGAAATGTGCATAAAGTTTGAATCTTTTAATTGTACACATGTTCAAAATGAATAAAACTATTTGATTTTTGGTTTTACATTACTCAAAAGTCAAAAAATATAGGAAACTTGCATTAAGTTTTAATCCTTTGATTGTAAACATACTCAAGACAAGTAACACCACTTAAGTTTTGGTGTTGCATTATTCAAAACTCAAAAATTATAGGAAACATGCATAAAGTATGAATCTGTTGATTGTAAACATGCTCTAAATGAGTAAAATTATTTAAGTTTGTGTGTTGTATTATTCAGAAGTCAAAGATTATAGGAAACACATATAAAGTTTGAATCTTTTGATTGAAAACATGCTCAAAATGAGTAAGATCACATATGTTTTGATGTTGCATTATTCAAAACTCAAATATTGTACGAAAATTTATAAAGCTTGAATTTTTTTTATTTTAAACATGTTCGAAATGACTATAACCTCCTAAGTTTTAGTGTTGCATTATTCAAAACTCAAAAAATATAGGAAATGCTCATAAAGTTTGAAATTTTTTATATTAAACATGCTCTAAATGAGTAAAACCACCTAAGTTTTGGTGTTGTACTATTTAAAATTTAAAAATTATAGGAAACACCATAAAGTTTGAATCTTTTGATTGTAAACATGCTTGAAATGAGTAAAATTGCCTATGTTTTGGTGTTATATTATTCAAAACTCAAAAATTATTAGAAAAATGCATAAAGTTTGAATAATTTGATTGTAAACATCCTCAAAATGAGTAAAACAACCTATTTTGGCTATTGCTTTATTCAAAACTAAAAAATTATAGGAAACAAACATAAAATTTGAATCTTTTGATTATAAACATGCTCAAAACAAGTAAAACCACCTATATTTTGTTCTTGCATTATTCAAAACTCAATAATTATAGGAAATGTAGACAATGTTTAAATCTTTTGATTGTAAACATTCTCAAAACTAGTAAAATCACCTAAGTTATGTCGTTGCATTATTCAAAACTCAAAAATTATACGTAGTGTGTATAAAACTTGAATATTTTGATTGTAAACATCATCAAAATGAGGAAAACCACCTCTATGTTAGTGTTGCATTATTCAAAACTCAAAAATTATAGGAATCACACATAAATTTTGAATGTTTTGATTGTAAACATTCTTGAAACAAAAAAAAAATTGCCTATCTTTTGGTGTTACATTATTCAAAACTCAAAAATTATATAAAATGTGAATAAATTTTGAATCTTTTGATATTAAATATCTCTAAATTAGTAAAAAAACCTAAGTTTGGGTGTTACATTATTCAATAATAAAAATTATAGGAAATGTACATAAAGTTTGAATCTTTTGACTGTAAACATGTTCAAAACTAGTAAAACCACCTATGTTTTGGTGTTGAATTATTCAAAACTCAAAAACTATAAGAAACACACAAAGTTTGAATATCTTTATTGTAAACATGCTCAAAATGAGTAAAACTACCTAAATTTTAGTGTTGTATTATTCAAGACTCAATAAATATAAGAAATACATATAAAGTTTGAATATTTTTAGTTTAAACATGTTCAAAATGAGCAAAACCTCCTAAGTTTTGATGTTACATGATTCAAAACTCAAAAATTATAGAAAACATGCATAATGTTTGAACCTTTTGATTATAATCATTCTCAAAACATGTAAAATCACCTAAGTTTTGGTGTTACATTATTCAAAACTCAAAAATTAGAGGAAACATGCATAGAGTTTAAATCTTTTGATTGTAAACATGCTCAAAACAAGTAAAACTACTAATTTTTTAGTGTTACATTTTTCAAAACTCAAAAATTATAGAAAACGTGCATAAAGTTTGAATATTTTGATTATAAACATGCTCGAAATGAGCAAAACTGCCTATGTTTTGGTGTTGCAATATTCAAAACTCAAAAATTATACAAAATGTGCATAAATTTTGAATCTTTTGATTTTAAACATGCTCAAAATGAGTAAAACAAGCATAAGTTTGGGTGTTGCATTATTCAAAACTCAAAAAATATACAAAATGTGCATAAATTTTGAATCTTTTGATTGTAAACATGCTCAAAATGAGTAAAATCACTTAAGTTTTGGTGTTACATTATTCAAGATTCAAAAATTATAGGAAACATACATAAGTTTAAATATTTTGATTGTAAACATGCTTGAAATGAGTAAAATAACCTATGTTTTGGTATTACATTATTCAAAACTCAAAAATTATAGAAAACACACATAAATTTTGAATCTTTTGACTGTAAACATGTTCAAAATGAGTAAACCCACTTAAGTTTTGGTGTTACATTATTCAAAACACAAAAATTATAGTAAAGACTAATAAAGTTTGAATCTTTTGATTGTAAACCTTCTCAAAATGAGTAAAACAATTTAATTTTTGGTGTTGCATTATTCAAAATTCAAAAATTATAGAAAATGTGCATAAAGTTTAAATCTTTTGATTATGAACATCTTTAAGACATGTAAAAATCACCTATGTTTTGGTGTTGCATTATTTAAAACTCAAAAATTATAGGAAATGCCCATAAATTTTGAATCCTTTGATTGTAAACATGTTTGAAATGAGTAAAATCACCTAAGTTTTGGTGTTGCATTATTCAAAAGTAAAAAAGTATAGGAAATGCTATAAAGTTTGATTTTTTTGATTGTAAACATGTGTAAAGTAAGTAAAACTACCTAACTTTTGGTGTTGCATATTCGGTACTAAAAAATTATAGGAAATGTGCATAAAGTTTGAATATTTTGATTGCAAACATGCTCAAAATGATTAAAACCACTTATGTTTTAGTGTTGCATTATTCAAAACATAAAAACTATAGAAAATGCACATAAAATCTGAATTTTTTGATTATAAACTTGCTCAAAATGAGTAAAACTACATAAATTTTAGTGTTGCATTATTCAAAACTCTAAAATTATAGGAAACTCGCAAGAAGTTTAAATATTTTGATTCTAAACATGTTTGAAATGAGTAAAACCACCTAGGTTTTGTTGTCACATAATTCAAAATTTAAAAATTATAGGAAACACACATAAAATTTAAATCTTTTCATTCTAAGGATTCTTGAAATGCGTAAAACTACCTAAGATTTGGTGTTAGATTATTCAAAACTCAAAAATTATAGGCAATATGTATAAAGTTTTAAAATTTTGATTTTAAACATGCTTGAAATGCACAAAAACCACCTAAGTTTTTGTGTTACATTATTCAAAACTAAAAAATTATAGGAAATAAACTTAAAGTTTTAATCTTTTGATTGTAAACATGCTCAAAATGAGTAAAACCATTTAAGTTTTCATTTTGCATTATTTAAAACTTAAAAATTATAGAAAATATGCATAAAGTTTGAATCTTTTGATTGCAAGCATGCTTGGAATAAGTAAAAGTACCTAAGTTTTGATGTTGCATTATTCAAAACTCTAAAATTATAAGAAATGCACATAAATTTTGACTCTTTTGATTGTAAACATGCTAAAAATTAGTAAGAATACCTATGTTTTTATGTTGCATTGTTCTAAACTCAAACATTATAGGAAATGCACATAAAGTTTGAATCTTTTGATTCTAAACATGCTCAAAATGAGTAAAGCCACTTATGTTTTGGTGTTTTATTATTCAAAACTTAAAAATTATAGGAACTGCACATAAAGTTTGAATTTTTTTATATTGTAAACATGCTCAAAATAAGTAAAACCACTTATGTTTTGGTGTTACATTATTCAAAACTTAAAAATCATAAGAAACTTAAATAATGTTTGAATTTTTTGATTGTAAACATGCTCACAATGAGTAAAACCACTTAAGTTTTGGTGTTACAATATTCAAAACTTAAAAATTATAGGATATATTCATAAATCTTGAATTTTTTGATTGTAAATATGTTATAAATGAGTAAAACTACTTAAGCTTTGGTGTTGCATTATTCAAAAACAAAACATTATAGGAAAGATGCAAAAAGTTTGAATCTTTTAATTGTAAACATGTTCAAAATGAGTAAAATTGCCTAAGTTTTGTTCTTACATTAATCAAAACTCAAAATTTATAGGGTATGTGCATTAAGTTTGAATCTTTTGATTTTAAACATACTCAAAATGAGTAATTCTACCTAAGTTTTGGTGTTGCATTATTAAACACTAAAAAATTATAGTAAATGTGCATAAAGTTTGAATATTTTGATTGTAAACATTCTCAAAACAAGTAAAATAACCTATGTTTTGGTGTTGCATTAATCCAAAGTCAAAAAAATTAGGAAATGTCATAAAGTTTGAATCTTTTGGATTGTAAACATGCTTGAAATGAGTAAAACTACCTATGTTTTGGTGTTGAATTATTTAAAAATCAAAATTTATAGGAAATGCACATAAAGTTTGAATCTTTTGATTGCAAACATGCTTAAAATGATTACAACCACCTAAGTTTTGATGTTGCATCATTTAAAACTCAAAACATTATAGGAAACGTGCATAAAGTTTAAATATTTTGATTGTAAACTTACTCAAATGAGTAAAACCACTAAATTTTTGGTGTTGGATTTTTTAAACCTCAAAAAATTATAGAAAATGCACATAAAGTTTGAATCTTTTGATTGTAAACATGGTAAAAAGGAATATAATCACTTAAGTTTTGGTGTTATAGCATTCAAAACTAAACAATTAAAGGAAATGCACATAAAGTTTGAATCTTTTGATTGTAAACATGCTCGAGATGAGTAAAATTGCTTAAGTTTTTGTGTTGCATTATTCAAAACTCAAAAATTATAGGAAACATGCATAAAGTTTGAATCTTTTGATTGTAAACATGCTCGAAACAAATAAAACCACCTAAGTTTATTTGTTGGATTATTTAAAACTCAAAAATTATAAGAAATTCACATAAAGTTTAAATCTTTTAATTGTAAACATGCTTGAAATGAGTAAAATCAATTAGGCTTTTGTGTTGCATCATTCAAAACACAAAAAATAAATGAAACACGCATAAATATTGAATCTTTTGATTATGAACATGCTTGTAATGAGTATAACAACTTAAGTTATGGTGTTGCATTATTCAAAACTCAATAATTAGAGGAAATATGTATAAAGTTTGAAACTTTTCATTGTAAACATGCTTGAAATGAGTAAAAAAACCTATGTTTTGGTGTTGCATTATTCAAAATTCAAAAAATTATAAGAAATGTGCATAAATTTTGAATCTTTTGATCGTAAACATGCTTGAAATGAGTAAAAACCACTTAAGTTTTTGTGTTGCGTTATTTAAAACTCAAAAATGATAGGAAATTAGCATAATGTTTGAATCTTTTGATTGTAAACATGCTCGAATTGAGTAAAATTGCTCATATTTTGGTGTTGTATTATTCGAATCTCAACAATTAAATGAAACACACATAAATTTTGAATCTTTTGATTGTAAACATGTTTAAAATGAGTAAAATTACTTAAGTTTTGGTGGTGCTTTATTCAAAATACAAAACTTATAGGCAACATACATAAAGTTTGAATCTTTTGATTGAAAACATGCTCGAAATGAGTAAAACTATTTAATTTTTGGTGTTGCATTATTCAAAACTCAAAAATTATAGGAAACAAGAATAAATTTTGATTCTTTTGATTGTGAACATGTTCGAAATGAGTAAAACTAATTAAGTTCTAGTGTTGCATTATTTAAAACTCAAAAATTATAGGAAATGTGCATACAGTTTGAATATTTTGGTTGTGAACATGCTTGAAATGAGTAAAACTACCTAAGTTTTTATGTTGTATTATTCAAAACTTAAAAAATTATCAAAAATGCACAAAATTTTTGAATCTTTTAGTTCTAAACATGCTCAAAATGAGTAAATCTGCCAAAGTTTTGGTGTTGTTGATCCATAAACCCCTTTCAAACCCTTCAAGTTCACTTTTGGTTTATAATGGATATTGAATAGTGGCTTTAAATAAATGATCAAAACTGATTTAAAATGTTTAAAAATTGGATTAAAACTGAATATGAATATCTATGTATTCATTCCTTCCAATTACACCTTTAAATGATCATTAGTCATTTAATTGATTTCTGTTAAGTATTGTGTTTGATTAAAACTTGCATCCACATTTGAATAATTGGATCAAATATATGGAAATAATGGAATGTAAAACAACCAAAACATAAACAATAGAATTGTTAATGGAGTTCACCTGATTTGGGCTATGTCTCTGGGTCTTGCTCAAAGGTAGAACAATCGATTATTGATGAAAAATTTATTTATACATCACCTTATTTCTAGTATGGGTTATTGATATATAAATAAATGTTTTGATGCCACTAGCTCAGGCTCTAGTAACTAGTTCTGGCTCTAACTCTCTATTCTTGCTTTGGCTCTCAACTCTTGGCCCTTGGCTGTCAGCTCTTAGCTCTCAGCTCTTTGGCTCTTAGATATTTAGATCTTCAGCTCTTATCTCTTCAACTCTTAATGAGAGCTTTGAAACTTTTGAATGAAATGAATTGAACATCTAACCCCTTTATATAAATTTCATAATTATCCCATGCCCAATTTTTATGGGATTTTAAATTATCCATCACATTTAAAAATATGGGGTGATAATTATTCCATAATATATGATAGAATATGTTTATCCCCAAATATTAAAGACTTGGATCGAACCATATTGCCACGTTGCCACATCATTGAGTTTGACCATAACTTTGACTGGTCATAACTTTTGCATACAGACTCCATTTTTTGAACTATAAAATGTGATGAAAAGATTATGATGAGATATACATCAAGGAATTATATTTGAAATATTCCATTATGGTCAAATTTTTAATTTTGACCAGCTTTGACCACCTATTGACTAGCTTTGATTAGAACTTTGACCAACTACATAAGGAACATATGATCTCCATTTCCAAAGTTCCACATACTATTGGAAAGCTATCGATGATCTCTACATTATACCAATGATCAATCTACAATTTTATGACTTATATTTTAGAGTGAATGTGGATCCTCCTAGATCAATCCTCCCTACTAAGAGGGCTTTTGATCCACTAAAATTTGGTACCCAACTTGATCCTCTAAAATGCCAGTCAATTCTAAATAATTCTATGTTGTCTTTATCAGTCTAATCAGGTTCCACAAGTATGCCCACAATGCTTAGAATAATTGGTTGATCACACCTTCTAGAAATCCTCTATTATTGTATGGTCATCAATAACCTCTACACAAAACTAGGATTTAGAATGCAATGACTTCTTTTGTTGCATGGATTCTCAAGAGATTCTACACATATAATCCTAGTGATTTTTTATGTCACATGACATTACTCTGCTATGATAATGCTTTCCCATTATAGAAATGTAATATGTATTCTTCCTATTCTTCTCACAAGGGCATAAAACTATGTTTCATACAATAAGTGATATCATCTCATCACTTTTACAAATTGTCCTTTATGGGGTCTTAGAATACAACATATATGTTACAAACAGTGCCCTTCTTAGGGTATTTTACAAATATGCATACTATGATTACACATATATTTTAAACATGTATTTTAATGAAAATGGATATCAAACTTGATCCAAAACAACAAGGTATAACTGAGTGCTACTTACCTTGGAAGCACTTCACATGCCTACTTGTCTTTATTTTGAAAAAAAAATCTTAGGCTATGTGTAACATGTCTTTCCACTATTGTTATACCCCAAATTTGATTTAGAGATTTTTTTCATTGTTCACTCTCAATGGAGCCTCTTTACCATTTTCCAAATGCTACAAGAAAAGGTAAGCAAAAATATGCCAATCTAATTATGAGAACATAAAATAATCAATGATACAACTGCTAACAATGGGCTATTCACAATATGCTTCTCATTTGGATTGCTACTCCATTTTTTAGTCTAAAAGAGTGATCTACCTCCACACTTGCTCAAACAAATGAGTTTAGTTCCTTTCATGCTTATTTAATAATGGAAACCAAATAAAGTGCTTTGAAAGTGAATTTAAGTATTCTAAATAAGACTTATCTTTGCAAAAATTCTATCCATTTCTTACCAATATAATTTAATTGATACTCTTTCTTGATAAAATCTTCTTTGGATATGTGAGATTCTTCATGGGTTGACTCTTGGACTATTGGTACTTTACCAACTCTTTCATTTTCTACATCTTTTTCCATGGGTACATGCACAATTTTTTTCTTGTGAGTATCTAAACAAAGTTATGGATGAAGCTTCCAACACTTGTCAACCCAATGACCGCTCATATTACAATGAGTGCAATAATTCTTGTCCATTATCTTGGACAACAAAGCCCTCTTTTCATTCTATATATATTTTTTATTGGAGAGTGGTATTTACAACTTGTCTCCTTCTTAAGGGACATAACCTTTCTTTCTAAAGATTTTCTCTTCCAACACATGGTCATACAATGGTTAATTAATCCACAAAATTTACATGGATATTTATACCATAAATTCTATGTACCAAGATCATTCTTCTCATAATCAAAGAAGACATTTGAATATTTATGCTTATCATACCTTTTAGGGCTATCTTATTTCCAAGCATGATGAGGAGAAATTGTTTCACCTTCTTTGGTGGGATGTTCACATCTCAATGGAGATGCCTTGCATTTCTTTTGGATGCATTTTCCATAATTGAGGGGTTGTTCCTTTCTACATTTCAACTTATAAACTTTTCCATTTTTTTGAATGGGCTAAATCGGTAGTGGTTTGGGATTATCTCTTGAAGCTTCTCTTGTTTCAACTATTTTAGAGCATGATCCAACTTTTCCATTACCACTAACAAATCCCAAACTTTCATATTGAGGTCTTTCCTCAACCTGTATGAGATTAGTAATTCCTTGGTCATTGATGCCAAGGCCCTTTCCATCAAAACCCATCTTGATTAGCAACTTAAAGCCAATACCATGATTATGCTTCTCAAATTCACTAAAAGAAGAAAATTTATGAGAAGAAAAGGAATAACATGGTGAATTACTTACAATACAAACCTATTTTTGTTTTGTGCATCTATGGTAGAGGATGGTCTCGTATACTTTGCTTTTTCCTCCATTTCTTCACCATTTTATGACTATGCCAATAACTTGTCCTTGGCTTTCAACTCAAGTTGTAACTCCTGGATGATCCCTAAGAGAAACTCCCCATGAGATAATAGTCTATCTTGTATCTCTTACTTTTCATCTTCTAAGGACTTTAGCATCCTTCTCAGCTTAGAGTTTTCCATCTGAATCTGATGATTGAAGCCTTCAAACTCCTCTAGTATTTCTCTCTTTATAGCTTTACCCATGGTTTCTTGCTCCTACAAATAACCTATATCTCTAAAAATTGCACACTGCATTGGAAGATTAAACAAGTCCAAATGTATACATAAACTAAATGAAACCAACTAAAACTAAAATCAAACTTTTACACAATCAAAAGCTAATCCCTACATTCTAACAATTTTGATACCAAAATTTGATCTATAAACTCCTTTTGAACCCTTCAATTTCACTCTTGGTTTATAATGGATACTAAATAATAGCTTTAAACAAATGATAAAAATTAATTTAAAGTGTTTAAAATTTGGATTAACATTGAATATGAATATTTATGTATTCATTCCTTCCAATTACACTTTTAAATGATCAATAACCATTTAATTAATTTTTGTTAAGTGTTGTGTTTGATTAAAACTTGCATCCATATTTGAATAATTAAATCAAATCTACAAAAATAATAGAATGTAAAACAACCAAAACATAAACACCAAAATTGTTAATGGAGTTCACCCAATCTAGGCTACGTCTTTAAATCCTACTAAAAGGTGAAACTAATTGATTATTGATGCAAAATTTATTTATACATCACCTTATCCCTAGTAGGGGTTATCAATATATAAATAAACATTTTAATGCCACTAGCTCTATCTCTAGCAACTAGCTCTAGTTCTATATCTTAGCTCTTGGCTCTAGCTCTACGTCTTGGCTCTAGCTCTTAGATCTTGGCTCTTAGCTCTTTGCTCTTGGCTATCGACTCTCAGCTCTTTGGCTCTTGGATCTTGACCTTTTTGGTTCTCAATGAGAGATTTGAAACTTTTGAATAAAATGAACTGAACCTCTGACCCCTTTATATACTTGTTATAGGTCCACTTTTTTTGATTGAGATGATTATCCATAATCTATTTTAATAAATTTAATTATTATCCCATACCTAATTTTTATGGGATTTTAAATTATCCATCACATCTAAAAGTATGGAGTGATAATTATTCCCCTAATATATGATGGAATATGTTTATCCCCAAATATTAAATACTTGGGTCAAACCATAGTGCCACATCATCAATTTTGACCATAACTTTGACTGGTCATAACTTTTGCATACAGACTCAATTTTTCAAACCATAAAATATGATAGAAGCATTATGAATAGATATACATCATATAATTATATTTTAAATATTCCATGATGGTCAATTTTTGTATTTTGACCAACTTTGACCACTTATTGACTAGCTTTGACTAAACTATTGACCAACTACACAAGGAACATATGAGCTCCATTTTTTAAGTTCTGCATACTATCGAAAAGTTACCAATGAGCTCCATGTTTTGCTAATGATCAATTTGCAATTTTATGACTTTTATTTAAGAGTGAATGTGGAACCTCCTAGATAAATTACATTATTCAAAACTCAAAAATTATAGGAAACATCCATAAAGTTTGAATATTTTGATTGTAATCATGTATGAAACAAGTAAAACCACATAAGTTTTGGTGTTACATTATTCAAAACTCAAAAATTAAAAGAAACATGTATAAAGTTTCAATTTTTTAATTTTAAACATGCTCAAACTGAGTAAAACAATTTCAAAATGAGTAAAACCACTTAAATTTTCATGTTTTATTATTCAAAACTCAAAAATTATAGGAAACACACATAAATTTTGAATCTCTTTATTCTAAACCTACTCAAAATGAGTAAAATCACTTAAGTTTTGGTGTTGCATTATTCAAAACTCAAAAATTATAATAAACATGTATAAAATTTGAATATTTTGATTTTAAACATGCTCCAAATGAGGAAAACCACTTAAGTTTTTGTGTTGCATTATTCAAAAGTCAAAAATTATAGGAAACACACATACAATTTTAATCTTTTGATTGTAAACATGCTCAAAATGAATAAAAACACTTAAGTTTTATTGTGAAATTATTCAAAACTCAAAAATTATACCAAATGTAAATAAAGTTTGAATCTTTTGATTGTAAACATGCTCAAAATAATTAAATCCACTTAGTTTTTTGGGTTACTATTCAAAACTCAAAAAATATTAGAAATGCACATAAAGTTTGAATCGTTTTATTGTAAACATGCTCAAAATGAGTAACTACCTGTGTTTTGGTGTTGCATTATTCAACTCAAAAAGTATAGGAAACACCATTAAGTTTGAATCTTTTGATTGTAAACAAGGTTGAAATGAGTAAAACCACATAATTTTTGGTGTTGTATCATTCAAAACTCAAAAATTATAGGAAAAGAACATAAAGTTTAAATATTTTTATTTTAAACATGCTTTAAATGAGTAAAACTACCTATGTTTTGTTGTTTCATTATTCAAAACTCAAAAATTATAGGAAACATGAATAAAGATTGAATCTTTTTATTTCAAAAATGCTCAAAACAAGTAAAACAACTAAAGTTTTGGTGTTACATTATTCAAAATAAAAAATATAGGAAATACGCATAAATTTGGAATATTTTTATTATAAACATGCTCAAAATGAGTAAAACCACTTATGTTTTGGTGTCACATTATTCAAAACTCAAAAATTATAGGAATTATGCATAAAGTTTGAATCTTTTAATTGTAAACATGCTCTAAATGAGTAAAACTATGTACATTTTGTTGTTACATCATTCAAAACTCAAAAATTAAAATAAACATGAATAAATTAAGAATCTTTTAATTCTAAACATGCTCTAAATGAGTAAAACTACTTATATTTTGGTGTTACATTATTCAACACTCAAAACTTATAGGAAATGTGCTTAAAGTCTAAATCTTTTGAGTGTAAAAATGCTAGAAATGAGTTAAACTACCTATGTTTTGGTGTTACATTATTCAAAACTCAAAAATTATAGAAAACACAAATAAAGATTGAATATTTTGATTGAACACATAACAAGTAAATCCACTTCAGTTTTTGTTTTGGATTATTCAAAACTCAAAATTATAGGAAGCACACATAAATATTGAATATTTTGATTGCAAACATGTTCAAAATGAGTAAAACAACTTAAGTTTTGGTGTTATATTATTCAAAACTCAAAAAATGTAGGAAACATTCATAAAGTTTGAATCTTTTAATTGTAAACATCCTCAAAATGAGTAAAATTGCCTAAGTTTTAGTGTTTCATTATTTAAAAATAAAAAATTAATAGAAACACACATAAATTTTGAATATTTTAATGGTAAACATGCTCAAAATGAGTAAAACAACTAATTTTTGGTGTTACATTATTCAAAACTCAAAAATTATATGAAAGGCACATAAATTTTCAATCTTTTGGTTGTAAACATGCCTAAAATTAGTAAAAGCACCTAAGTTTTGGTGTTGCATTATTCAAAACTCTAAAATTATAAGAAATACACATAAAGTTTGAAATTTTTTGTTGTAAACATTCTTGAAAAGAATAAAACTCTTTAAGTTTTTATGTTGCATCATTAAAAGCTCAAAAATCAAAGGAAATATGAATAAAGTTTGAATCTTTTGATTGTAAACATGCTTGAAATGAGGAAAACCTCTTATGTTTTGGTGTTGCATTATTCAAAACTTAAAAATTATAGGAAATATTCATAAAGTTTGAATCTTTTGATATTAAACATGCTTGAAAAGAGTAAAACCACCTAAGTTTTGTTGTTACAATATTCAAAACTAAGAAATTATAGGAAACATGCATAAATTTTGAATATTTTGTTTTCAAACATATTTGATACGAGTAAAACTGTCAAAATTTTGGCATTACATAAAGATTGAATCTTTTTATTATAAACATGCTCAAAACATGTAAAACTGTAAAAGTTTTACTATTGCTTTATTCAAAACTAAAAATTTATAGGAATTGCACATAAATTTTGAATCTTTTAATTGTAAACATGCTTAAAATGAGTAAAATTACCTATGTTTTAGTGTTTCATTATTCAAAACTCTAAAATTATAGGGAACATGCATATAGTTAAAGTTAGAATTTGATTCTTTTGATTGTACACATGCTTGAAATGATTAAAACTGCTTATGTTTTAGTCTTTCATTATACAAAACTCAAAAATTAGTTCACTTGCATAAAGATTAAACATTTTGAATGTAAACATGCCCTAAAGAAGTCAAATCACTTAAGTTTTCATGTTACATTATTCAAAACTTAAAAATTATAGGAAACATGTATAACTTTTGAATCTTTTGATTGTAAGCATGCTTGAACCAACTAAAATTTCTTAGGATTTAGTGTTCCATTGCTCAAAACTCAAAAATTATAGGAAACATGCATAAATTTTGATCCTTTTGGTTGGAAAATGCTTAAAATGAGTAAAATTGATAAGAAATGCCATAAATTTTAAATCTTTTGATTGTAAGCATGATCAAAATGCATAAAACCTCCAAAGTTTTGGTGTTGCATTATTCACTATAAAATAATTATAGTAAATGTCATTAAAGTTTGAATAATTTGATTCCAAACATGGTTGAAACAACTAAAACTACTTAAGTTTTATGGTTGCATTACTCAAAACTCAAAAAATATAGGAAATGTGGATAAATTTTGAATCTTTTGATTGTAAACATGCTCAAAATGAGTAAAACTACCTATGTTTTAGTGTTGCATTATTCAAAACTCAAAAATTATAGTAAACACACATAAATTTTGAATCTTTTGATTGTAAGCATGCTCAAGATGTACAAAAATGCCTAAGTTTTGGTGTTACATAATTTAAAACTAAAATTTTAGGAACCACACTTGAAGTTTGAATCTTTTGATTGTAAACATGCTTGAAATGAGTAAAACTACCTAAGTTTTGGTGATGCATTATTCAAAAATAAAAAATTATAGAAAATGTGCATAAAGTTTAACTATTTTGATTGTAAACATAATCAAAATGAGTAAAACCACCTAAGTTTTGGTGTTGCATTATTCAAAAATCAAACATTATATCAATCATGCATAATGGTTGAAACTTTTGCTTCTAAACATGCTCGTAATGAGTAAAATCACCTATGTTTTGGTGTTTCATTATTCAAAACCCAAAAATTATAAGAAACAAGCACAAAGTTTGAATCTTTTGATCGTAAGCATGATCAAAACAAGTAAAACCACCTAAGTTTTGGTGTTGCATTGTTTAAAACTCAAAAAATCATAGGAAACATGCGAAAACTTTGAATTTTTTGATTGTAAACATGCTCAAAATAAGTAAAACTACCTACGTTTGTGTTGCATTATTCAAAACTCAAAAATTATATGGAATGCACATAAAGTTTGAATCTTTTGATTGTATTTGAAATGATTAAAATGACCTAAGTTTTTATGTTGCATTATTCAAAACTTAAAAATTAGAGGAAATATGCATAAATTTTGAATATTTTAATTGTAAACATGCTCTAAATGAGTAAAACCACATAACATTTGGTGTTGTATTATTTAAAACTCAAAAATTATAGGACACGTGCATAAATTTTGAATATTTTGATTGTAAACATGATCGAAACATGTAAAATTGCCTAAATTTTGGTGTTGGATTATTCAAAACTCAAAAATTATAAGAAACATCCATAAAGTTTCAATCTTTTGATTGTAAACATACTCAAAATGAGTAAAAAAACCAAATTTTTGGTGTTACATTATTTAAAAGTAAAAAATTATAGGAAACATGCATAAAGTTTTAATCTTTTAATTTTAAATACACTCAAAATGAGTAAAACCACCTAACATTTGATGTTGTATTATTAAATTTTCCAAAATTATAGGAAATGCTATAAGGTTTGAATCTTTTGATTGTAAACATGTTCAAAACGAGTACAACTATCCAAGTTTTAGTGTTGCATTATTTAAAATTAAACAATTATAAGAAATGCCATAAAGGTTGAATCTTTTGATTTTAAACATGCTTGAAATGAGTAAAATAATATAGAAAACATGTATAAAGTTTGAATCTTTTCATTTTGGTGTTGTATTATTCAACACTCAAATAATATAGGAAATGCACATAAAGTTTGAATATTTTGATTGTAAACATGCTTAAAATGAGTAAAATTGCCTAAGTTTTGGTGTTGCATTATTAAAAACTCAAAAATTAATGGAAACACATAAATTTTGAACCTTTTGATTGTAAACATGCTCGAAACATGTAAAACATCCTAAATTTCAGTCTTGTATTATTCAAAACTCAGAAATTAGTAAACGTGCATAAAGTTTGAATCTATTAACTAAAAACATGCTCAAAATAAGTTAAATGCCTATGTTTTGGTGTTGCATTATTCAAACCTAAAAAGTTATAATAAATGTGCATAAAGTTTGAATCTTTTGATGGCAAACATGCTCAAGATGAGCAAAAAGTCTTATGTTTTGGAGTTAAATTATTCAAAACTAAAATTATAAGAAACATGCATAAAATTTAAGTCTTTTGATTGTAAACATGTTTAAATTGACTAAAACCACCCAAGTTTTGGTGTTGCATTATTAAGAAATTATAAAGTATAGGAAATGCACATAAAATTTGAATCTTTTGACTGTAAACATGCTCAAAATGAGTAAAACCACCCAGGTTTTGGTGTTGCATTATTCAAAACTCAAAAATTATAGGAAACGTACATAAAGGTTGAACCTTTTAACTGTAAATATACTCAAAACAAGTAAAATCACCTAAGTTTTGGTGTTGTATTATTCAAAACTCAAAAATAACAAGAAACATGCATAAAATTTGAATCTTTTGATTGTAAACATGATCAAAATGAGTAAAATCACCTAAAATTTCATTTTTCATTATTCAAAACTCAAGAAATTATAGGAAATGTGCATAAAGTTTGAATCTTTTGATTGTAAAAATTCTCAAAATGAGTAAAACTACCTATTTTTTGGTGTTGTATTATTCAAAACACAAAAATTATCAAAAATGTCCATAAAGTTTCAATCTTTTGATTGTAAACATATTTGAAATGAGCAAAAGTGAATAAGTTTTTGTATTACATTATTCAAGACACAAAAATTATAGGAAACACGCATAAAGATTGAATATTTTTATAGTAAACATGCTTGTTTTGGTGTTACAATATTCAAAACTCAAAAATTATAAGAAACATGCATAAAAATTGAATATTTTAATTGTAAACGTGCTTGAAACAAGTAAAACTACCTAAATTTTGGTGTTGCATTATTTAAAACCCAAAAATAATAGGAAACATGCATAAAATTTGAATTTTTGGATTGTAAGCATGCCTTAAATGAGTAAAACTACTTGAGTTTTGGTGTTGCCCTATTCAAAACTCAAAGATTATAGGAAATGCCATAAAGTTTGAATCTTTTGATTTTCAATATGATTGAAATGAGTAAAATAATATAGGAAACTCACATAAAGATTAAATCTTTTGATTTTTGTGTTGCATTACTCAACAATCAAATAATATAGGAAACACACATAAAGTTTGAATCTTTTGATTGTTAAAATTCTCAAAATGAGTAAAATTGCCTAAGTTTGGTGTTGCATTATTTAAAACATAAAAATTATAGGAAATGCACATAAATTTTGAATCTTTTGATTGTAAACATGTTCAAAAAAAGTAAAACCACCTATGTTTTGGTGTTGCATTATTCAAAACTCACGAATTATAAGAAATTTTTATAAATTTTGAATATTTTGATCATAAACATGCTCAAGATAATAAAAAATTCTTACGTTTTGGTGTTGGATTATTCAAAACTAAAATTATAGGAATCATGAATAAGGATTCAATCTTTTGATTGTAAACATGCTTGAAATGAGTAAAACCACTTAAGTTTTGGTTTTGCATTATTCTAAAATAATAAATTATAGGAAATGCAAATAAAGTTTGAATCTTTTAATTGTAAATATGCTTGAAATGAGTAAAACCACCTAAGTTTTGGTGTTGCATTATTCAAAACATAAAAAGTATAGGAAACGTGCATAAATATTGAATCTTTTAATTGTAAACATGCTTAAAATGAGTAAACTCAGCTATGTTATGGTGTTGTATTATTAAAAAATAAAACTTTATAGGAAACATGCATAAATTTTGAATCTTTTGCTTGTAAACATGATCAAAATGAGTACAACCACCTAAATTTTGGTCTTGAATTATTCAAAACTCAAAAAATTATAGGAAACATGCATAAATTTTGAATATTTTGATTGTAAACATGTTAAAAATGAGTAAAACTACCTAAGTTTTGGTGTTCTATTATTAAAGACACAAAAAATATATGAAAAGTGCATAAAATCTCAATCTGTTAATTGTAAAATTGTTTAAAAGGAGTAAAACCACCTAAAGTTTTATGTTGCATTATTCAAAACAAAAAAATTAGAGGAAATACACATCAATTTGAATATTTTATTGTAAACATGCTCAAAATGAGTAAAACCACCTAAGTTTTGGAGTTGCATTATTCAAATCTCAAAAATTATAGGAAATGCACATAAAATTTGAATTTTTTGATTGTAAACATGCTCAAAAAAAGTATAACTACATTATTTTTGTTGTTACATTATTCAAAACTCAAAAATTATAGGAAACATGCATAAAGTTTAAATCTTTTTATTATAAACATGCATGAAATGATTAAAACCACCTAAGTTTTAGTGTTGCATTATTCAAACTCAAAAATTATAGGAAATAGGCATAAAGTTTGAATCTTTTGATTGTAAACATGATTGAAATGAATAAAATTTTCTAAGTTTTGGTGTTACATTATTCAAAACTCAAAATTTATAGGAAACATGCATAAATTTTGAATTTTTTGATTGTAAACATTCTCAAAAGGAGTAAAACCACTTAAGATTTGGTGTTGTGTTATACAAAACTCAAAAAATTATAGGAAATGGTCATAAATTTTTAATCTTTTGATTGTAAACAAGTAAGAAATGAGTAAAACTAGCTAGGTTTTGGTGTTGCAATATTCAAAACTCCAAAATTATATGAAATATAGATAGAGTTTGAATCTTTTGATTGTAAACATGCTGAAAATGAGTAAAATCACCTATGTTTTTGTGTTGCATTATTTGAAACACAAAAATTAGAGGAAACATACATAAATTTTGAATGTTTTGATTGTAAACATGCTTGAAATGAGTAAAACCACCTAAATTTTTGTGTTGCATTATTCAAAACTTAAAAATTATAAGAAATATATATAAATTTTGAATCTTTTAATTGTAAACATACTCAAAACAATCAAAATTGCCTAAGTATTGGTGTTGCATTATTCAAAACTCAAAAATTATAGGAAATATGTAGAATGTTTAAATCTTATGATTGTAAACATGCTTAAAGTAATTAAAACCACCTATGTTTTATTGTTGCATTTCTCAAAACTCCAAAATTATTGGAAATACACATAAAGTTTGAATCTTTTGATTGTAAACATGCTCAAAACAAGTAAAAATACCTATGTTTTTGTGTTGCATTATTCAAAACACAAAAATTATAGGAAATGTGCATAAAATTTAAATCTTTTAATTAGAAACATGCTCAAAGGAAGTAAAACCACTTAGGTTTTTATGTTACATTAATCAAAACTCAAATATTATAGCAAATCGATATAAATTTTGAATCTTTTAATTGTGAACATGCTCAAAAAGAGTAAAATTACTTATGTTTTGGTGTTACATTATTCAAAACCTAAAAATTATAAGAAATGTGCATAAAGTTTGAATCTTCTGATTTTAAACTTGGTCAAGCTGAATAAAACAACTTAAGTTTTGGTATTGCATTATTCAAAACTAAAAAATTATAGGAAACGTGCAAAAAATTGTATATTTTGATTTTAAACATGCTCAAAATTAGTCAACTTATGTTTTGTTGTTGCATTATTCAAAACTCAAAAATTATAGGAAACGTACATAAAGTTTGAATCTTTTGATTTTAAACATGCTTGAAATGTGTAAAATTGCTTAAGTTTTTATGTTGCATTATTCAAAACTCTAAAATTATAGGAAAGGCACATAAAGTTTGAATCTTTTAATTGTAAACATGCTTGAAATGAAGAGAACTACACATGTTTTATTTTTGTATTATTCAAACTTTAAAATTATAGGAAATATGCAGAAAGTTTGAATCTTATGATTGTAAACATGGTAAAAACAAGTAAAATCATCTAATTTTTTATGTTGTATTATTCAAAACTCAAAAAAGATAGGAAATATGTATAAAGTTTGAATCTTTTGATTGTAAACATGCATAGAATGAGTAAAATTGCCTAAGTTTTTATTGTTGCATTATTCAAAATTTAAAAATATAAAAAATGTGTATAAAGTTGGAATATTTTGATTGTATATATTCTTGAAATTAGTTTTGGTGTTGCATCATTCAAAACTCAAAAATTAAATGAAACGTGAATAAAAGTTGAATCTTTCTATTGTAAACATGCTTTAAATGAGTAAAACTACTTAAGTTTTGTTGTTGTTCTGTTATTCAAAACTCAAAAATTATAGGAATTGTGCATCAAGTTTGAATCTTTTGTTGTTAACATGCTAGAAATGAATAAATCTACCTATGTTTTGGTGTTGCATTATTCAAAACTTAAAAATTATATGAAACACATATAAATTTTGAATCTTTTGATTGTACACATGCTCAAAATGAGTAAAACCACATAATTTTGCTATTGCATTATTTCAAACTCAAAAATTATAGTAAACTCACATAAATTTTAAACCTTTCGATTGTAAACAAGCTTGAAATGAGTAAAATCACTTAATTTTTCATGTTACATTATTCAAAACTCAAAAATTATAAGAAAGGTGCATAAAACTTGAATATTTTGATTGTAAACATGCTCGAAATGAGTAGAATAGCTTATGTTTTGGTGTTTCATTGTTAAGAACTCAAAAAATATAAGAAACATGCATAAAGTCTGATTCTTTTTAATGTAAACATGCCCAAAATGAGTACAACTGATTAAGTTTTTATGTTACATTTTTTAAAACTCAAAAATTATAAGAAACATGCATAACATATGAATATTTTTATTTTAAGCAAGCTCAAAACAAGTAAAAGCACTTAATTTTTAGTGTTGGATTATTCAAAACTCAAAAAATATAGGAAACATGCATAAATATTTAATCTTTTGAGTGTAAACATGCTCGAAATGATTAAAACTACTTAAGTTTTGATGTTGCATTATTTAAAACTCAAAAATTATAGGAAATGCACACAAAGTTTGAATATTTTCATGGTAAACATGCTCAAAATGAGAAAAACTACTTTAGTATTGTTTTTGCATCATTCGAAACTCAAAAATAAAAGGAAATGCACATAGCGTAAAATTGCCTAAGTTTTGGTGTTGCATAATTCAAAACTCAAAAATTAGAGGAAACACACATAGAGTTTTGAATCTTTTGATTTTACACATGCTCAAAATGAGTAAAACCACTTATGATTTGATGTTTCATTATTCAAAACTCAAAAATTATAGTAAACTCATATAAAGCTTGAGCCTTTTGAATGTAAACATGTTCAAAATGAGTAAAACCACTTGTGTTTTGGTGTTGCAAAATCCAAAACTTAAAAATTATAGGAAACATGTATAAAATTTGAATCTTTTGATTGTAAGGATGCTTGAAATGAGTAAAGCCACTTATGTTTTGGTGTTGTATTGTGTAAAACTCAAACATTATAAGAAACATGTAAAATTTTTGAATCTTTTGATTGTAAACATTCTCAAAATGAGTAAAATCGATTAAGTTTTATTGTTCCATTTTTAAAAATGAAAAAAATTAGAAGAAACATCCTTAAAATTTTAATCTTTTGATTTTAAATATGCTCAAAATGAGAAAAACCCCTAAGTTTTGGTGTTGGATTATTCAAAACTCAAAAATTATAGGAAACATGCATAAAATGTGAATCTTTTGATTATAAACATTCTAAAAATGAGTAAAGCTACCTATGTTTTGGTTTTACATTATTCAAAAATAAAAAGTTATAGGAAACATGCATAAAATTTGAATCTTTTGATTTTGAACATGCTCAAAATGAGTATAACAATTTAAGTTTTAGTGTTGAATTTATCAAAACTTAAAAATTACATGAAATGTGCATAAAGTTTGAATCTCTTGATTTTAAACATGATCAAAACAAGTAAAACCATCCAAGTTTTGGTGTTGCATTATTTAAAATTCAAAAATTGTAGGAAACACTATAAATTTTGAATCTTTTGATTGTAAACACATTTGAAATGAGTAAAACTATCTATGTTTTGGTGTTACATTATTCATAATGAAAAACTTGTAGGAAATGCCATAAAGTTTAATTTTTTTGATTGTCAACATTCTCAAAATAATTAAAAGCACTAAGGTTTTGTTGTTGCATTATTTAAAACTAAAAAATTATAGTAAACATGCATAAATTTTGAATTTTTTGATTGTAAACATGCTCGCAAGGAGTAAAACTGCCTAAGTTTTGTTGTTGCATTATTCAAAACTCAAAAATTATAGGAAAATCACTTAAATTTTGAGTATTTTTATTGCAAACAAGCTTAAAATGAGTAAAAATGCCTACGTTTTCATGTTACATTATTCAAAAATAATAAATTATAGGAAATGCACATAAAGTTTAAATATTTTGAGTGTAAACATGTTCAAAACGAGTAAATACACCTATGTTTTGGTGTTGCATTATTAAAAACTCAAAAATTATAGGAAATATGCATAAAGGTTAAATATTTTGATTATAAATATGCTCAAAACAAGTAAAATTGCCTAAGTTTTGGTTTCGCATTATTCAAAACTAAAAAATTATACAAAAATGCTTAAATTTTAAATCTTTTGATTATAAACATGATTAAAATGAATAAAACCACTTAAATTTTGGTGTTGCATTATTCAAAACTCAAAAAATATAGTAAACATGCATAAAGTTTGAATCTTTTGATTATAAACATGATTAGAAAGACTAAAACCACCTATGTTTTTGTGTTGCATTATTCAAAACTCAAAATCGAGAGGAAACATGCACAAAGTTTAAATATTTTAATTGTAAACATGCTCAAAATGAGTAAAACCACCTAAGTTTTGGTGTTGAATTATTCAAAACTCCAAAATTATAAGGAACACGCATAAAGTTTAAATCCTTTGATTGTATACATGCTTGAAATAAATAAAATTACCTAAATTTTGGTGTTGTATTATTCAAAACTCAAAAAATATAGGAAACATGCATAAATTTTAAATCTTTTGATTGAAAACATACCTTAAATGAGTAAAACTACCTAAGTTTTGGTGTTGTATTATTCAAAAATCAAAAGTTATAGGAAGTGCCATAAAGTTTGAATCTTTTGATTTCAAACATGAGTAAAATAATATAGGAAACTCACATTAAGTTTGAATATTTTGATTTTGGTGTTGCATTATTCAACACTCAAATAATATATAAAACATGCATAGAGTTTGAATCTTTTGATTGTAAACATGCTCAAAATGAGTAAAATTGCCTAAGGTTTGATGTTGCATTATTCAAAACTCAAAAAATATAGGAAATTCACATAAAGTTTAAATATTTTGATTGTAAACATGCTTGAAAGGATTAAAACCACCTATGTTTTTTTTGCATCATTTAAAACTCAAAAATTATAGGAAACATGCCTAAAGTTAGAATCTTTTGATCATAAACATGCTCAAGATGAGCAAAAATATTTAAGTTTTGGTGTTGCATTATTTAAAACTCAAAAATTATAGGAAAGACACATAAATTTCTGAAAATTTTTATTGTAAACATGCTCGAAACAAGTAAAACTACCTTAATTTTGGTGTTGCATTATTCAAAACTCAAAAATTACAAACATGCATAAAGTTTGAATATTTTCATTGTAAACATGCTTGAAATGAGTAAAACTACCTAAGTTTTCATGTTGCATTATTCAAAACTAAAAAATTATAGGAAATATGCATAAAGTTGGAATGTTTTGATTGTAAACATGATTTAATCGAGTAAAATTGCCTAAGTTTTAGTGTTACATTATTCAAAACTCAAAATTTATAGAAAACATACATAAAGTTTGAATCTTTTGATTGTAAACATGCTCGAAAGGAGTAAACCCACCTAAAAAATTATAGGAAACATGTATAAAGTTTTAATCTTTTGATTGTAAACATTCTCAAAATGAGTAAAACCACATATGTTTGCATGTTGCATTATTCAAACTCAAAACTAAAAGGAAACATAAATAATTTTTGAATATTTTTATTGTAAACATACTTGAAATAAGTAAAACCACCTAAGTATTTTTGTTGAATTATTCAAAACTAAAAAAATAATAGGAAATACACATAAATTTTGAATATTTTGATTGTAAACATGCTCAAAAAAATTAAAACTACCTAAATTTTGGTGTTGCATTATTCAAAACTCAAAAATTATAGAAAACATGAATAAAGTTTGAATCTTTTGATTATAAACATTATTGAATCAAGTAAAACCACCTAAGTTTTGTTGTTTTTTTTCTTAAAACTCAACAATTATAGGAAATACACATAAAGTTTGAATTTTTTGATTGTAATCATGCTCAAAATGAGTAAAGCTCCCTAAGTTTTTGTGTTTCATTATTCAAAACTCAAAAATTATAAGAAATGTGCACAAAATTTGAATCTTTTAATTGGAAACATGCTAAAAAGAATAAAACAACCTAAATTTTGGTTTTTCATTATTCAAAACTCAAAAATAATAGGAAATGCACCTAAAGTTTGAATCCTTTGATGGTAAATATGTTTAGGATAAAGCAAAATTCCTAAGTTTTGGTGTTACATTATTCAAAACAAAAATTATAGAAAACATACATAAATTTTAAATATTTTGATTATAAACATGCTCAAAATGATTAAAACCACCTAATATTTGGTGTTGCATTATTCAAAACTCAAAAATTATAGGAAGCACAAAAAATGTTGAATCTTTTGATTGTAAACATGCTCAAAATGTGTAAAACCACCTAGTTTTGGTGTTGTATTACTCAAAATTCAAATATTATAAGAATTGGACATAAAGTTTGAATCTTTTGATTCTAAACATGATCAAAATGAGTAAAACCTCTTAAGTTTTGGTGTTGCATTATTCAAAACCCAAATATGCATAAAGTTTGAATCTTTTGATTTTAAACCTGGTCGAGTTGCATAAAACAACTTAAGTTTTGGTGTTCCATTTTTCAAAACTAAAAAATTATAGGAAACATGTATAAATTTTGATTATTTTCATTGTAAACATGCTCATAATGAGTAAACCATCCTAAGTTTTATTGTTACATTATTAAAAACTCAAAAATTATAGTAAACACACATAAAGTTTGATTCTTTTAATTTTAAACATGCTCAAATGGAGTAAAATTGCCTAAGTTTTATTGTTGCATTATTCAAAACTCAAAAGTTATAGGAAAGGCACATAAATTTTGAATCTTTTGATTGTAAACATTTTTGAAATGAAGAAAACTACCTATGTTTTATTGTTGTATTTTTCAAAACTCAAAAATTATGGGAAATGTGCATAAAGTTTGAATATTTTGATTGTAAACATGCTTGAAACAAGTAAAATTGCTTAAGTTTTGGTGTTGTATTATTCAAAACTCAAAAATTATAGGAAACATGCATAAAGTTTGAATATTTTGATTGTAAACATGCTCAGAATGAGTAAACCCTCTTAAGTTTTATTGTTGCATTATTTAAAACTAAAAAATTATAAAAAATGTGCATAAAGTTGGAATCTTTTTATTTTAAACATGTTTGAAATTAGTTTTGGTGTTGCATCATTTAAATCTAAAAAATCAAATGAAATGTGAATAAAGTTTGAATATTTTTATTGTAAACATGCTTTAAATGAGTAAAACTACTTAAGTTTTGGTGTTGCATTAGTCAAAACTTAAAAATTATAGGAAATGTGCATAAAATTTGAATCTTTTGATTGTGAACATGCTAGAAATGTGTAAATCTACCTATGTTTTGGTGTTACATTTTCCAAAACTAAAAAATTAGGAAACACATCTAATGTTTGAATCTTTTGACTGTACACATGCTCAAAAGGAGTAAAATCACTTAAATTTTTTGTTGCATTATTCAAAACTAAAAAATTATAGTAAACTCACACAAATTTTGAATGTTTTGAGTGTAAACAGGCTCAAAAGGAGTAAAATCATTTATGTTTTCATGTTGCATTATTCAAAACTCAAAAATTATAGGAAAGGTGCATAAAACTTGAATCTTTTGATTGTAAACATGCTCAAAATGAGCAGAATAGATTATTTTTTTTAAAGGTACATAAAATTTGAATCTTTCTTATTGTAAACATGCTCAAAATGAGTAAAAAAACTTAAGTTTTGGTGTTGCATTGTTCAAAAATAAAAAATTATAGGAAACATGAATAAAGTTTGAATCTTTTTATTGTATACATTCTCAAAAGGAGTAAAACCAATTAAGTTTTATGTTGAACTATTCAAAACTCAAAAATTATAAGAAACATGCATAAATTTTGAATCATTTGATTTTAAGTATGCTCAAAACAAGTAAAACCACTTAAGTTTTGGTGTTAGATTATTTAAAACCCAAAAATTATAGGAAACATGCATAAATACTGAATCTTTTGATTGTAAACACGCTCAAAATGAGTAAAACTACTTATGTTTTGGTGTTGCATTATTCAAAGATAAAAAATTATAGGAAATGCACACAAAGTTTGAATATTTTGATAGTAAACATCTATAAATGAGTAAAATTCCTTAAGTCCTTGGTGTTGCTGCATCATTCAAAACTAAAAAATTTAAGGAAATGTGCATAGACTAAAATTGCCGACATTTTGGTGTTGCATTATTCAAAACTCAAACATTATAGGAAACACACATATATTTTGAATCTTTTGATTGTAAACATGCTCAAAACAAGTAAAAATGCTTAATTTTTGGTGTTGCATTACTCAAAACTCACAAATTAAATTAAACTCATATAAAACTTGAGTCTTTTGAATGTAAACATGCTTGAAATGAGTAAAATAACTTATGTTTTGGTGTCACATTATTCAAAACATAAAAATTATAGAAAATGCATATAAAATTTAAATGTTTTCATTGTAAACATGCTCAAAATGAGTAAAACAACTTAAGTTTTGGTGTTTCATTGTTTAAAACTCATAAAGTTTGAATATTTTGATTGTAAACATGCTCAACATAAGTAAAATTGATTAAGTTTTGGTGTTGCATTTCTCAAAAGTAGAAAATTAGAGGAAACACGCATAAAAATTGAATCTTTTGATTTTAAACATGCTATAAATGAGAAAAACCCATAAATTTTAGTGTTAGATTATTCAAAACTCAGAAATTATAGTAAATGTGCATAAAGTTTGAATCTTTTGATTTTAAACGTAGTCGAGTTGCATAAAACAACTTAAGTTGCATTTTTTAAAAATAAAAAATTATGGGAAACATGCATAAAGTTTGAATATTTAGATTGCAAACATGCTCATAATGAGTAAACCATCCTAAATTTTGTTGTTATATTACTCAAAACTCAAAAATTATAAGAAATGCTCATAAAGTTTGAATCTTTTAATTTTAAACATGCTTGAAATGAGTAAAATTACCTATGTTTTATTGTTGCATTATTCAAAACTCAAAAACTATAGGAAAGGTGCATAAAGTTTGAATATTTTTATTGTAAACATTCTTGAAATGAGGAAAATTGCCTATATTTTATTATTGCATTATTCAAAACTCAAAAATTATAGGAAAGGTGCATAAAGTTTGAATCTTTTGATTGTAAACATGCTCAGAATGAGTAAACCCTCTGAAGTTTTATTTTTGCACAATTTAAAAATAAAAAATTATAAAAATTGTGCATGATGTTGGATTCTTTTGATTGTAAACATGCTTGAAATGAGTTTTGGTGGTTGATCAATCAAAACTCAAAAATTAAAGGAAATGTGAATAAAGTTTGAAATTTTTATTGTAAAAATGCTCTAAATGAGTAAAATTGCTTAATTTTTGGTGTTACATTATTAAAAACTAAAAAATTATAGGAAATGTGCATAAAGTTTGAATCTTTTGATTGTAAACATGCTAGAAATGAGTAAATGTACCTATGTTTTGGTGTTGCATTATTCAAAACTAAAAAATTATAAGAAACACATAATTTTTGAATCTTTGAATTGTATACATGCTCAAAATGAGTAAAAGCACTTAATTTTGTTGTTTTATTATTTAAAACTCAAAAATTATAGTAAACTCAAATAAATTTTGAACCTTTTGATTGTAAACAAGCTCAAAAAAAGTAAAATCACTTTACGTTTTGGTGTTGCACTATTCAAAACTCAAGAATTATAAGAAAAGTGTATAAAATTTGAATCTTTTTATTGTAAACATGCTCAAAATGAGTAAAACAATTTAAGTTTTGGTGTTGCATTGTTCAAAACTCAAAAATTATAGGAAACATGCATAAAGTTTGAATCTTTTTTTGTGAACATGTTCAAAAAAAGTAAAACCCATCAAGTTTTTATGTTGCACTATTAAAAACTCAAAAATTATAAGAAACTTGCATAAAGTTTGAATCTTTATATTTTAAGCATGCTCAAAACAAGTAAAAGCACTTAAGTTTTGGTGTTGGATTATTTAAAACTCAAAAATTATAGGAAACACATAAAAATATTGAATCCTTTGATTGTAAACATGCTTGAAATGAGTAAAACTACTTAAATTTTGGTGTTGTATTATTCAAAACTCAAGAATTATAGGAAATGCACACAAAGTTTGAATATTTTGATGGTAAACATGCTCTAAATGAGTAAAATTACTTAAGTCTTGGTGTTGCATCATTCAAAACTTAAAAATTAAAGGAAATGCACATAGAGTAAAATTGCCTTAGTTTTGGTGTTGCATTATTCAAAACTCAAACATTATAAGAAACACACATAGAGTTTGAATCTTTGGATTCTACACATGCTCAAAACAAGTGAAACCACTTAAGTTTTGGTGTTGCATTATTCAAAACTCAAAAATAAAAGTAAACTCATATAAAACTTGAGCCTTTTGAATGTAAACATGCTTGAAATGAATAAAATCACTTATGTTTTGGTGTCACATTATTCAAAACATAAAAATTATAGGAAATGCATATAAAAATTGAATCTTTTGATTGTAAACATGCTCGAAATGAGTAAAACCACTTAAGTTTTGGTGTTGCATTGTTCAAAACTCAAACATTATAGGAAATTCACATAAATTTTGAATCTTTTGATTGTAAAAATGCTCAAAATGAGTAAAATTGATTAAGTTTTAGTGTTGCATTTTTCAAAATTAAAGAATTAGAGGAAACACACATAAAATTTGAGTCTTTTGATTTTAAACATGCTCAAAATGAGAAAAACCCCAAAGTTTTAGTGTTGGATTATTCAAAACTCAAAAATTTATAGTAAATTTGCATAAAGTTTGAATCTTTTGATTTTAAACTTGGTCGAGTTAGATAAAACAACTTATGTTTTGGTGTTGCATTTTTTAAAACTCAAAAATTATAAGAAACATGCATAAAGTTTAAATCTTTTGATTGTAAACATGCTTATAATGAGTAAACCCTCCTAATTTTTATTGTTGCATTATTTAAAACTCAAAAATTATAGGAAATATGCATAAAGTTTGAATCTTTTGATTTTAAATATACTCAAAACAATTAAAATTGCCTAAGTGTTGTTACATTATTCAAAACTCAAAAATTATAGGAAAGGGACATATAGTTTGAATCTTTTGATTGTAAACTTGGTTGAAAAGAAGAAAATTGCCTATATTTTATTGTTACATTGTTCAAAACTCATAAATTTTGGGAAATGTGCATAAAGTTTGAATCTTTTGATTGTAAACATACTTGAAACAAGTAAAATTGTCTAAGTTTTGGTGTTGTATTATTCAAAGCTCAAAAATTATAGAAAACATGCATAAAGTTTGAATCTTTTATTGTAAACATGCTCAAAATGAGTAAACCCTCCTATGTTTTACTGTTATGTTATTTAAAACTCAAAAATTATAGAAAATGTGTATAAAGTTGGAATCTTTTGATTGTAAACATGCTTGAAATGAGTTTTGGTGTTGCATAATTCAAAACGTAAAAATTAAAGGAAATGTGAATAAAGTTTGAATATTTTTATCGTTAACATGCTCTAAATGAGTAAAATTGCTTATGTTTTGGTGTTGCATTATTCAAAACTTAAAAATTATAGCAAATATGCATAAAGTTTGAATCTTTTGATTGTAAACATGATAGAAATGAGTAAATCTGCCTATGTTTTGGTGTTGCATTATTCAAAACTCAAAAATTATAGTAAACACATAAAATTTTGAATCTTTTGATTGTACACATACTCAAAATGAGTAAAACCACTTAATTTTGCTGTTGCATTATTTAAAACTAAAAAATTATAGTAAACTCACATAAATGTTGAGCCTTTTGATTGTAACAAACTTAAAACAAGTAAAATCGCTTACGTTTTGGTGTTGCATTTTTTAGAACTCAAAAATTATAGGAAAAGTGAATAAAATTTGAATCTTTTTATTGTAAACATGCTCAAAATGAGTAAAACGACTTATGTTTTGGTGTTCCATTGTTCAAAACTCAAAACTTATAGGAAACATGCATAAATTTTGAATCTTTTTTTTGTAAACATGCTCAAGAGGAGTAAAATTGATTAAGTTTTTATTTTACACTATTCAAAACTCAAAAATTATAAGAAACATGCATAATGTTTGAGTCTTTTGATTTTAAGCATGCTCAAAACAAGTAAAACCACTTAAGTTTTGGTGTTGGATTATTCAAAACTCAAAAATTATAGGAAACGTGCATAAATATTGAATCTTTTGATTGTAAACATGCTCAAAATGAGTAAAACTACTTAAGTTTTGGTGTTACATTATTCAAAACTCAAAAATTATAGGTAATGCACACAAATTTTGAATATTTTGATGGTACATTATTCAAAACTCAAACATTATTCAAGTCTTGGTGTTGCATCATTCAAGACTCAAAAATTAGAGGAAATACACAGAGTAAAATTGTCTGAGTTTTGGTGTTGCATGATTTAAAACTCAAACATTATAGGAAACACATAAAGTTTGAATATTTTGATTGTACACATGCTCAAAACAAGTAAAATCACTTAAGTTTTGGTGTTCCATTATTCAAAAGTCAAAAATTAAAGTAAAATCATATAAAACTTGAACCTTATGAACGTAAATATGCTCGAAATGAGTAAATCACTTATGTTTTTTGTGTTGCATTATTCAAAACATAAAAATTATAGGTAATGCATATAAAATTTGAATATTTTGAATGTAAACATGCTCGAAATGAGTAAAACCACTTAAGTTTGGGTGTTGCATTCTTCAAAACTCAAACATTATAGGAAATGTACATCATGTTTAAATCTTTTGATTGTAAACATGCTCAAAATGAGTAAAATCCATCAAGTTTTGGTGTTCCATTTTTTAAAACTAAAAAATTAGAGGAAACACGCATAAAATTTGAATCTTTTGATTTTAAGCATGTTTAAAATTAGAAAAACATCTAGGTTTTGGTGTTGGATTACTCAAAACTCAAAAATTATAGGAAATACACATAAAGTTTGAAACTTTTGATCGTAAACATGATCAAAATGAGTAAACCCGCCTAAGTTTTGATGATATAATATTTAAAAAACAAAAATTATAGGAAACGATCATAAAGTTTAAATCTTTTGATTTTGAACATGCTCAAAATGAGTATAACCACTTAAGTTTTATTGTTTAATTATTCAAAACTCAAAACTTACAATAAATACACATAAATTTTGAATCTTTTGATTTTAAACATGATCAAAACAAGTAAAAGCACTTAAGCTTTGGTTTTACATTATATAAAATTCAAAAATTATAGGAAACACCATAAAGATTGAATCTTTTGATTGTAAACACATTTGAAATGAGTAAAAATGTCTAAGTTTTGGTGTTGCATTAGTCAAAACTAAAAACATTTAGGAAATGCCATAAATTTTAAATCTTTTAATTGTAAACATTCTTGAAATAAGTAAAACCACCTAAGTTTTGGTGTTACATTATTCAAAATTGAAAAATTATAGTAAGCATGCATAAAGTTTGAATTTTTTATTGTAAACATCCTCGAAAGAATTAAATTTACCTAAGTTTTATTGTTGCATTATTCAAAACTCAAAAATTATAGGAAAAGAGCATAAAATTTGAATATTTTAATTGTAAACATACTCAAAATGAGGGAAAATGCTAAAGTTTTTGTGTTGCATTATTCAAAAATAATAAATTATAGGAAATGCACATAAAATTTGAATATTTTTATTGTAAACATATGAAAAATGATTAAAACCACCTATTTTTTGGTGTTGCGTTATTCAAAACTCAAAAATGATAAGAAACGTACATTACGGTTGAATCTTTTGATTGTAAATATGTCTAAAACAAGTAAAATTGCCTAAATTTTGGTGTTGTATTATTCCAAACTAAAAAATTATAGGAAAAATGAATAAATTTTAAATATTTTTATTGTAAACATGATCAAAATGAGTAAAACCACCTAAAATTTATTGTTGCATTATTCGAAAATAAAAAATTAGAGGAAACATGCATAAAGTTTGAATCTTTTTATTGTAAACATGTTCAAAAAGAGTAAAACCACCTATGTTTTTGTGTTGCATTATTCAAAAATAAAAAATTAGAGGAAACATGCATAAAGTTTGAATATTTTGATTGTAAACATGCTCAAAATGAGTAAAACCACCTATGTTTTGGTGTTACATTATTTAAAACTCCAACATTATAGGAAACACGCATAAATTTTGAATCTTTCTATTGTAAGCATGCTTGAAACAAGTAAAACTACTTAAATTTTGGTATTACATTATTCAAAACTCAAAAAATATAGGAAACATGCATAAATTTTGAATCTTTTGATTGAAAACATGCCTTAAATTTGTAAAACTACCTAAGTTTTGGTGTGGCATTATTCAAAAATAAAAAATTATATGAAACCACCTAAGTTTTTATGTTGCATTATTCAAAAATAAAAAATTAGAGGAAACATGCATAAAGTTTGAATATTTTAATTGTAGACATGCTCAAAATGAGTAAAACCACCTATGTTTTGGTGTTGCATTATTCAAAACTCCAACATTATAGGAAACATGCATAAATTTTGAATCTTTCTATTGTAAGCATGCTTGAAATAAGTAAAACTACTTAAATTTTGGTGTTACATTATTCAAAACTCAAAAAATATAGGAAACATGCATAAATTTTGAATCTTTTGATTGAAAACATGCCTTAAATTTGTAAAACTACCTAAGTTTTGGTGTTGCATTATTCAAAAATAAAAAATTATACGAAACGACCTAAGTTTTCATGTTGCATTATTCAAAAATAAAAAATTAGAGGAAACATGCATAAAGTTTGAATATTTTAATTGTAAACATGCTCAAAATGAGTAAAACCACTTATGTTTTGGTGTTGCATTATTCAAAACTTGAACATTATAGGAAACATGCATAAATTTTCAATCTTTCTATTATAAACATGCTTGAAACAAGTAAAACTACTTAAATTTTGGCGTTACATTATTAAAAACTCAAAAAATCTAGGAAACATGCATAAATTTTGAATCTTTTGATTGAAAACATGCCTTAAATTTGTAAAACTACCTAAGTTTTGGTGTTGCATTATTCAAAAATAAAAATTATACTAAACCACCTATGTTTTTGTGTTGCATTATTCGAAAATTAGAGGAAGCATGCATAAAGTTTAAATATTTTAATTGTAAACATGCTCAAAATGAATAAAACCACCTATGTTTTGGTGTTGCATTATTCAAAACTCCATCATTATAAAAAACATGCATAAATTTTGAATATTTCTATTGTAAGCATGCTTGAAACAAGTAAAACTGCTTAAATTTTGGTGTTACATTATTCAAAACTCAAAAAATATAGGAAACATGCATAACTTTTGAATCTTTTGATTGAAAACATGCCTTAAATTTGTAAAACTACCTAAGTTTTGGTGTTGCATTATTCAAAAATAAAAAATTATACGAAATACCATAAAGTTTGAATCTATTGATTTTGGTATTGCATTATTTTACACTCGAATAATATAAGAAACATGCATAAAATTTGAATCTTTTGATTGTAAACATGCTTGAAATGAGTAAAATTGCCTGACTTTTATAAAGAGTTGCATTATTCAAAACTCAAAAATTATTGAAAATGCACATAAAGTTTGAATCTTTTGATTGTAAACATTCTCGAAAGGTAAACCACCTATGTTTTGGTGTTACATTATTTAAAACTCAAAAATTATAGGAAATGCACCTAATATTTGAATCTATTGATCATAAACATGCTCAAGATGAGCAAAAATATCTAAATTTTGGTGTTACATTATTCAAAACTCAAATTATAAGAATCATGAATAAAGTTTGAATCTTTTTATTATAACCATGTTTCAAATGAGTAAAACAACCAAAGTTTTGGTGTTACATTATTCTAAAATCATAAATTATAGAAAATACACATAAAGTTTAAATCTTTTGATTGTAAACATGTTCAAAATGAGTAAAACCACAAAAGTTTTAGTGTTTCATTACGTAATCATATAAAATACAAAATTAGATGACTTAGGCATGGCTAATAACACCCAACCTATAAGTCTTCTTTCTTGTTCACTCAACCCTTCTTAGCTAGACTTTCACTGATTCTTAGTCACTCATCTTCTCAAACTTATCTTTTTAGGACCCAAGCAATCATCCTAGACCTAGATCTATCCCCCCAAGACTTATGCTCCTAGGACAATAGCACCCAATTTGGATAAGAGCACCAAAATTCAAGGGTGTCTTATTTTTGTGTTATTATCCAAGTTTATCTTTACCTCTAATGGTCATATTTTCTTGAATCCTTATCTCTTTCCCTGTTGGCCTAATACAAGTTCATTTAACCCATGATCATTAGTTTCCCTATAAAAGGCCATTCAAAATCCATTTAGAGGGGTTGGTACTCATTCATAGGAAAAGTGTAAGAATATAAGCAAGTTAACACAAGCACTCTTCCCTATTATCTATATATAACCTTTCAAGACCAATTCAAGTCTATTCAAGCATTCATACCAGTCCCTAGTCATCCAAAGTACATTCTAGTTTCACATCTAGTTGCATACATCACACAATTGCACTAAACACTTTAAATGGGAGAACTACATTAGCTTCATCCCTCTTTAGAGTATTGGTATGTAGGTAGCATGCCCACACATGGGGTGTGAAGTGCATCTAGCGTATCCTTTACATAGTAACCCCTTCTCTTTTTCCAAAGTGTGATACTCAAGTTCAAAAACCAGCTCCTAAGGGTTTAGAAGATTGAATCAAACACACAACAAGTTCCACACAGACCTAAGCTTTGATATTTCACTGTTAGGGTGTCAGAGCCTACCAAGTGAAACCTAAAAAAACTAGATTACCAGGACAACAATGCCAAAAGTGGATAACAACTCTAAAAAGGGACAATAGTGCTAGAAAGTGGACTATAGCACCAAGTAGTAGGGTGTCCTAATTTTGGTGCTACTATCCAATCTAGAAATAGTGTTCTAGGTTCTGTTTAGGATAATATACCATCTTTCACAACAGTTTATAGATACTTTCCTTTTTTTATTACTTAGTGGTTTATTACAACATATTGTAAAACCTTTAAACACATTTCAAATTGTTTTCCTGCTTTACCAATGGCCCAATGTACTAGTTTTAATGAAACTGATAAAAGAGAACTTCAAAAACTCTTAACCAAACATCTAAATATGCAAGATGACATGCTTAGAATATCACAACAAGAAAAGAAAAAAGTAACCAATGAATAATATTCTTAGAACCACAGAGCAACCATTTATTAATGACATTAATAGGGTAACTATGTCTCAATAACCCCCTATAATAACCCAATCTTCTCCCATGCCACCAGTTATAGCTAGTACATCCCTATCTCTTGATGTTGTAGCCCTGATCCAAGAGATATGATCTCTTCAACCCAAGGTGCAACATCTTGAGAAAGGTACCACTAGACCTACATAGGCATTGGATTATTTTGCTCTCCTACATACACCATTAGCATGTCACATTGCTTCTACACCCTTTCCACAAGGATTTGTTTAACCTAAGCTTATTTTTTATGATGGCAAAGGCGATCTAGAGACACATTCAAGAGATTTTCATGTAGCATGTTTAGATTATGCATCCAATGACTGGCTACTTACCAATTTTTTTTGAAAGAGCCTAGACGATTATGCTCTACAATGGTTCTATAATCTATCAAACTAGTCAATCACAACTTTCAATCCTTTAGCAGACAGGTTCCTAGCACATTTCACTATCAACATTAGTCATAAGGTCTCATATGCACAGATTGCACAATAGAAACAAAGGTTAAATGAGCCCCTCAAGGATTATTTTCTTAGATACAAGACTATTCTAGCTAGGCTAACTAGCTCCATATCTGATTAAGAGCTACATGAAATATTCTTGTAGTTTTACCATGACCCATATTATTTTATGTTTTAGCCTACCTACCATTATAATTTTAGACAATGGAACATCATTCAAAAATAAAACTATCAAATTTTTTTGTACCAAATACAAAATCAAACACACATTCTCCACTCCATACTATCCACAAGGAAATGATCAAGCAGAAGCCACTAACAAAATAATTAATAACATCATGAGAAAAATAGTAACCAAGTTTGGTGATGATTGGCATAATCAACTAGTTTTCACACTATGGGCCTATCGCATAAGTATTCATACACCCATAGGTACTACTCCTTATTCACTCATCTATGGCACAGAGGTAGTTCTACCATTAGAATTAGAAATTCCATCCCTTCATGTATCCCTAAAAGGTATTCTCAATAATGACCAGTACTAAGAAAATCATTTACACCAACTCAAACAATTAGACTATACATGTATTTAAGTTATAGAACACCTCAAAATATACCAATAACATATACAATAAACCTACAATAAGCACAATCACAACAGAGAATTTGAAGTTAATGATCTTGATCTAAAAAAATACAAAAACATTCAAAAAATTAAAAAAACCCCAAAAACATATTTTGGTTACATGCATCATCCATGTTTTACATTACTACTATCATGCTATGACTTACATTTGTTGTTTCATGCTATTGTATGCTGATTTTCTACATTACCATGATTCACTTGATCTTATTTGAGTGTGTGTAGTGACATCCAGCTATTTGATTACTTCATTCTACCCATGGAGGGGGCAGTTTTATTTCTACATTCGAGACATACAATGTTATACATACCCACTAGGGGCATCTTCTACATAACTACACCATCTAGGTTATGTCATTCCTACACTATAAACTCTAATTTATCATGTTGATGTAAATTACTTTATAACTTACACAAAATCTTATATCAACATTGCACTAATATCTAGCACTTGTGTATTTCTTAGCATAAACCTAGTCTTGTACTGGACATTTTTTTTCATACTCTCACATTTGCTTTGATTAGTTAGATATGCTTGTATCCTTTCAACTATTACAAGCTTTCTCTGCTTACTTAGCATAGATTTTATGATTGTATTTTCCAGCTCTTATTTGTCTTTTGCTTGTGCCTTGGACAATTGATAATGTCCTTTACTTCTTCTTAATGTGTGTGCCTTAGGACATTTACTAATATCCTTTGTTTATACTCCTCTATGTGCCTATGGCCTGTGTGCCAACTTTGCTTATTTCACTTATATGTGTATGTGGAATTTGAACATGCCTTCCATGCTTATTTATAATTTAAGTGGCATGTACCTATGTCCCTTGTTTGCATGGCCCCTTAGCCCATCTAGTATGCTTCTTGCTCCTTACTTGTTGCTTGTTTACTTATTGCTTATCAAATGTGTGCAATGCCATGATCCATATCATGCATTTTCTTTGATTTTTTGGATTCATGCTCCATCCCTCCAATTAACAACTAACAATTTACATTTCCCATTCTAGTTCAATATTTTGCACATGTTTTTACATTGTTATAGCTATCTAAGAATAACCCTGTTAATCTAACAATATCTTGGTATAATCAATACTATATCTTGAAACCCATTGTCAAAATATCAAATGTTATATCACATATATATTTAGATTAACACACTTGTAGGACTCTTTTCTTTTGATGGTAATCATTGTAGGTTTATCATTCCTGCCCTTAGAAGAGGAGACATCAAATAGGGACTGTCACAAAGATAAAAATTCCTAGTAATCAAAACAATAGCATTTAGAATAGTCAACACAAAATCTAAAGTTCAAACTAGTCAAATTAGAGAAATAAAATAGGAATAGTCTCAGATCAATAGTCAATTTTTACACTAGATAGTAGCACTAGAAATGGATAGAGTACTAGAAATGGATAATAGCACCAAAGATGGATAGTAGTACTAGAAATGGGTAGTATCACTATAAATTAGATAGTAACACCAAAAATAGGGGTGTCCATAGTTTGACGCTCCTCTCTAGGCAAAAAAACAATCAAGGTTTCTAGAAATAGGCAAAAAGTTCAATTCAAGGATAATTTTTACACTTTTAGATCCTTCAGATTTAGTACTTTCAACATAGTTTTCTCAAATATAGGGGTTATCATGTGCAACATGATGGTTATCACTTTCAGTTCAAATTAGGCAGTTGGCATAACTTTTAGACCAGAATCCATGATCTAGATATCAATGATTAGGGGTATTGTACATGACACATTGACCTTATTTTGTTTCTAAATTTAGTTTACTCCAGACATTCTCAGTAGTTGCATGACTTAATCCATCTGTAAGTAGTTGGCATCACATTCAAGTTAAACTTTCATACAAATTTAGCTTTTTGAGTACCTTAATTCTTGAGTTGCCTTTCATATAAGCCTAGTACATCACTTTTGGAGTGGCTTTCATATAAGCCTAATCTCCATCTTTCAAAATGGCCAAGATTGGCCTAGTTTCTAGCACACATTCAACCATCCATGCCACAATGTCAGATTTCTATTACATTCCTAGGCTCCATGAGCCATATCATATGAAATATATTCTAACTAATATCACTTCATAGCTTCACTTCATGATGGGGTAATGATGGAGCCAAAGGGCCAACATTTATATTATTGAGCCACCTATTTAGAGGGATTGGACATACAGTCCAAACATCGATTAACACATGCATGATTTATTAACTTCACTTAGTTCATGATGATGAAGTCAAAGGGCCATCCTTTGAATTCTTGAGCCATATTCGAGGGAATTGAAAAATCAGCTCCATTCATGATATTACTCTTGATTCAATACATACTCAACATAATCCAACATCATAACATGTTTTGTATTGGTTCACGTACTTGGTGAGGTGTATTCAGTCCTCTCTCTTCCTTTATTTAGATTTTATACATTCTTATTTTAGATATAGCATATCTAGTAAGAAATGATCTACTTCGTATTTTTATTTGCATATTTACACTTCACATCATGCTCTCTCTATGCACATCTAGCATCACACACCTTCATGAGCTTTTCCCTTATTGGTAAGTTCAGATATGCTTTTATTTTTCTTTTATCTTAGTATTTCACTTTGTTGCATCACTAAAATAAAGGGGGGAAAATAATATAATACAAAATGCTAAATTGGATGACTTAGGCATGGCTAATAGCACCCAACCTATATGTCCTCTTTCTTACTCGTTCAACCCTTCTTGGCTAGACTTTCATCGATTACCAATCATTTTTAGCTTTCAAACTTAGCTTTTTAGGACCCAAACAGCCCTCTCAGACCTAGATCTATCCCCTTAGGGCTCATCTTCCTAGGATAATAGTTCCCAATTTGGACAAGAGCATCAGAACTCAAGGGTGTCATATTTCTAGTGTTATTGTCCAAGTTTATCTTTATTTATAACGGTCATATTTTCCCAAATCCTTATCTCTTTCACTGTCAACCTAATACAAGTTTATTTAACCCATGATAATTATTTTTCCTATAAAATTCCATTGAAAGTCCATTTAGAGGGGTTGACACCCATTCACAAGAAAAAAGTAAGAATACAAGCAAGTACACTCAAGCACTGTTCCCTATTCTCTACATATAGCCTTCTAGAACCAATTCAAGCCTATTCAAGCACTCATACCAGTCCCTAGTCATCCAAAGTGCATTCTAGTTTTACATCTAATTGCATACATCACATAATTTTATCAATCACTTCAAATAGAACTACATTAGCTTGATCCCTTTTCAAGTATTGGTATGTAGACAACATGCCCACACATAGGGTGTGAAGTGTGTCCAACATATCCTTTACACACTAACCCCTTCTCTCTTTCCAAATTTTTCTATTCTAGTTTAAATACTAAGAGCTCCTAAGGGTTTGGAAGATTGTATCAGACACACAATGAGTTCTGCATAGACCTAGATTTTGATATTTCATTGTTAGGGTGTCACAAGCCTGCTAAGCAAAACCTAGAAAAACTAGACCACTAGGATAATAGCACCAAAAGTGGACAACTCTGAAAAGGGAAAATAATGTCAAAAAGTGGACTATAGCACCAAGTAGTAGGGTGTCCTAATTTTATCACACTATCTGATCCATAAATAGAGTTTTAATTTTTGTTTATGATAGTCTACCATCCTTACACAATAGTTTCCAAATCTTGCATTGTTCATTTTGACCTAGAATAAGCTAAGTTTGATTTTCCTAGACTTCTTTCTATTTTAAGAAAAGATAAAATACATATCTATTTGCACAAATTAGTAGGTTAATTAAGACACATTAATTATTAATTTACATTTACTTAGACCTTTATTTGCTTAGGAATTAAACACCTAATTCCTAAAAAGAATAAAACACATTATTCAAAACTTAAAAATTATGTGAAACATGTATAAAGGTTGAATAGTTTTATTTTAAACATGCTCAAAATGAGTAAAATCACCTAAGTTTTGGTGATACATTATTCAAAACACAAAAATTATAGGAAACAAGCTTAAAGTTTGAATTTTTTGATTGTAAACATGATCAAAATCAATAAAATCACCTAAATTTTGGTGTTGAATTATTCAAAACTCAAAAAATTATAGGAAACACACATAAATATTAGATCTTTTGATTTTAAACATGCCCAAAATGAGTAAAACTACCTAAGATTTTTTGTTGCATTATTTAAAACACAAAAAATATATGGAATGTAAATCAAGTTCATATTTTGATTGCAAACATGCTTGAAATGAATAAAACTACCTATGTTTTTATGTTCCATTTTTCAAAACATAAAAATTGAAGGAAATACACATAAAGTTTAAATATTTTAAATGTAAACGTGCTTTAAATGAGTAAAACCAACTAAGTTTTGGTGTTCCATTATTCAAAACTCATAAATTATAGGAAACATGCATAAAGTTTGAATCTTTTGATTGTAAACATGCTCAAAACAAGTAAAACTACCTAAATTTTGGTTTTGCATTATTCAAAACTCAAAAATTATAGGAAACATGAATAAAATTTGAATCTTTTCATTTTTAACATGCTTTAAATGAGTGAAACCACCTATGTTTTGGTGTTGCATTATTCAAAGCTAAAAAATTATAAGAAATGTCCATAAAGTTTGAATCTTTTGATTGTAAACATGATTGAAATGAGTAAAATTGACTAAGTTTTGGTGTTACATTATTCAAAACTCAAAATTTATAAGAAACATACATAAAGTTTGAATGTTTTTATTTTAAACAAAATTGAAAGGAGTAAAACCACCAAAGTTTTGGTGTTGTATTATTTAAAACTCAAAAAATTATATGAAACATGCTTAAAGTTTTAATCATTTGATTGTAAACATGGTTGAAATGAGTTAAATTGCCTAGGTATTAGTGTTTCAATATTTAAAACTCCAAAATTATAGGAAATGTAGATAGAGTTTGAATATTTTGATTGTAAACATGCTCAAAATGAGTAAAACTAGGTACCTACATTTTTGTGTTGCATTATTCAAAACTCAAATATCAAAGGAAACATGCATAAAGTTTGAATATTTTGATTGTGAACATGTTTAAAATGAGTAAAATCACTCATTTTTTATGTTCCATTATTTAAAAGTAAAAAATTATAGGAAATATGCATAAATTTTGAATCTTTTGATTGTAAACATGCTCAAAACAAGTAAAACTACCTAAGTTTTGGTGTTTCATTATTCAAAACTCAAAAATTATAAGAAACATGCATAAATTTTGAATCATTTAATTATATACATACTTGAAGCAAGAAACACCACCTAAGTTTTGTTGTTGCATTTCTTAAAACTCAAAAATTGTAGGAAATATGCATAAAGTTTGAATCTTTTGATTGCAAACATGCTCAACATGAGTAAAACCACCTAAAGTTTTATGTTGCATTATTCAAAACACAAAAATTAGAGGAAATGCACATCAGTTTGAATATTTTATTATAAACATGCTCAAAATGAGTAAAACCACTTAAGTTTTGGAGTTGCATTATTCAAATATCAAAAAATATAGGAAATGCACATAAAATTTGAATTTTTTGATTGTAAACATGCTAAAAAAAAGTAAAACTACATTATTTTTGTTGTTGCATTATTCAAAACTCAAAAATTATAGGAATCATGCATAAAGTTTTAATATTTTCATTGTAAAAACATGCACGAAATGTTTAAAACCACCTAAGTTTTGGTGTTGCATTATTCAAAACTCAAAAATTATAAGAAACATGCATAAAATTTGAATCTTTTAATTGTAAACATGCTCAAAAGGAGTAAAACCACATAAGTATTGGTTTTTTATTGTTCAAAACTCAAAAATAATAAGAAATGCATATAAATTTTGAATCATTTCATGGTAAATATTCTCAATATAAGTAAAAATTCGTAAGTTTTGGTGTTGTATTATTCAAAACTAAAATTATAGAAAACATCCATAAAATTTGAATAATTTGGTTTTACATTAATCAAAACTCAAAAATTAATCTACCTAATATTATAGGAAACTGAATAAAGTAAATCTACCTAATATTTGGTTTTACATTAATCAAAACTTAAAAGTTATAGGAATTAGGATAAAACATTAAATATTTTGATTGTAAACATGATCAAATTGAGTAAAACTACCTAGATTTTGGTGTTGTATTACTCAAAACTCAAATATTATAGGAAATGGACATAAAGTTTGAATCTTTTGATTCTAAACATGCTCAGAATGAGTAAAATGACTTAAGTTTTAGTGTTACATTATTCAAAGCCAAAAAATTATAGTAAATGTGCATAAAGTTTGAAGCTTTTGATTTTAAACTTGGTCAAATTGAATAAAATAATTTAAGTTTTGGTGTTGTATTATTCAAAACTAAAAAATTATAGGAAACATAGATAAAGTTTGTATCTTTTGAATTTAAATGTGCTCAAAATGAGTAAAACCACTTATGTTTTATTGTTGTATTATTCAAAACTCAAAAATTATAGAAAATGTGCATAAAGTTTGAATCTTTTGATTTTAAACATGTTCAAAATGAGTAAAATTGCCTAAGTTTTGTTATTGCATTATTAAAAACTCATAATAAGAAATGCACATAAGTTTGAATCATTTGATTATAAACATGCTTGAAATGAGGAAAACCACGTATGTTTTATTGTTGCCTTATTCATAACTCAAAAACTATAGGAAATGTGCATAAACTTTGAATCTTTTGATTGTAAACATGCTTGAAACAAGTAAAATCACATAATTTTTATTGTTGTATTATTTAAAACTCAAAAATTATAGGAAACATGCATAAATTTTTAATCTTTTGATTGTAAACATGCTCAGAATGAGTAAAACCACCTAAGTTTTATTGTTGCATTATTAAAAACTCAAAAAAAATAGGAAATGTGCATAAATTTTTAATCTTTTGATTGTAATCATTCTCAAAATGAGTAAATCTACCATGTTTTTGGTGTTACAATATTCAAAACTAATAAATTATAAGAAATGCAAATAAAGTTCAAATCTTATGATTGTAAACATGCTCAAGATGAGTTAAAGCACCTATGTTTTTCAAAAATTAGAGGAAACGTGTATAAGGTTTGAAAATTTTAATTGTAAACATGCTTGACACAATTAAAACCACCCATGTTTTTATGTTGCATTATTTAAAACTCTGAAATTATAGGAAATGCACATAAAGTTTGAATTTTTTAATTTGAAATATGCTCAAAATGAGTAAAATTGGCTATGCTTTGGTGTTGCATTATTCAAAACTCAAAAAAAATAAGAAACATGCATAAAGTTTGAATATTTTGATTGCAAACATGCTCAAAGCAAGAAAAACCACCTATGTTTTGTTATTGCATTATTCAAAACTCAAAAATTATAAGAAATGCACATAAAGCTTGAATTTCTTGATTGTAAACATGCTCAAAATGTGTAAAAATACCTAGGTTTTGTTTCATTATTCAAAACTCAAAAATAATAAAAATTACACATAAAATTTGAATCTCTTAATGGTAAATATGCTCAAGATAAGCAAAAATGCCTATGTTTTGGTGTTGTATGATTGAAAATTGAACTTATAGGAAAAAAACATAAAGTTTGAATCTTTTGATTGGAAACATGCTTAAAATGAGTAAAACCACATAAATTTTAGCATTGTATTATTAAAAACATAAAAACTATAGGAAACATGATAAAACATTAATTTTTTTGATTGTAAACATGCTCAAAACAAGTAAAACTGCCTAGGTTTTGGTGTTGCATTACTTAAAACTCAAAAATTATAGGAAATGGACATAAAGTTTGAATATTTTGATTCCAAACATGCTCAAAATGAGTAAAACCACTTAAGTTTTCATATTACATTATTCAAAACCCAAAATCTATAGGAAACATACATAAAATATAAATTTTTTGATTCTATTTTTCCAAAAATGAGTAAAATCACTTAGGTTTTGGTGTTACATTATTTGAAACTAAAATTTTTTAATAAAAATGGATAAATTTTGAATATTTTTATTGTAAACGTGCTTCAAATGAGGAAAATTGCTTATGTTTTAGGGTTATATTATTCAAAACTCAAAAATTATAGGGAGCGTGCATAAAGTTTGAATATTTTGATTGTAAACATGCTCAAAATGAGTAAAACAATGTATGTTTTGTTGTTACATTATTCAAAACTCAAAAACTATATGAAATACCATAAAGTTTGAATAATTTGATAGTAAACATGCTTGAAATGAGTAACACCACATAAGTTTTAGTGTTGCATTTATCAAAAATCAAAAATTATAGGAAACACACATAAAGTTTAAATATTTTGATTTAAAACATACTTGAAATGAGTAAAACTACCTAATTTTTGGTGTTGCATTATTAAAAAATAAAAAATTATAGGAAACATGAATAAATATTAAACCTCTTGATTTTAAAAATGCCCAAAATGAGTAAAATAGGCTAAATTTTGGTGTTACATTATTCAAAACTCAAAAATTATAGAAAACGCATATAAATTTGGAATCATTTGATTATAATCGTGCTCAAAATGAATAAAACCACTTAAATTTTGGTGTTTCATTATTCAAAACTCAAAAATGATAGAAAACACATATAAAGTTTGAATAGTTTGATTGTAAACATGCTCCAAATGAGGAAAAGTGCTTAGGTTCTAGTGTTACATTATTCAAAACTCAAACATTATAAGAAACATGCAAAAAGTTTGAATCTTTTGATTATAAACATGCTCAAAATGAGCAATACTACCTATGTTTTGGTGTTGTATTATTCAAAACTAAAAAACTATAGGAAACAAAATAAATTTTGAATCTTTTGATTGTAAACTTGCTCAAAATGAGTAAAACAAAATACATTTTGGTGTTATATTTTTTAAAACTAAAAAATTATAGGAAACACACATAAAGTTTAAATATTATGATGGTAAACATGCTTGAAATGAGTAAAACTACCTATGTTTTGGTGTTGCATTATTCAAAACTAAAAACTTGTATGAAATGTGAATAAAGATTGAACGTTATCATCTTTAAAATGCCCAAAATGAGTAAAATAGCCTAAGTTTTGGTGCTGTATTATTCAAAACTCAAAAATTAATAGAAACATGCATAAATTTTTAAATCTTTTGATAATAAATGTGCTCAAAATGAGTAAAACTACTTATGTTTTGGTTTTATTATTCAAAACTAAAAAATTAAAAAAACATAAATAAAGTTTGAATCTTTTGATTGTAAACATACTCTAAATGAATAAAACTACTTTAGTTTTGGTGGTGAATTATACAAAACTCAAAAATTATAGGCAATGTGCATAAATTTTAAGGCTTTTGATTGCAAACATGATAGAAATGAGTTAAACTTGATAGAAATGAGGAAACTTGTTGAGTAAAAATTATAAAAAATCACATAAAGTTTGAATCTTTTGATTATACACATGCTCAAAATGAGTAAAACTTTTTATGTTTTCATGCTGCATTATTTGAAACTCAAAAATTATACTAAACTCACATAAAATTTGAACCTTTTGATTATAAACAAACTCAAAATGAGTAAAATCTCTTGATTTTTAGTGTTGCATTATTCAAAACTCAAAAATTATAGGAAACGTGCATAGATTTTGAATATTTTGATTTTAAACATGCTCAAGATGGGTCTAGCCACTTAAGTTTTGGTGTTTCATTGTTCAAATCCCAAAAAGTACTAGAAACAAGCATAGAGTTTAAATCTTTTTATTATAAACATGCTCAAAATGAATTAAACTGAAAAAGTTTTTGTGTTGCATTCTTAAAAACTAGAAAATTATAGGTAATACACAAAGTTTGAATCCTTTGATTTTAAACATGCTTAAAAAGAGTAAAACTATTTATATTTTGGTGTTGCATTATTCAAAACAAAAACATTATAGGAAATAGACATAAAGCTTAAATATTTTTCTTTTAAACATGATTAAAATGAGAAAAACCACCTAAGTTTTGATGTTGCATTATTCAAAAATCAAAAATTATAGGAAACATGCATAAAAATTGAATCTTTCAATTCTAAACATGCTTAAAATGAGTAAAACCACTTAATTTTTGTTGTTACATTATTCAAAACACAAAAAATATAAGAAATGCACATAAAGTTTAAAAATTTATGATTGTAAAATGCTCAAAATGAGTAAAAGTACATAAGTTTTTATGTTGCATTATTCAAAACTCAAAAATTAAAGGAAACATGCATCAAGTTTGAATCTATTGATTGCAAACATAATCAAAATGAGAAAATTTGCTTATATTTTGTTGTATTATTCAAAACTCAAAAATTATATGAAATGCACATAAAATTTGAATCTTTTGATTGTAAACATGCTCAAAATGAGTAAAACCACCTAAGTTTTTCTGTTGCATTATTCAAAACTTAAAAATTATAGGAAACACCCATAAAGTTTGAATCTTTTGATTGTAAATATACTCAAAATGAGTAAAACCACCTATGTTTTGGTGTTGCATAAAGCTTGAATCTTTTTATTGTAAACATGCTTGAAACTTGTAAAACTACTCAAAATGAGTAAAAAATTGTAGGAAATGTGCATTCAATCTTTTGAATTTAAACATGCTCAAAATGAGTAAAATCACCTAAGTCTTACTGTTGCTTTATTAAAAACTCAAAAATTATAGGAAACACACATAGAGTTAGAATCTTTTAATTGTAATAATGCCAAAAATGATTAAAACTTCCTAAGTTTTTGTGTTGAATTTTTCAAAACTAAAACATTATAGGAAACACACATAAATTTAGAATCTTTTGATTATAAATGTGCTCAAAATGAGTAACAATGCCTATGTTTTGGTGTTACATTATTCAAAACTAAAATTATAGGAAATGCACATAAAGCTTGAATCTTTTGATTGTGAACATGCACAAAATAAGTAAACCCACCTATGTTTTGGTGTTACATTATTCTAAACTCAAAAATTATAGGAAAAATGCCTAAAGTTTGAATATTTTAATTGTAAACATGCACAAAATGAGTAAAACCACCTAAGTTTTGATGTGGCATTATTCAAAACTCAAATATTATATGAAACATGCATAACATTTGAGTCTTTTGATTGTAAACATACTTTAAATGAGTAAACCTACCTATATTTTGGTGTTACAATATTCAAAACTCAAAAATTATAGGGAACACTCATAAATTTGATACTTTTGATTATAAGCATGCTTGAAATAAGTAAAACTGATTAAGTTTTGGTGTTACATTATTCATAACTCAAAAATTATAGGAAACATGCATAAAGTTTTAATATTTTCATTGTAAACATGCTTGAAACGAGCAAAACTACCTAATTTTTTTTGTTGCATTATTCACAACTCAAAAATAATAGGAAACATGCATAATGTTTGAATCTTTTCATTCTAAACATGCTTGAAATGAGGAAAACAACCTAAATTTTTGGTGTTGGATTATTTAAAATGCAAAACTTATAGGAAACATGCATAAAGTTTGAATCTTTAGATTATAAAAATGCTCAAAATGAGAAAAACTACTTAAGCTTTGATGTTGCATTATTCAAAACTCAAAAATTATAAGAAATTTGGAAAAAAATTAAGTCTTTTGATTGTAAACATATTCAAAATGAGAAAAATCACCTAAATTTTAGTGTTACTCAAAACTCAAAAATTATAGGGAATGAACATAAAGTTTGAATCTTTTGATTCAAAACATGATTGAAATGAGTAAAACCACTTATGTTTTGGTGTTGCATTATTCAAAACTCCAAAATTATAGGAAACACATATAAAGTTTTAATATTTTGATTACACAAACATGCACCAAATGTAGAAAACTACTTAAGTTTTGGTGTTGGATTTTTCAAAACTCAAAATTATAGGAAACATACATTAATTTTGAATTTTTTGATTGTAAACATGCTCAAAATGAGTAAAACCACTAAAGTTTTTTGTGCTGCATTATTTGAAACTCAAAAACTATAGGAAACATTCATAAAGTTTGAATCTTCTAACTATAAACATGATCAAAATGAGTAAAACCACTTAAATTTTGGGTTTGTATCATTCAAAACTCAAAAATTATAAGAAATGTGCATAATTTTTGAATCTTTTGATTGTAAACATACTTGAAATGAGTAAAACAACTTGAGTTTTGGTGTTGTATTATTCAAAACTCAAAAACTATAATAACCAGAATAAATTTTGAATCTTTTCAATGTAAACATGCTTGAAACGAGTAAAACCACATAAGTTTTGGTGTTACATTTTTCAAAACTCAAAAATTATAGGAAACGTGCATAAAGTTTAAATCTTTTGATTTTAAACATACACAAAAAGTTTAAAACTACCTAATTTTTGGTGTTTCATTATTCAAAATTAAAAATTTATAGGAAACATGCATAAAGATTGTATCTTTTGATTTTAAACGTGCTCAAAATGAGTAAAACAACCTAAGTTTTGGTGTTGCTTTATTTAAAACTCAAAAATTATAAGAAACATGCATAAAGATTTAATCTTTTGAATATAAACATTCTTGAAATGAGTAAAATCATATAAGTTTTGGTGTTGCATTATTTAAAACTCAAAACTTATAAGAACCATGAATAAACTATGAATCTTATTATTGTAAACATGCTTGCAATGAGTAAAACCACTTATGTTTTGGTGCTGCAATATTCAAAACTCAAAAAATTAAATGAAATGTGCATAAATTTTGAATCTTTTGATTGTAAATATGCTGAAAATGAGTAAAAAACTTAAGTTTTGTTGTTACATTAATTAAAACTAAAAAATTATAATAAAAATGCATAAAGTTTGAATCTTTTGATTGTAAACATGCTATAAATGAGTAAAATTACCTAAGTTTTGGTGTTGCATTATTGAAACTCAAAAAATATAGGAAACACAAATAGATTTTGAATCTTTTGATTTTACACATGCTCAAAATGAGGAAAACCACTTTAATTTTTGTATTGCGTTATTCAAAACTGAAAAACTATAGTAAACTTACATAAATCTTAAACCTTTTAAATGTAAACATGCTAGAAATGAGTAAAACATATTGAGTTTTGGTGTCATATTATTCAAAACATAAAAATTATAGGAAACACATATAAGGTTTGAATCTTTTGACTGTAAGCATGCTTGAAATCAGTAAAACCACTTAAGTTTGGTGTTGCATTATTCAAAACTCAAAAATTATAATAAACACACATAAATTTTGAATCTTATGATTGTAAACATGCTCAAAATGAGTAAAATCAATTAAGTTTTTATGTTGTATTATTTGAAACTAAAAAATTATAGGAAACATGCATAAAGTTTGAATCTTTTGATTTTAAGCATGCTCAAAATGAGTAAAACCCCTTAAGTTTTGTTGTTAGATTATTCAAAACTCAATAATTATAGTAAATAAGAATAAAATTTGAATTTTTAATTGTGAACATGATCAAAACGAGTAAAGCTACGTAAGTTTCACTGTTACATTATTCAAAACTCAAAAATTATATAAAATGCACATAAATTTTGAATCTTTTGATTTTAAACATGCTCAAAATGAGTATAACCACTTAAGTTTTAGTGATGCATTATTCAAAACTCAAAAATAATAGTAAATACACATAAAGTATGAATCTTTTGATTTTAAACATGCTCAAAATGTGTAAAGCTGCATATGTTTTGGTGTTGCATTATTTAAATTTTAAATATTATAAAAAATGCCATAAAGTTTGAATCTTTTAATTGTAAACACATTTGAAACAAGTAAAACTGGCAAAGTTTTGGTGTTGCATTATTCAAAAGTAAAAATTTATAGGAAATACCATAAATTTTGAATCTTTCGATTGTAATCATGCTTAAAACATGTAAAACCACCTAAGATTTTTTGTTGCAATGGTCAAAACTAAAAAATTAAAAGAAATGTGAATAAAGTTTGAATATTTTTATTGTAAACATGCTCAAAATGAGTAAAATGACCTAAGTTTTGGTGTTGAATTATTTAAAACTCAAAAATTATAGAAAAAATGAATAAAGCTTGAATCTGTTGATTGTAAACATACTCGAAAGGAGTAAAAACATCTACAATTTGGTGTTTCATTATTCAAAACTAAAAAATTATAGGAAACACATATTAAATTTGAATATTTTGATCATAAACATGCTTGAAACGAGTAAAACTAACTAAATTTTGGTGTTGAATTATTCAAAACTCAAACATTATATAGTAAACATGCATAAAGTTTAAATATTTTGATTGTAAACATGCTCAAAATGAACAAAATTGCTTAAGTTTTGGTGTTTCATTTTTCAAAACTCAATAATTAAAAGAAATGTGAATAAACCTTGAATTTTTTGATTGTATACATGCTCAAAATCAGTAAAATCACCTATGCTTTGGTGTTGTATTATTCAAAACTCAAAAATTATAGTAAACACACATAAAGTTTGAATCTTTTGATTTTAAATATACTCAAAATGAGTAGAGCTACCTATGTTTTGATGTTGTATTATTCAAATTTCAAATATTATAGAAAATGCCATAAAATTTTAATCTTTTCATATAAAACACATTCAAAATGAGTAAAAATGGCTAAATTTTGGTGTTACATTATTCAAAACTAAAAAAATATAGGAAATACTATAAAGTTTGAATATTTTGATTGTAAACAAGCTTGAAATGCATAAAACTACCTAAGTTTTGGTGTTGAATTATTCAAAGCTAAGAAAATATAGTAAACATGCATAAATATTGAATCTTTTGATTGTAAACATGCTCAAAAAGAGTAAAACTATCTATTATTCAAAACTCAAAAAATATAGGAAACACAAGTTGAGCAAAATTGTTTAAGTTTTGGTGTTGCATTATTCGAAACTAAAATTTTAGGAAACATTCTTAAATTTTTAATCTTTTGATTGTCAACATGTTTGAAATGAATAAAACGACCTATGTTTTGGTGTTTCATTATTCAACAATAAAAAATTATAGGAAATACACATAAAGTTTGAATCTTTTGATTTTAAACATGCTCAAAATGAGTAAAACCACCTAAGTTTTAGTGTTGCATTATTCAAAACTCAAAAATTATAGGAAACGTGTATAAAGGTTGAATCATTTGATTGTAAACATGCTCAAAGTGAGTAAAACCACTTAAGTTTTGGTGTTGTATTATTCAAAACTCAAAAATTAAAGTAAACATGCATAAATTTTGAATCTTTTGATTGTAAACATGCTTGAAAGGAGTAAAACCACCTATGTTTTGGTGTTGCATTATTTAATACTCAAAAATTATAAGAAACATACATAAAGCTTGAATCTTTTAGTGGTAAACATGCTTAAGATGAACAAAAATAGTTATGATTTGGTATTACATTATTCAAAATTAAAATTATAGGAAACATGCTTAATGTTTGAATCTTTTGATTATAAACAAGCTTGAAATGAGTAAAACTACCTAAGTTTTGATGTTACATTATTAAAAAATAAAAAGAAATAAACATAAAATTTGAATCTTTTGATTTACAATTAGTAAAACCACATAAGTTTTGGTGTTTCATTATTCAAAACTCAAAAATTATAGGAAATGCATAAAAATTTTGAATTTTTTAATTCTAAACATGCTCAAAATAAGTAAAAATGCTTATGTTTTGGTGTTACATTATTCAAAACATAAAAATTATAAAAAACACACATAAAGTTTAAATATTTTGATTACATAAACATGCTACAAATGATGAAAACTACTTAAGTTTTGGTGTTACATTATTCAAAACTAAAAAAATATAGGAAATGTGCAATAAATTTGAATTTTTTGATTGTAAACATGCTTGAAATGAGTATGCCCACTTAAGTTTTGGTGTTGCATTATTCAAAACTCAAAAATTAAAGGAAACGTGGATAAATTTTGAATCTTTTAATTATAAACATGATCAAAATGAGTGAAACTACTTAAATTTTGGGGTTGCATTATTCAAAACTAAAAAATTATAGGTAATGTGCATAAATTTTGAATATTTTGATTGTAAAAATGCTCAAAATGAATAAAATCACTAAAGTTTTGGTGTTGCATTATTCAAAACTCAAAAAATTATAAAAAATGCACATAAAATTTGAATATTTTGATTGTAAATATGTTCTAAATGAGAAAAACCACTTAATTTTTGGTCTTGTATTATTTAAAACTAAAAAATTATAGGAAACATGCATAAAATTTGAATATTTTGATTCTAAACATGCTCAAAATGAGTAAAATCACTTAAGTTTTGGTGTTACATTAGTCAAATCTCAAAAATTATAGGAAACACACAAAGTTCTAATCTTTTGATTGTAAACATGCTTGAAATGAGTATAACCACGTAAGTTTTGGTGTTGCATTACTCAAAACTCAAAAGTTATAGGAAACATGCATAAAGTTTGAATCTTTTGATCATAAACATGCTTAAAATGATGTTGATGTTACATTATTTGAAACTCAAAAATGATAAGAAATGCACATAAAGTTTGAATCTTTTAATTGTAAACATGCTCGAAAAGAGTAAAACCACCTAAGCTTTGGTGTTGAATTAATCAAAACTCAAAAATTATAAGAAATTTGCATAAAGATTAAATCTTTTGATGGTAAACATGTTCATGTTTTGGTGTTGCATTAATCAAAACTAAAAAATTATAGGAAATGCACATAATGTTTGAATATTTTGATTGTAAACATGCGTAAAATGAGTCGAACCACCTAAGTTTGGAGTTACATTATTTAAAACTCAAATAATATAAGGAACACATATAAAATTTAAATCTTTTCATTGTAAACATGTATGAGATTAGAAAAAACACTAGGTTTTGGTATTACATTATTCAAAACTCAAAAATTATAGGAAACATGCATAAATTTTGAAACTTTTGATTGTAAACATGCTCAAAATGAGTAAAAGCACCTATGTTTTGGTGTTACATTTTTCAAAACTCAAAATTTTTAGGAAAAGTACATAAAATTTGAATCTTTTGATTGTAAACATGCTCAAAATGAGTAAAACTACTTGAAACATGCTTAAAATGAGTAAAAATTATAGGAAAAGTGCATAAAGTTTAAACATGCTTGAAACAAGTAAAACCATTTTAGTTTTGGTGTTGCATTGTTCAAAACTCCAAAATTATAGAATATGTGCATAAATTTTGATTCTTTTGATTGTAAACATGTTCTAAGTAAGTAAAACTAATTAATTTTTTGTGTTGTATTATTTAGAACTCAAAAATGATAAGAAATGCACATGGAATTTGAATCTTTTAATTTTAAATATGCTCAAAATGAGTAAAACTACTTAAGTTTTAGTGTTACATTATTCAAAACTCAAAAATTATGGGAAACATCCATAATGTTTGTATGTTTTGATTTTAAACATAGTCAAAATGAGTAAAACCACTTAATTTTTTATATTGCATTTTTTGAAACTCAAAAATTATAAGAAATGTGCATAAAGTTTGAACATGCTTGAAATGAGTAAAATTGCCTAAGTTTTGGTATTGCATTATTCAAAACTAAAACATTATAGGAAAGCCGTATAAAGATTGAATATTTTTATTGTAAACATCCTTAAAACAAGTAAAACCACCTATGTTTTATTGTTGCATTATTCAAAACTCTAAAATTATAGGAAATGCACATAAAGTTTAAATCTTTTGATTCTAAACATGCTCTAAATGAGTAACCTAAGTTTTAGTCTTGCATTATTCAAAACACAAAAAATATATGAAATGCAAATAAATTTTAAATCTTTCAATTGTAAACATGCTTGAAATGATTAAAATTACCTAAGTTTTGGTGTTGTTTTATTCAAAACTCAAAAATTATAGGAAATGCGAAGAAAGTTTGAATCTTTTGATTTTAAACATGCTCAAAATGAGTAAAATTGCCTAAGTTTTGGTGGTGCATTATTCAAAACACAAAATTTATAGGAAAGATGCATACATTTTTAATCTTCTGATTGTAAACATGCTCAAAATGAGTAAATTTAGCTATGTTTTATTTTTACATTATTAAAAACTCAAAAATTATAAGAAACATAGATAAAGTTGAATTCTTTTGATTGTAAAATGCTCAAAATGAGTAAAACTACCTATGTTTTGGTATTGCTTTATTCAAAGCTCTAAATTTATAGGAAACTTGTGTAAAGTTTGTAAATTTTGATTTAAACATGTTCAAAATGAGTAATACCATTTAAATTTTGTTGTTACATTATTCAAAACTCAAAAATTATAGGAAACACAAAAAAAGATTGAATGTTTTGATTTTAAACATGGTCAAAATGAGTCAAAACTACCTAAGTTTTAGTGTTGCATTATTCAAAACTCAAAAATTATAGGAAAGGCACATAAAGTTTGACTATTTTGATTGTAAACATGCTCAAAATGCATAAAACCATTTATGTTTTATTATTGCATTATTTAAAACTCATAAATTATATAAAATACACATAAAGTTTGAATCTTTTGATTGTAAACGTGCTCAAAATGAGAAAAACTACCTAATTTTTATTGTTGCATTATTCAAAACATAAAAATTATAGGAAACATGCATAAATTTTGAATTTTTTTTATTGTAAACATGCTCACAATGAGTAAAACCAACTAAGTTTTTGTGTTGCATTATTCAAAACTCAAATATTATATAAAATGTGCATGAAGATGAAATCTTTTGATTGTAAACATGCTTGAAATGAGTAAATTTGCATAATTTTAAGTGTCACATTATTCAAAACTAAAAAGTTATAGGAAATGTGCAGAAATTTTGAATCCTTTGATGGTAAACATGCTCAAAATAAGTAAAAATGCCTAAGTTTTGGTATCTCATTATTTAAAACTCAAATTATAGGAAATATGTATAAAGTTTGAATGTTTTGATTCTAAACATCCTTGAAATAAGTAAAATTGTGTATGTTTTCATTTTGTATTATTATAAACACAAAAATCATAAGAAACACACATAAATTTTGAATCTTTTGATTAAACAACCTAAATTTTTGTGTTGTGTTATTCAAAACTGAATAATTATAGGAAACATGCATAAATTTTGAATCCTTTTGGAGCAAACATGCTTGAAATAAATAAATTTGCCTAAGTTTTGGTGTTGCATTATTCAAAACTCAAGAATTATGGAAAATATGCATAAATTTTGAATCTTTTGACTGTAAACATTCTCAAAATGAGTAAAATTACCTATATTTTGGTTTTACACTACTTAAAATACAAAAATTATTGGAAACATGCATAAATTTTGAATCTTTTCATTGTAAATTACTCAAAATGACTAAAATTACATAATTTTTGATCTTGTATTATTAAAAACTCAAAAATTATAAGAAATATGCATAAATTTTAAATTTTAAACATGTTTGAAATGAGTAAATATGCCTAAATCTTGGTGTTGCATTATTCAAAACTCAAAAATGATAGGAAACATAAATAAAATTTGAATCTTTTGATTGTAAACATGCTTGATATGTGTAAAACCACTTAAGTTTTGGTGATAGTTTATTAAAAACACAATAAATGTAGTAAATGTGAGTAATGTTAATTGTGATTGTAAACATGCTCGAAATGAGAAAAAATGCTTATGTTTTGATGTTGCATTATTCAAAACTCAAAAAATGTAAGAAACACATATAAAGTTGAATCTTTAGATTGTAAACATGCTCAAAATGAGTAAAACTACCAAATTTTTGTTGTTGCATTATTCAAAACTCATAAATTATAGGAAACACACAAAATTTTTGAATCTTATGATTGTAAACATGCTCAAAATGAGTGAAACTACCTAAGTTTTGGTGTTACTCATTCAAAAATCAAACATTATAGGAAACATGGATAAAGTTTGAATCTTTTGATTGTAACATGCTTAAAAAATGAAAATCAACTATGTTTTGATCTTTCATTATTCAAAACTCAAAAATTATAAGAAATGTGCATAAAATTTGACTCTTTTGTTGTAAACATGCTTGAAACGAGTTAAATTGCCTGTGTTTTGGTGCTGCATTATTCAAAACTAAAAAATTATTGGAAACACATACAAAGTTTAAATCTTTTGATAGTAAAAATGCTCGAAATGAGTAAAATTTGCTATGTTTTGGTGTTGCATTATTCTAAACTCAAAAATTATAGGCAAATCACATAAAGTTTAAATATTTTGATTGTAAACATGCTCAAAACAAGTAAAAACACATATGTTTTGGTGTTGCATTATTCAAAACTCAAAAATTATAGGAGACATGCATAAATTTTGAATATTTTGATTCTAAATATTCTTGAAATGAGTAAAATTGCCTAAGTTTTTTGTTACATTATTCAAAACTCAAAAATTATAGAGAATGTGCTTAAAGTTTGAATCTTATGATTGTAATCATGCTCAAAATGATTAAAATTACCTAAGTTTTAGTGTTGTAATATTCAAAAATATAAAAAACTTAGTAAATACGTATAAAGTTTTAATATTTTGATTGTAAACTCACTCGAACAAGTAAAACTACCCATGTTTTGGTGTTATATTATTTAATACTCAAAAATTACATTATATACACATAAATTTTAAATATTTTGATTGTAAACATGCTAAAAATGCATAAAACTACTTATGTTTTGGTGTTGCATTATTCAAAACTCAAAAATTATAGGAAATGCACATAAATTTTGAATCTTTCAATTATAAAAATACTTGAAATGAGTAAAAGCACCTAAGTTTGGGTGTTGCATTATTTAAAAGTCAAAAAATATAAGAAAAATGCATAAAGTTTGAATCTTTTGATTGTAAACATGCATGAAATGAGAAAAACCATCTATGTTTGGTGTTACATTATTCAAAATTCAAAATTTATAGGAAACATGCATAAAGTTTGAAACTTTTGATTGTAAACATGTTTGAAATGAGTAAAACCACATATGTTTTGGTGTTGCATTTTTCAAAACTCAAAAATTATAGGAAAAACACATAAAGTTTGAATATTTTTATTGTAAACATGCTCAAAATCAGCAAAACTGCCTAATTAGTTGTGTTACATTATTCAAAACTCAAAAATTATAGGAAACATGCATAAAGTTTTAATCTTTTGATTTGAAAAGAGAAAAGCCATTTCAATTTTGGTGTTACATTATTCAAAACACAAAAAATATAGGAAACATGAATAGATTTTAAATCTTTTGATTTTAAACATGCTCTAAATTAGTTAAACCACTTATGTTTTTGTGGTTTATTATTTAAAACTAAAAAATTATAATAAATTCCCATAAAGTTTAAATTTTTTAATTTTAAACATGGTCAAAATTAGTAAAACCACTTAAATTTTTCATTTTGCATTATTCAAATCTTAATATATATGTAAGAAACACCCATAATGTTTATATGTTTTGATTTTAAACATTTTCAAAATGAGTAAAACCATTTAATTTTTATTGTTCCATTATTCAAAACTCAAAAATTATAGGAAATAGGCATAAACTTTGAACATGCTTGAAATGAGTAAAACTACCTAGGTTTTGATGTTGCATTATTCAAAACTCAAAAATTATAGGAAAGTCATAAATTTTAAATATTTTGATTGTAAACATGTTCTAAATAGGTAAAATTACCTATGTTTTATTAGTACATTATTTAAAACTCAAAAATTATAGGAAAGTCATATAAAATTTAAATATTTTGATTGTAAACATGTTCTAAATAGGTAAAATTACCTATGTTTTATTAGTACATTATTTAAAACTCAAAAATTACAGGAAATACACATTAATTTTGAATCTCTTGATTGTAAACATGCTCTAAATGAGTAAAACTACCTAAGTTTTGGTCTTGCATTATTCAAACTTAAACATTATAGGAAATGCACATTAAGTTTGACTCTTTCGATTGTAAAAATCCTTGAAATGAGTAAAACTACCTAAATTTTGGTGTTGCATTATTCAAAACTCAAAAATTATAGGAAACACACATAAATTTTAAATCTTTTGTTGTAAACATGCTGAAAATATGTAAAAATACCTATGTTTTGGTGTCGTATTATTCAAAACTCAAATTATAGGAAACATTCATAAGGATTAAATCTTTAGGTTGTAAACATGCTTAAAATGAGTAAAATTGCATATGCTTATATTTTTCATTATTAAAAACTCAAAAATTATAAGAAACATGCATAAATTTTGAATCTTTTGATTGTAAACATGCTCAAAATAATTAAAATTATTTAACTTTTGGTGTTGCATTATTCAAAACTAAAAAATTGTATGAAACATGGATAAATTTTATATATTTTTATTTTAAACATGTTCAAAATGAGCAATACCACTTACATTTTGTTGTTGCATTATTCAAAACTAAAAAATGATGGGAAACATGGATAAAATTTTAATATTTTGATATTAAACATTGTCAAAATGAGTAAGATTAAATAAGTTTTATTGTTAGATTATTCAAAACTCAAAAATTATAATAAAGGTGCATAAATTTTGAATCTTTTGGTTGTAAACAAGATTGAAATGAGTAAAACCCTTATGTTTTATTTTTCCATAATTTAAAACTAAAAAATTATAGGAAATGGGCATAAAGTTTGAATCTTTTGATTGTAAAGATGCTTAAAATGAATAAAATTGCCTATGTTTTGGTGTTGCATTATTAAAAACACAAAAAGTATAGGAAACATGCATAAAGTTTGAATCTTTTTATTGTAAACATGCTCAAAATGAGTAAAAATACCAATGTTTTGGTGCCACAATATTCAAAAATCAAATTATAGGAAACATGCATAAAGCTTGAATCTTTTGATTGTAAACATGCTTGAAACAAGTAAACTTGCCTATATTTTCATTTTGAATAATTAAAAATGCAAAAATTATAGGAAAAATGCATGTAAAGTTTGAATCTTTTGATTGTAAACATGATCGAAATGAGTAAAAATGCTTGAGTTTTAGTGTTACATTATTCAAAACTCAAAAATGATAAGAAACACACAAAGTTTGTATAATTTGATTTTAAACATGTTTGAAATGAGTAATACCACTTTTTTTTTTTTGAATTATTAAAAACTCAAAAATTATAGGAAACATGGATAAAGATTGAATTTTTTGATTTTAAACATGGTTAAAATGAGCAAAACTACCTAAGTATTGGTGTTGCATTATTCAAAACTCAAAAATTATAGAAAATGCACATAAAGTATGAATCTTTAGATTGTAAACATGCTCTAAATGAGTAAAATGGCCTATGTTTTCTTGTTAAATTACTTAAAACTCAAAAATCACATAAATTTTGAATCATTTGATTATAATCATGCTTAAAATAAATAAAACCACCTAAGTTTCGATGTTGCATTATTCAAAAATAAAAAATTATAAGAAACACTCATAAAGTTTGAATCTTTTAATTAATTGTAAAGATGATTGAAATGAGTAAAACCACATAAATTTTGGTGTTGGATTATTCAAATCTCTAAAATTATATGCAACATGCATACAATTCGAATCTTTCAATTGTAAACATGCTTGAAATGAGTAAAATCACATAAGTTTTGGTGTTGCATTATTCAAAACTCAAAAATTATAAGAAATACAAATAAAGTTAGAATATTTTTGATTGTAAACATCCTCAAAATGAGTAAAAGTACCTATTTTTTAGTTTGGCATTCTTAAAAACACAAAAAATATTGGAAACACACATAAATTTTTAATATTTTCATTGTAATCATGCTTGAAATGAGTAAACTAACATAAGTTTTAATGTTTCATTATTCAAAACTCTAAAATGATTGGAAATATGCATAAAAATTAAATCTTTTAATTGTAAACATGCTTGAAATGAATAAAACCACCTTAATTTTGGTGTTATATTATTCAAAACTCAAAAATTATAGGAAACACACATAAATTTTGAATCTTTTGATTGTAAACATGATCGATATGAGTAAAACCATTTACGTTTTGGTGATAGATTATTCAAAACTCAAAAAAATAGTAAATGTGCATAAAGATTAAATATTTTGATAGTAAACATACTCAAAATGAGTAAAAATGCTTATGTTTTGATGTTGCATTATTCAAAAATAAAAAATTGTAGGAAACACATATAAAGTTTGAATCTTTCAATTGTAAACATGCTCAAAAACAATAAAACTACCAAAATTTTGGTGTTACATTATTCAAAGCTCAAAAATTATAGGAAACATGTATAAATTTTGATTCTTGTGATTGTAAACATGCTTGAAATGAGTAATACTACCTGAGTTTTAGTGTTGCATTATTCAAAACTCAAAAATTATAGGAAATGTGCATAAAGTTTAAATATTTTGATCATAAACATGCTTAAACTAATTAAAATTTCCTATGTTTTGGTGTTGCATTATTCAAAACTCAAAAATTATAAGAAATGCACATAAAGTTTGAATCTTCTGATTGTAAACATGCTCAAAATGAGTAAAACCACCTAAGTTTTGGTGTTGCATTATTTTTAACTCAAAAATTATAGGAAACACGTATAAAATTTAAATCTTTTGATTGTAAACATGCTCAAAATCAATAAAATTGCTTATGTTTTTATGTTACATTATTTAAAACTCAAAATTAAAAGAAAAATGCATAATTTTTGAATCTTTTGATTGTAAACATGCTCAAAATGAGTAAAACATCCTAAGTTTTGGTGTTGCATTATTCAAAACTCAGAAATTATATGAGACATGCATAAAGTTTGAATCTGTTGATTATAAATATGTTTGAAATGAGTAAAACCACCTATGTTTTTATGTTACATTATTACAAACTCAAAAATTATAGGAAATGTACATAAAGTTTGAATCTTTTGATTGTAAACATGCTCAAAATGATTAAAATCATATACGTTTTGATGTTGTATTACTCAAAACTAAAAAATAATAGGAAATGCACATAAAGTTTTAATATTTTAATTGCAAACTCACTTGAATTGAGTAAAACCACCCATGTTTTGATGTTTTATTATTCAAAACTCAAAAATTATAGGATTTATGCATAAATTTTAAATCTTTCTAATGTAAACATACTAGAAACAAGTAAAACCACCTATGTTTTGGTGTTGTATTATTAAAAACTCAAAAATTATAAGAACTGCACATAGAGTTTGAATCATTTGATTCTAAAAATTATCAAAATGAGTAAAAACACTTAAGTTTTGGTGTTGCATTATTTAAAACTCAAAAAATATAGAAAACATGCATAAAGTTTGAATATTTTGATTGTAAACATCCACAAAAGGAGAAAAAACACCTACGTTTTAGTGCAACATTATTCAAAACTAAAAATTATAATAAACATGTATAGTTTGAAATTTTTGATTGTAGACATGCCCAAAATGAGTAAAACCACCTATGTTTTGGTGTTGCATTTTTCAGAATTCAATTTATAAGAAAAGTGCATAAAGCTAGAATCTATTGATTGTAAATATGATCAAATAAGTAGAACTACCTTGAATATGTTGATTGTATTGGTGTTGCATTATTCAAAACAAAAAAATTATAGGAAATGTGTATAAAGTTTAAATGTTTGGATTTTAAACATGCTTGAAACAAGTAAAACCATTTTATTTTTGGTGTTGCATTATTCAAAACTTAGAAATTATAGGAAACATGCATAAATTTTGAATCATTCAATTTTAAACATTCTCAAAATAATTAAAATTGCTTAAGTTTTGTGTTTCATTATTTAAAACTAAAAAAACTAAAAGAAATGCACATAAACTTTGAATCATTTAATTTTAAACATGCTCAAAATGAGTAAAACTACAAAAAAAAAATTGTTGCGTTATTCAAAAATCAAATTATAAAAAAAATTACCATAATGTTTGAACATGCTCAAAATGAATAAAACTACCTAAGTTTTGGTGTAACATTATTCAAAACTCAAAAACTATAGGAAAGTCATAAATATTTTTATTCTTTTGGATTTTAAACATTTTCAAAACAAGTAAAATCATCTATGTTTTATTGTTGCATTTTTTAAAAATAAAAAATTATAATAATTGTGCATAAAGTTAGAATCTTTTAATTGTAAACATGCTCTAAAGAAGTAAAACTACCTAAGTTTTGGTCTTACATTATTCAAAACTCAAAAATCATAGGAAATGTGCATAAAGTCTGAATATTTAAGTTGTAAACATGTTTGAAATGAGTAAAATTGCCTATGTTTTGGTGTTGCATTTTCTAAACTCAAAAATTATAGGAAACATGCATAAAGTTTGAATATTTTGATTGTAAACATGCTCAAAATGAGTAAAAATGCTTATGTTTTGGTGTCACATTATTCAAAAGTCAAATTACAGGAAACATGCATAAAGTTTGAATCTTTTGATTTTAAACATGCTTGAAATGAGTTAAACTACCTAAGTTTCGATGTTGTATTATTCAAAACTCAAAAATTATTGGAAACATGCATAGAGTTTGTATATAATACCACTTAAATTTTATTGTTACACTATTCAAAACTCAAAAATTATAGGAAACATGCATAAAGTTTGTATATAATACCACTTAAATGTTATTGTTACACTATTCAAAACTCAAAAATTAGAGGAAATACAAATAAAATTTGAATCTTTTGATTTTAAACATGGTTGAAAGGAGTAAAATTGCCTATGTTTTGGTGTTACATTATTCATAACTCAAAAATTATAGGAAAGGCACATAAAGTTTGAATCTTTAATTTTTAAACATGCTCTAAATTAGTAAACTAGCCTATGTTTTATTATTGCATTATTCAAAACTCAAAAATTATAGGAAATATGCATAAATTCTAAATCTTTTGATTGTAAACATGCTTAAAATGAGTAAAACCACCTATTTTTTGGTGTTGCATTATTCAAAACTTAAAAATTATAGGAAACACACATAAAGTTTGAAACTTTTGATTGTAAACATGCTCAAAATGAGTAAAACCACCTATGTTTTGGTGTTGTATTATTTAAAACTCAAAAATTATAGAAAATGTACATAAAGTTTTAATCATTTGATTATAAACATCCTTTATAAAAGTAAAAAAAGCTTAAGTTTTAGTGTTGCATTATTCAAAACTCAAAAATGATAGGAAACATGCATAAAGTTTGAATCTTTTAATGGTAAACATGCTCAAAATAAGTAAAAATGCATAATTTTGGTATCTCATTATTTATAACCCAAATTATTAGAAATACACATAAATTTTGAATCTTTTGATTGTAAACAACCTCAAAATGTGTAAAACTACCTATGTTTTGGTTTTGCATTATTATAAATACAAAAATTTTAGGAAACACACATAAAGCTTGAATATTTTGATTGTAAACATGATAAAAATGAGTAAAACCACATAAGTTTTGATGTCGCTTTATTAAAAACTTGAAAATGATAAGAAACATGCATAAAGTTTGAATATTTTAATTATAAATATGCTTGAAATGAGTAAAACTACCTAGAGTTTGGTGTTGCATTATTCAAAAGTAAAAAAATATAGGAAACATGGATAAAGTTTGAATCCTTTGATTATAAACATGCTCAAAATGAGGAAAATCACCTAAATTTTGGTGTTGTATTATTCAAAACTCAAGAATGATAGGAAATGTGCCATAAAGTTTGAATATTTTGATTGTAAACATCCTTGGAATGAGTAAAACTACCTATGTTTTGGTTTTGCATTATAAAAAAACTCAAAAATCATAGGAAACATACATAAAGTTTGAATCTTTTCTTTGTAAACATGCTTAAAATGTGTAAAATCACATAAGTTTTGATGTTGCATTATTCAAAACTCAAAAATTATAGGAAATACACATAAAGTTTAAATATTTTAATTGTAAACATGCTTGAAATGAGTAAAACAACCTAAATTTTGGTGTTGCATTATTCAAAACTCAAAAATTATAGGAAAAACTCTTCAAATCTGAATCTTTTGATCTTAAAACATACTCAATATGAGTAAAACAACTTAAGTTTTGGTGATAGATTATTCAAAACTCAAAAAATGTAGTAAATGTGCATAAAGTTTAAATCTCTTGATTGTAAACATGCTCAAAATGATTAAAAATGCTTAAGATTTGATGTTGCATTATTAAAAACTTAAAAATTGTAGGAAACACACAAAGTTTGAATCTTTCAATTGTAAATATGCTCAAAACATGTGAAACTACCAAAGTTTTGGTGTTGCATTATTTAGATCTCATAATTTTTAGGAAACATGCTTAAATTTTGAAATATGTTTAAAATTACCTATGTTTTGGTATTTCATTTTTCAAAACTAAAAAATTATAAGAAATGTACATAATGTTTGAATATTTTGATTGTAAACATGCTCTAAATGTGTAAAACCACCTAATTTTTGGTGTTACATTATTCAAAACTCAAAAAACTTATGAAACACACATAAATTTTGAATCTTTTGATTGTAAACATGCTCGAAACAAGTAAAGTCAATTAAGTTTTAGTGTTGCATTACTGAAAACTCAAAAATTAAAAAAAAAATGTGCAAAAAGTTTTGATATTTTGATTGTAAACAAGCTCAAAATGAGTAAAACCATACAAGTTTTGGTCTTGCATTATTAAAAACTAAATAATTACATTATACATGCATAAAGTTTATATATTTTGATTGTGAACATGCTATAAATGAGTAAAACTACCTTGATTTTGGTGTCGCATTATTCAAAACTCAAAAATTATAAGAAAAATGCATAAAGTTTGAATCTTTTGATTGGAAACAAGATCAAAACGAGTAAAATTGTATAAGTTTTGGTGTTGCATTATTCAAAACTCAAACATTATAGGAAAATCAAATAAGATTTGAATCTTTTGATTATAAACATGCTCTAAACAAGTAAAACCACATAAGTTTTGGTGTAGCATTATTCATAATCCAAAATTATAGAAAACAAGTATAAATTTTTATTCTTTTAATTGTAAACATGCTCAAAATGAGTTAAACTACTTAAGGTTTGATGTTACATTATTCAAAAGTTAAAAGTTATAGGAAACACAGATCAAGTTTGAATCACTTGATTGAAACATGTTCAAAATGACTAAAACCTCCAAAGTTTTTGTGTTGCATTATTTAAAATTAAAAAATTATAATAAACACACATAAAGTTTGAATCATTTGATTGTAAACATGCTCAAAATGAGTAAAAGTATCTAAGTTTTGGTGTCACATGATTCAAAACTCAAAAATTATAGGAAAAGCATGTAAAGTTTGAATCATACTCTAAACAAATAAAACTGCTTAAGTTTTGGTGTTCCATTATTCAAAACTCAAAAATTATAAGAAATACACGTAAATTTTAAATCTTTTGATTTTAAAAATGCTCAAAATGAGTAAAACAACCTAAGTTTATGTGTTGCATTATTCAAAACTCAAACAATATAGGAAACATCTACAAAGTTTGAATCTTTTAGTTTTAAACATGTAGGAAATGAGAAAAACTACCTAATTTTTGGTGTTGCATTATTCCAAACTCAAAAAATTTAGGAAACGTGCATAAATTTTGAATCATTTGATTGTAAACAAGATCAAAACGAGTAAAAATGATTATATTTTGGTGTCACATTATTCAGAACTCAAATTATAGGAAACATGCATAAAGTCTAAATCTTTTGACTAAAAACATGTTAGAAATGAGTAAAACCACTTGTATTAGTGTTTCATATTCAAAACCAAAAAATTATAGGAAATGCACATAAAGTTTGATTCATTTGATTTTAAACATGCTCAAAATGAGTAAAACCACCTAACTTATAGTGTTACATTATTCAAAATGAAAAATTACAGGAAATGCACATAGAGTTTGAATCTTTTGATTTTAAACATGCTTGAAATGAGTAAACCCACCTAATTTTTTATGTTACATTATTACAAACTTAGAAATTATATAAAATGTTTATAAAGTTTGAATATTTTGATTTTAAACATGCTTGAAAAGAGTAGAACCATTTAAATTTTGGTGTTGCATTATTCAAAACTAAAAGAATGTAGAAAACACACATAAAGTTTGAATATTTTAAATTTAAACATGATCAAAATGAGTAAAACCGCTTAAGTTTTTTTTTTTGTGTTGCAATATTTAAAACTCAAAAATTATAACAAATGCACATAAAGTTTGAATCTTTTAATTTTAAATTTGCTTGAAATGTGCAAAAAAGTTTAATCTATCTTGTTGCATTATTCAAAACTTAAAAATTATTAAAAAAAATATCAATAAAGTTGGTATGTTTTGATTTCAAACATGATCAAAATGAGTAAAATCACTTAAGTTTTATTATTGCATTATTCAAAACTCAAAAAATAAAGGAAATGTGCATAAAATTTAAACATGCTCAAAATGAGTAAAACGACATAAGTTTTGGTGTTGCATTATTCAAAACTCAAAAATTATAGGAAACAGGCATACAGTTTGAATCTTTTAATTGTAAACATGTTGAAAATAAGTAAAAATGCTTATGTTTTATTGTTACATTATTCAAATCTCAAAAACTATAGGAAATATGCATAAAGTTTGAATTTTTTTATTATAAACATGCTCGAAATGAGCAAAACTATGTAAGTTTTGGTGTTGCATTATTCAAAACTCAAAAATTATAAGAAACATGCATAAAGTGTGAATATTTTGAAGGTAAACATGCTAGAAATGAGTAAAACCACAAAACTATTTGTGTTGCATATTTAAAACTCAAAAATTATAGGAAATGTGCATAAAGTTTGAATCTTTTGATTTTAAACATGCTCAAAATGAGTAAAAATGAATAAGTTATGGTGTTGCATTATTCAAAATTAAAAATTATAGGAAATGCAGATAATGTTTGAATCTTTTGATTTTAAACATGATTGAAATGGGTAAAACTACTTAAATTTTAGTGTTACATTATTCAAATCTCAGAAATTATATGAAATGTGCATAAAGTTTGTATTTTTTGATTATAAACATGCTTGAAATGAGTAAATCCATTTAAGTTTTAGTGTTGTATTATTCAAAACTCAAAAATTGTAGAAAACAATCAAAAAGTTTGAATGTTTTGATTTTAAACATGCTCAAAATGAGTAAAACTACATAATTTTTTGTGCTGCATTATTTCAAACTCAAAAATTACAAGAAATGTAATAAATTTTTAATCTTTTGATTGTAAACATGATCAAATCAAGTAAAACCATCTTTGTTTTACTATTGCATTATTCAAAACTAAGAAATTATAGGAAACGTGCACAAAGTTTGAATATTCTGATTGTAAACATGCTTGAAATGAGTAAAGCTATCTAAATTTTGGTGTTGCATTATTCAAAACTCAAAAATTATAGGAAACATGCATAAATTTTGAAGATGCTCAAAATGAGTAAAATTGCCTAAGTTTTGGTGTTGCATTAGTCAATTCTAAAAAAATATGGGAAACAACCATAAAGTTTGAATCTTTTGATTGTAAACATGCTCAAAATGCGTAAAACTACTTATGTTTTGTTGTTGCATTATTTAAAACTTAAAAATTATAGGAAATGCACATAAAATTTAAATCTTTTAATTTTAAAAATGCTCAAAATGATTAAATCTATCTAAGTTTTGGTGTTGCATTATTCAAAACTCAAAAATTATAAAAAATAAATATAAAGTTTGAAAACTTTGATTGTAAACATGTTTGAAATGAGTAAAAATGCATATGTTTTGGTGTCGCATTATTTAAAACTCAAATTATAGGAAACATGCATAAAGCTTGAATCTTTTGATTGTAAACATGCTCAAAATGAGTAAAACTAGCTATGTTTTGGTTTTGCATTATTCAAAACTCCATCATTATAAAAAACATGCTTAAATATAGGACAAGCGCATAAAGTTTGAATATTTTGATTCTAAACATGCTTTAAATGAATAAAATTGCATATGTTTTATTATTCATTATTCAAAACTCAAAAATTATAGGAAATGCACATAATGTTTGAATCTTTTGATGAATAAAATGTATAAAATTAACTAAGTTTTGGTGTTGGATTATTCAAACTCAAAAATAATGGAAAATGTGCATCAATTTGGAATCTTTTGATGGTAAACATGCTTTGAAATGAGTAAAACTACCTATGTTTTGGTGTTGGAATATTCAAAACTCAAAAATTATTGGAAATGTGCATAAAGTTTGAATCTTTTGATGGTAAACATGCTCAAAATGAGTAAAATGCCTAAGTTTTGGTGTCTCATTATTCAAAACTCAAATTATAGGAAATAAACATAAAGTATGAATCATTTGATTGTAAACATCCTTGAAATGAATAAAACTACCTATGTTTTAGTTTTGCATTATTAAAAACACAAAAATTATAGGGAACACACATAAAATTTAATATTTTTTATTGTAAACATTCTCTAAACAAGTAAAATTGCCTATGTTTTGATGTTGCATTATTCAAAACTCAAAAAATATAGGAAACATGTATAAATTTTGAATATTCTGATTGTAAACATGCTTGAAATGAGTAAAGCTATCTAAATTTTTGTGTTGCATTATTCAAAACTCAAAAATTATAAGAGACATGCATAATGTTTGAAGATGCTCAAAATGAGTAAAACTACCTATGTTTTGGTGTTGTATTATTCACTTCTCAAAAATTATAGGAAATAACCATAAAGTTTTAATCTTTTGATTGTAAACATGCTCAAAATCAGTAAAACCATTTATGTTTTGTTGTTGCATTATTTAAAACTTAAAAATTATAGGAAATGCACTTAAAGTTTAAATATTTTAATTGTAAACATGATCAAAATAAGTAAATCTACCTAAGTTTTAGTGTTGCATTATTTAAAACTCATAAATTATAGAACATGTATATAAAGTTTGAAACTTTTGATTGTAAACATGTTCAAAATGAGTAAAAATGCATATGTTTTGGTGTCACATTATTGAAAACTCAAATTATAGGAAACATGCATAAAGCTCAAATCTTTTGATTATAAACATGCTCTAAATGAGAAAAACTACCTATGTTTTGGTTTTGCATTATTAAAAACTCAAAAACAATAGGAAATGCACAAAAAATTTGAATGTTTTGATTGTAAACATGCTTCAAATGAATAAAATTGCATATGTTTTATTATTGCATTATTCAAAACTCAAAAATTATAGAAAATGCACATAATGTTTGAATATTTTGATTGTAAACATGCTCAAAATGAGTAAAACAACCTAAGTTTTGTTGTTGCATTATTCAAAAGTCAAAAATTATAGGGAACATGCATAAACAAAAAATATTTTGATTGTAAACATGATTAGAATGAGTAAAAATGCCTATGTTTTGGTGTTGCATTATTCAAACTAAAAAATTATGGAAAATGTGCATAAATTTGAAATCTTTTGATAGTAAACATACTTTGAAATGAGTAAAACTACCTATGTTTTGGTGTTGCATTATTCAAAACTCAAAAATTATTAGAAATGTGCATAAAATGTGAATCTTTTGATGGTAAACATGCTCAAAATGAGTAAAAATGCCTAAGTTTTGGTGTCTCATTATTCAAAAATCAAATTATAGGAAAGAAACACAAAGTATGAATCTTTTGATTGTAAACATCCTTGAAATGAATAAAACTACCTATGTTTTAGTTTTGCATTAATAAAAACACAAAAATTATAGGGAACACACATGAAATTTAACACTTTTGATTGTAAACATTCTCCAAACAAGTAAAATTGTCTATATTTTGATGTTGCATTATTCAAAACTCAAAAAATATAGGAAACATGCATAAAGTTTGAATATTATGATTGTAAACATGCTTGAAATGAGTAAATCTATCTAAATTTTTGTGTTGCATTATTCAAAACTCAAAAATTATAGGAGACATGCAAAATGTTTGAAGATGCTCAAAATGAGTAAAACTACCTAAGTTTTGGTGTTGTATTATTTCACTTGTCAAAAATTATAGGAAACAGCCACAAAGTTTTAATCTTTTGATTGTAAACATGCTCAAAATGAGTAAAACTACTTATGTTTTGTTGTTGCATTATTTGAAACTTAAAAATTATACAAAATGCACATAAATTTTGAATCTTTTGATTGTAAACATGCTCAAAATGAGTAAATATACCTAAGTTTTGGTGTTGCATTATTTAAAACTCAAAAATTATAGAACATGCATATAAAGTTTGAAACTTTTGATTGTAAACATGTTCAAAATGAGTAAAAATGCATATGTTTTGGTATCACATTATTCAAAACTCGAATTATAGGTAACATGCATAAATCTCAAATATTCTGATTTTAAACATGCTCAAAATGAGTAAAACTACCTATGTTTTGGTTTTCCATTATTAAAAACTCAAAAATGATAGGAAACACACATATAGTTTGAATCTTTTGATTGTAAACATGCTTCAAATGAATAAAACTACATATGTTTTATTATTGCATTATTCAAAACTTAAAAATTAGAGAAAATGCACATAATGTTTGAATCTTTTGATTGTAAGCATGCTCAAAATGAGTAAAACCACCTATGTTTTATTGTTGCATTATTCAAAACTCAAAAATTATAGGGACCATTCATAAATAAAAAAATATTTTGATTGTAAACATGCTTAGAATGAGTAAAACTGCATATGTTTTTGTGTTGCATTATTCAAACTCAAAAATTATGGAAAATGTGCATAAATTAGGAATCTTTTGATGGTAAACATGCTTTGAAATGATTAAAACTACATATGTTTTGGTGTTGCATTATTTAAAACTCAAAAATTATTGGAAATGTGCATAAAGTTTGAATCTTTTGATGGTAAACATGCTCAAAATGAGTGAAAATGCATATGTTTGGGTGTCTCATTATTTAAAACTCAAATTATAGGAAATAAACATAAAGTATGAATATTTTGATTGTAAACATCCTTGAAATGAATAAAATTGCCTATGGTTTGGTTTTTCATTATTAAAAACACAAAAATTATAGGGAACAAACATAAAATTTAACACTTTTGATTGTAAGCATGCTCCAAACATGTAAAATTACCTGATTTTTATTGTTGCATTATTTAGAACTCAAAAAATATAGGAAACATACATAAAGTTTGAATATTCTGATTATAAACATGCTTGAAATGAGTAAAGCTATTTAAATTTTGGTGTTGCATTATTCAAAACTCAAAAATTATAAGAGGCATGCAAAAGCTTGAAGATACTCAAAATAAGTAAAACTACCTAAGTTTTTGTGTTGCATTATTCAATTCTCAAAAATTATAGGAAACAGCCATAAGGTTTGAATCTTTTCATTGTAAACTTGCTCAAAATGAGTAAAACCACTTATATTTTATTATTGCATTATTTAAATCTTGAAAATTTTGAATCTTTTGATTGTAAACATGCTTAAAATGAGTAAATCTACCTAAGTTTTGGTGTTGCATTATTCAAAACTTAAAAATTATAGAACATGCATATAAAATTTGAAACTTTTGATTGTAAACATGTTTGAAATGAGTAAAAAATGCATATGTTTTGGTGTCGCATTAGTCAAAACTCAAATTATTGGAAACATGCATATAGCTCAAATCTTTTGATTGTAAACATGATCGAAATGAGTAAAACTACCTATCTTTTGGTTTTGCATTATTTAAAACGCAAAAAATGATAGGAATGGCACATAAAGTTTGAATCTTTTGATTGTAAACATGCTTCAAATGAATAAAACTGCATATATTTTATTATTGCATTATTCAAGACTCAAAAATTATAGGAAATGCACATAAAGTTTGAATCTTTTGATTGTAAACATGCTCAAAATGAGTAAAATAGCTTAAGTTTTGTTGTTGCATTATTAAAAACTCAAAAATTATGGAAACATGTAAAAATAAATAATCTTTTGATTGTAAACATGCTCAAAATGAGTAAAACTGCCTATGTTTTAGTGTTGCATTATTCAAACTCAAAAATTATAGAAAATGTGCATAAATTTATAATCTTTTGATGTTAAACATGCTTTAAAATGAGTAAAACAACCTATACTTTGGTGTTGCATTATTCAAAACTCAAAAATTATTGGAAATGTGCGTAACGTTTGAATCTTTTGATAGTAAACATGCTCAAAATGAGTAAAAAATGCCTAAGTTTTGGTGTCTCATTATTTAAAACTTAAATCATAGGAAATAAACATGAATTATGAATCTTTTGATTATAAACATCCTTGAAATGAATAAAAGTAGCTATGTTTTGGTTTTACAATATTAAAAATAGAAAAATTATAGGGAACACACATAAAATTTGACACTTTTGTTTGTAAACATGCTCCAAACAAGTAAAACTAACTATTTTCTATTGTTGTAATATTCAAAACTCAAAAATTATAGGAAACATGCATAAATTTTGAATATTTTTATCGTAAACATGCTTGAAATAAGTAAAGCTATCTAAATTTTGGTGTTGCATTATTCAAAACTCAAAAATTATAAGAGACATGCATAAAGTTTTAATCTTTTTATTGTAAACATGCTCAAAATAAGTAAAAATACCGAAGTTTTGGTGTTGTATTATTCAAAACTCAAGAATTATAAGAAATACACATTAATTTTGACTCTTTTAATTGTAAACATGATAAAAATGAGTAAAACCACCTACATTTTGGTGTTGAATTATTAAAAACTCAAAAATTATAGGAAATGTGGATAAAATTTGTATCGTTTGATTTTAAAAATGCTCAAAATGAGTAACAAAACTTGAGCTTTGGGGCTGCATTATTTAAAACTCAAATAATATAGGAAACATGCATACATTTTGAATATTTTGAATGTAAACATACTCAAAATGATTAAAACTGCCTACACTTGAGTGTTGCTTTACTCAAAACTCTTAAATTATACTAAATTCACATAAATTTTAAATATTTTAATTGTAGACATGCTCTAAATAAGTAAAATTACCTAAGTTTTGGTGACGCATTATTCAAAAATAAAAAAATAAAGGAAATGTGCATAAAGTTTGAATATTCTTTTGTAAACATGCCCAAAATGAGTAAAACTACTAAATTATTGGTGTTGAATTATTCAAAAATTAAAGGAAACATGTATAAAATTTGAATCTTTTGATTTTAAACATGCTCAAAATGAGTAAAATCACCTATGTTTTGGTGTTTCATTATTCAAAACTCAATAATTATAGGATACATGCATAAAATTTGAATCTATTGATTGTAAACATGCTCAAAATGAGTAAAATGGCATATGTTTTGGTGTTGAAATATTCAATACCAAAAAATTATAAGAAACATGCATGAATTTTAAATCTTTTGATTGTAAACATGCTCGAAATGAGTAAAAGTATTTAAGTTTTGGTGTTACATTTTTTAAAACCAAAAAAGTATAGAAGTGCATAAAGTTTGAATCTTTTGATTTTAAAAATGCTTGAAATGAAGAAAACCACCTAAGTTTTGGTGATACATTATTTAAAACTCAAATAGTATAGGAAACATGCAAAAAAATTGAATCTTTTGATTGTCAACAATCATGAAGCAAGATAAACTAAGTTTTCTTGTTATATTATCCTAAAATAAAAAATTATAGGAAACACACATAAAGTTTGAATCTTTTAATTGTAAACATTTTGAAAATGACTAAAACCACCTAAATTAAGGTGTTACATTATTTAAAATTAAAAAATTATGGGAAATTCGCATAAAGTTTGAATCTTTTGATTTTAAACAAGTAAAAAGACTTAATTTTTGGTGTTACATTAATCAAAACTCAAAAATTCTAGGCAACACCCATAAAGTATGTATTTTTTGATTTGAAACATGCTCAAGATGAACAAAACTGCTTAAATTTTGTTTTTAAACTATTCAAAACTCAAAAATTATAAGAAACATGCATAAAGTTTGAACATGCTCAAAATCAATAAAACTACCTAAGTTTTTGTGTTGCATTATTCAAAACTCCAAAATTATAGGAAAGGTGCATAAAGTTTGAATCTTTTAATTGTAAACATGCTCACAATGAGTAAAACCACCTATGTTTTATTATTGCATTACTCAAAACACAAAAATTATAGGAAATGTGTATAAAGTTTGAATATTTTGATTGTAAACATGTCGAAAATGAGTAAAAATGCCTAAGTTTGGGTGTTGCATTATTCAAAACTAAAAAATTATAGGAAATGTACATAGAGTTGAATCTTTTGATTATAAACATGCTTGAAATGAGTAAAACCACCTAAGTTTTGGTGTTGCATTATTCAAAACTTAAAAATTATAAGAAATGCACATAAATTTTGAATCTTTTGATTGTAAATGTGCTTAAAATTATTAAAAATACCAATGTCTTGGTGTCATATCCTTCAAAACTCAAATTATAGTAAACATTCATAATGCTTGAAGATTGTAAACATTATTCAATCAAGTAAGACTACTTATTTTTTAGTTTTGCATTATTAAAAACTCAAAAATTATAGGAAACACCCATAAAGTTTGAATCTTTTGATTGTAAACATGCTCAAAATGAGTAAAACTGCCAAAGTTTTGGTGTTGCATTATTCAAAACTACAAAATTATAGGAAACAAGCATAAAGTTTGTATATTTTGATTTTAAACATGTTTGGAATGAATAAAACCTCATAAGTTTTGTTGTTACATTATTCAAAACTCAAAAATGATAGGAAATGTGCATACATTTTGAATCTTTTCATTTTGAACATGCTCAAAATGAGTAAAACTACCTAAGTTTTGGTGTTACATTATTCTAAACCTAAAAAAATTATAGAAAATGCAATTTTTTTTTGAATCTTTTGATTGCAAACATGTTAGAAATGAGTAAAAGCACCTACGTATTTGTGTTGTATTATTGAATATTTTGATTGTAAACATGCTCAAAATGAATAAAACTACCTATGTTTTGGTGTTGTACTATTTAAAACTAAAAAATTATAGGAAACACACAAAATTTGAATCTTTTGATTGTAAACATGCTCGAATTGAGTAAAACTGCTAAAGTTTTGGTGTTGTATTATTTAAAACTAAAAATTTATAGGAAAGGTGCATAAATTTTAAATCTTTTGATTGCAAACATGCTCAAAATGAGCATAAAGTTTAAATATTTTGATTTTAAATCTTTTGATTGCCAACATGCTCAAAATGCACAAAAATTATAGGAAACATAGATAAATTTTGATTCTTTTGATTGTAAACATGATCAAAATAATAAAACTACCTGAGTTTTGGTGTTGAATTATTTAAAACTCAAAAATTTTAGGAAACACACATAAAGTTTATATGTTTTGATTTTAAACATGTTCAAAATGAGTAATACAATTTAAATTTTATTGTTTTATTATTCAAAACTCAAAAATTATAGGAAACATAGATAAAGTTTGAATCTTTTGATTTTAAACATGGTTGAAATGAGTAAAACTATCTTAGTTTTGATGTTTCATTATTCAAAAATAAAAAATTATAGGAAACATGCATAAATTTTGAATCTTTTGATGGTAAATATGCTCAAAATGAGTAAAAATGCATTATTCAAAACTCAATTATAGGAAATATGCATAAAGTTTGAATCTTGTGATTGTAAACATCTTCAAAATGAGTAAAACTAGCTATGTTTTGGTTTTACATTATCAAAAACACAAAAATTATGGGAAACACTAATAAACTTAGAATCTTTTCATTGTTAACATGCTCAAAATGAGTAAAACTAAGTTTTGATGTTGCATTTTTCAAAACTCAAAACTTATAGGAAACACACATAAAATATGAATCATTTAACTGTAAACATGCTTGAAATGAGTAAACCTACCTAAATTTTGGTGTTGCATTATTCAAAACTCTAAAATTATAGGAAATTAACATAAATTTTAAATGTTTTGATTGTAAACATGCTCTAAATGAATATAGCCACCTAAGTGTTGGTGTTACATTAATGAAAACTCAAAAATTATAGGAAACATGCATAAATTTTGAGTCTTATGATTGTAAACATGCTCAAATGAGTAAAACCATCTAAGTTTTGTTGTCAAATTATTCAAATCTAAAGAATGATGGGAAATTCACATGAAGTTTTAATCTTTTGATTGTAAATATGCTTAAAATAATTAAAATCACTTAAGTTTTGGTGTTGCATTATTCAAAACTCAAAAAGTATAGGATTTGCATGTATCCTCACTCAAAATGAGTAAAACTACCCAAGTTTTGTTGTTGTATTATTCAAATCTAAAAAAATATAGGATACATGCATAAGTTTGATTTTTAATATTTAAAACATACTAGAAATGACTAAAATCACCTAAGTTTTGCTGTTACATTATTCAAAACTCAAAAAGTAAAAGAAATATGCATAAAATTTGATTCTTTCGATTGTAAACATGCTCAAAATGAGTAAAACCATCCAAGTTTTGGTGTTGAATTATTCAAAACACAAAAATAATAGGAAAAATGGATAAAGTTTGAATCTTTTGAATGTAAACATGCTCAAAATGAGTAAAACCACCTATATTTTCAAGTTAGAATATTCAAAACTAAAATATTATAAAAAATGTGCATAAATTTTGAATCTTTTGATTATAAACATGCTCTAAATGAGTAAAACCATCTATGTTTTGGTGTTGCATTATTCAAAACTCAAAAATATAGGAAAAGTGCATACATTTTAAATTTTATGATTGTAAACATGCTCTAAACAAGTAAAACTACCTAATTTTTGGTGTTGCATTATTCAAAACTCAACAGTTATAGGAAATACGCTTAAAGTTTTAATATTTAAATTGTAAACATGCCTGAAATGAGTAAATCTACTTAAGTTTTGATGTTGCATTATTCAAAACTCAAAAATTATAGAAAACACACATAAAGTTTGAATCTTTTGATTGTAAACATGCTCAAAATGTGTAAAAACCACCTATGATTTGGTGTTGCATTATTTAGAAGTCAAAAATTATGGGATACATGCATAAAGTTTGATTCTTTTGATTGTAAACATGCTAAAAATGAGTAAACCCACCTAAGTTTTGGTGTTACATTATTCAAAACTCAAAAATTAAAGGGAATGCACGTAATTTTGAATATTTTGATTGTAAACATGTTGGAAATAAGTAAAACCATCTAAGTTTTGGTGTTACATATTTAAAAACTAAAACATTCTAAGAAATGGGCATAAAGTTTGAATCTTTTGATTGCAAACATGATAGAAACTATTGGAAATTAGTCCTAACATTTTAAAATAAAATAAAATAATATATTAGATAATTATAAGTGATTTATTTAAATCACATAGAATAGGGGTTTGTGATAAGTTATTAGGATATTTTACAAGATTAGTTTTATCTCCTATTTTTTATGAGATTATAGTCCTATAAATGTAACACATTACATTTGAATAAACAAGTTTTTGTGATTGACAATTTAGTGTGCTCTACACATACCAAAGCCTTGGGCTCTTCTCCATTACTGGGGTAAATTCTATTAGTGGTATTAGAGTAGGCCCATCCTAGACCTCTCTAAAAAAATTAGGCCTTGTTCATCCTAGAGCTAAGTAGTGCAGATCCTGTGTGAAAGCTCTCTCATTTGATAGACTTTGCATCATGACTTGATATTGAAATATCAATGCAGACCATGGGATCATAAATCTCATTAAAATTATTTTTATATCATTCATTTGATGATAAATCTCTATAAAATTATTTTTATACATATATTTTGATGTATATTTTTGGTTTTCTATTTGTAAATCTCTATACGAGGGATTATAGCATGGCCATACTACTCAGATCAGGGTTTATTTGTTTTTGTCTACATTGGCACTACATTAATTATGATTCATTATGCATCAATGTCAACTAGCTGTAGATTCAAATATTCATGTCTGAGTCATATTAGCTAGTCGCATCTATCATCCATACAAGAAAGACATAAAATCCAAGTTGAGGAGTATAATAAGGACAAATCTCAGTGAAACTTATTATATATTTTATTTATGAAGAGATATGGTCTTGATCCTCCCTACTCACCTTTCAAATTGACCTAATTAAATGCAGTTATTGTTTTCTTTAAATGGTTTCTCCTCCATGGTGTTTTATGCATTAGCACATCTCCACCAAATCGACACCTCCACACATGACTCTACATTTGGTGTTTAGCACTGGGTTCTCTAAACTTAACTTCTAGTTGTAAGTTTATTTCACAGCAACATCAACAATTCTATCTTTACTTCATCACTCCATTTGATCTTTGATGAATTTAGATTGGTTATTCTCTTTTAGGTTTGACTAGAAAGTGCCCTGCATCATATCTTTGCCAAGTCTTTGCTAAGCGTTCAACTCAGTTCCAGTATCATCTCACCTTGGTGATGGAGAAGTAGACTATGTTTCCCATCAACATATATATTTAGGGAATGCAACTCATGATTGCTACAACTTTTATCATCAACACCTCCATCCAAACTCTAAGATTTTATCCTATAGATCTATTAATTTTCTATAGCCCTCTTCACAACTCACTCCATTCTCTCTGCATCGATGACCTCCTTTGTCCTATGGTTGCACAGATCTCCACTCATTTCATTGAGCACCACCTCTCTATTTTCAGTGGCTTCATTCCCAATCTATGACTTCACTCCCATAGAATGGTGACCTGATCAGGCTTAGCTTTCCTTCAAATGGCTCCAATATAATCCAAGCATCACCGTCGATCTTTGCAGGCAAATAAAGATAAAGATAGAAGTCTCTTATTCTTAGGGATTTGTTTGTCTATTTCAGATTTACAATTAAATATATTATTTTTATTATAGGTTTAATTTCTAATAATAACTTTAGCTATATTATAATTTTTTCATGTCCATTAGTTTTAGCAGTTTGTTTTCATATTCAGATTAAAATAGATTTATTTATGATATTGGAATAACAATGTAAACCATATGGAATTCCATTATCATTTTTTTAAATGTATTTAGATACATTTTTGGGTGCACCTTATGTCCACATTCATGTGGGGCAATTTTAGGTGTATGTTAGAACTAAAGGGGGGATGTTGGGAATTAGTCCTAACATCTGAAAATAAAATAAAATAATATATTAGATAATTATAAGTGATTTAATTAAATCATGTAGATTAGGGGCTTATGATAAGTTATTAGGAAATTTTATGGGATTAGTTTTACCTCCTATTTTTTAGGAGATTGTAGTCCTATAAATGTAACACATTACATTCGAATAAACAAGTTTTTGTGATAGACAATTTAGTGTGCTTTGCACATATCATAGCCTTTTGCTCTTCTTCATTAATGGGGTAAATCCCCATAGAGACAAGTAAAATTGCCTAAGTTTTGGTGTTGCATTATTTAAAATTAAAAAATTATAGGAAATGCATATAAATTTTGAATCTTTTGATTTTAAAAATGATTAAAATGAGTAAAAACATGTAAGTTTTGGTGTTTTATTATTCAAAACTAAAATAATATAGGAAATATGCATAAAATTTTAATCTTTTGATTGTAAACATGCTCAAAATAAATGAAACTACCTAAGTTTTGGTGTTGCATTTTTAAAAACTCAAAAATTATAGGAAAAGTGCAAAAAGTTTGAATCTTTTGATTTTAAACATGCTCAAAGTGAGTAAAACCACCTAAGTTTTGGTGTTGCATTATTCAATACTCAAAAATTATAGGAAACATGCAAAAATTTTGAATCTTTTGATTGTAAACATGCTTGAAATGAGTAAAATCACCTGTGTTTTGGTGTTGCATTATTCAAAACTCAAAAATTATAGGAAGGTCACATAAATTTTTAATTTTTTGATTGTCAACATGCTCAAAATTATTAAAACCACACAAGTTTTGGTGTTGAATTATTGAAAACTCAAAAATTATAGGATACACACATAATGTTTGAATCTCTTGATTGTAAAAATGCTTGAAATGAGGAAAAGAGTGAATTTTTAGTGTTGCATTAATCAAAACTAAAAAAAATTAAGAAAAGGGTATAAAGTTTAAATCTTTTTATTGTAAACATGCTCAAAATCAGTAAAACCATCTAAGTTTTGATGATACATTTATCAAAATTAAAAAATTATAGGAAAAGTGCACAAAGTTTGAATACTTTAATTGTAAACATGATTGTAATGAGTAAAACCACCTAAGTTTTGTTGTTACATTATTAAAAACTCAAAAATTATAAAAAATAGGCATAAATTTTAAATCTTTAAATTGTAAACATGCTCAAAATGAGTAAAACCAGCTATGTTTTGGTGTTATATTTTTTAAGACTAAAAAATTATAGGAAAATTGCATAAAATTTGAATCTTTTGATAGTAAACATGCTCAAAATGAGTAAAACCATCTATGTTTTGGTGTTACATTATTCAAAACTAAAAAAATATAGGAAATGTGCATAAGGTTTGAATCTTTTGATTTTAAAAATGCTTGAAATGAGTAAAACCTTCTAGGTTTTGGTGTTGCATTATTCAAAACTCAAATAATATAGGAAACATACATAAAGTTTGAATATTTTGATTATAATAATGAATTAAATGAGATAAACCACTTAAGTTTTCTTGTTGCATTATTTAAAACTCAAAAATGATAGGAAACACATATAAAGTTTGAATATTTTGATTGTAAAGATGCTCAAAATGAGTAAAACCACCTATGTTTTGGTGTTGCATTATTCAAAAGTAAAAATTATAGGAAAAATGCACAAAGTTTGAATCTTTTGATTGTTCACATGCTTGGAATGAGTAAAACTACCTAAGTATTTGTGTTGCATTATTCAAAACTCAAAAATTATAGGAAAATTACATAAAGTTTTAATCTTTTGATTGTAAACATGCTCAAAATGATTAAAACCAACCAAGTTTTGGTGTTGAATTATTCAAAACTCAAAAATTATAGGATACACACATAATGTTTGAATCTCTTGACTATAAAAATGCTTGTAATGAGTAAAATAGTGTAAATTTTGGTGTTGCATTATTCAAAACTAAAAAAATATAAAAAAAGGGCATAAAGTTTGAATCCTCTGATTGTAAACATGCTCAAAATGAGTAAAACCATCTATGTTTTGATGATACATTTTTAAAAACTAAAAAATTATAGGAAAAGTGCATAAATTTTGAATATTTTAAATGTAAACATGATCGTAATGAGTAAAACCACCTAAATTTTGGTGTTACATTATTAAAAACTCAAAAATTATAAGAAACAGGCATAAATTTTGACTCTTAAATTTTTTTATGTTCAAAATGAGTAAAATCATCTATGTTTTGGTGTTATATTTTTTAAGAATAAAAAATTATAGGAAAATTGAATAAAATTTTAATCTTTTGATTGTAAACATGCTCGAAATGAGTAAAACTGCCTATGTTTTGGTGTTACATTATTCAAAACTAAAACATTATAGGAAATGTACATAAGGTTTGAATCTTTTGATTTTAAAAATGCTTGAAATGAATAAAAATTTCTAATTTTTGGTGTAGCATTATTCAAAACTCAAATAATGTAGGAAACATGCATAAAGTTTGAATATTTTGATTATAAACATGAATAAAATGAGATAAACTGGTTAAGTTTTCTTGTTGCATAATTTAAAACTCAAAAATTATAGGAAACACATATAAAGTTTAAATCTATTGATTGTAAACATGCTCAAAATGAGTAAAATTGTCTATGTTTTGGTGTTGCATTATTCATAAGTCAAAAATTATAAGAAAAATGATAAATTTTAAATCTTTTCATTGTTAACATGCTCGAAATGAGTAGAAATGCTTAAGTATTGGTGTTCCATTATTTAAAAATAAAAAATTATAGGAAACATGGATAAAGTTTAAATCTTTTGATTTTACACATGGTTGAAAATGAGTAAAACCATCTAAGTTATGGTGTTGCATTATTCAAAACTAAAAAATTATATGAAATACACATAAAGATTGAGTCTTTTGATTTTAAACATGCTTAAAATGACTAAAACCACCTAAGTTTTGATTTTGTTTTATTCAAAACTCAAATATTATTAGAAATGCACATAAAGATTGAATCTTTCTATTATAAACATGATCGAAATGAGTAAAAACCACATAAGTTTTGGTGTTACATTATTCAAAACTCAAAAACTATTTGAAACATGCAAAAAGTTTTGGAAATATTTTTGATTGTAAACATGCTAGAAATGAGTAAAATTGTCTAAGTTCTAGTGTTTCATTATTCAAAAACTAAAAACTCATAGGAAATATGCATAAATATTTAATCTTTTGATTGTAAACATGCTTGAAATGAGTAAAACTACCTAAGTTTTGGTGTTGCATTATTCAAAACTAAAGAAATAAAGGAAATACACATAAATTTTGAATCTTTTGATTGTACACATCCTCCAAATGAGTAAGATTGGCTATGTTTTGGTCTTTTAGTATTAAAAATACAAAAATTATAGGAAACACACATAAAGTTTGAATCTTTTCATTATAAATATGGTCAAAATGAGTAAAATTGCATAAGTTTTGATGTTGCATTATTCAAAACTCAAAAATTATAGGAAATACACATAAATTTTACATATTTTAAATGTATACATACTTGAAATTAGTAAAATTGCCTAAATTTTGGTGTTGCATCATTCAAAACTCAAACAATATAGGAAACACACATAAAATTTGAATCTTTTGATTGTAAACATGCTCAATATGCATAAAACCACTTAAGTTTTGGTGATAGATTATTAAAAAATCAATAAATATATTAAATGTGCATAATGTTTCAATATTTTGATTGTAAACATGCTTGAAATGAGAAAAAATGCTTAAGTTTTGATGTTGCATTATCCAAAACTCAAAAATTATAGGAAACACACATAAAGTTTGAATCTTTAGATTGTAAACATGCTCAAAATGAGTAACACTGCCAAAGTTTTGGTGTTGCATTATTCAAAATTATAAATTAAAGGAAACACACATAAATTTTGAATCTTGGGATTGTAAACATGCTCAAAATGAGTAAAACTACATATGTTTTGGTGATGCATTATTCAAAACTCAAAAATTATAGGAAACATGCATAAATTTTAAATCTTTAGCTTGTAAACATGATTTAAATGATTAAAATCACCTATGTTTTGGTGTTGCATTATTGAAAACTCAAAAATTATAGGAAATGTGAATAATGTTTAAATCTTTTGATTGTAAAGATGCTCTAAATAATCATAAAGTTCAATTTTTTTTATTATAAACATGGTAAAAATGAGTAAAACTGGTCATGTTTTGTGTTACATTATTAAAAACTCAAAAATTATCGCAAAAGGACATAAAGTTTGAATCTTTTGATTGTAAAGATGTTCAAAATGAGTAAAACCATGAAAGTATTACTATTGCATTATTCAAAACTCAAAAATAATAGGAAATGCATATAAAGATTGACTATTTTGATTTTAAACATGCTCAAAATGAGTAGAATCACCTATGTTTTGGTGTTACGTTATTCGAAACTCAAATGATTTAGGAAACACACATAAATTTTAAATGTTTTGATTGTAAACATGCTTGAAATGAGTAAAACAACCTAAGTTTTTGTGTTACATTATTCCAAACTCAAAAATTATACGAAATGTCCATAAAAATTCAATATTTTAAGTGTAAAAATGCTTAAAACAAGTAAAACCACCTAAATATGGTTGTTGCATTATTCAAAACTCAAATATTATAGGAAATGCCATTAAGTTTTAATCTTTTGATTGTAAACATGCTTGAAATGAGTAAAACGACCTTAGTTTTAGTGTTGTATTAGTCAAAACTAAAAAATTATAAGAAATGCAAATAAATTTTGAATCTTTTGATTGTAAACAGGCTCAAAATGAGTAAAAATTCCTAAGTTTTAGTGATGCATTATTCAAAACTCAATAATTATAGGAACCATGCATAAAATTTGAATATTTTGATTGTAAACATGCTTCAAATGAGTAAAAAAACCTATGTTTTATTGTTACATTATTCAAAATGCAAAAAATATAGAAAATGCACATAAATTTATAATCTTTTGATTGTAAACATGGTCAACACGAGTAAAACTGTATCACTAAAACTGGTCTTGTATTATTCAAAACTCAAAAAATATAGGAAACATGCATAAATTTTGAATATTTTAATTTAGAACATGCTCAAAAGGAGTAAAACCACCTATGTTTTGGTATTTCATTTTTCAAAACTCAAAAATTATATGAAACATGTTTAAAATTTCAATCTTTTAATTGTAAACATGCTTAAAATGAGCAAAACTGCCTATATTTTAGTGTTGCATTTTTCAAAACTCAAAAATTGTAAGAAATGCACATAAAGTTTGAATCTTTTGATTGTAAACATACTCAAATGCCTATGTTTTGGTGTCGCATTATTCAAATCTCAAATTATAGGAAACATGCATAAAACTTGAATCTTTTGATTATAAACATGTTAGAAACGAGTAAAACTACCTATGTTTTGGTTTTGAATTATTTAAAACTCAAAAATTATAAAAAACATGCATAAAGTTTTAACCTTTTGATTGTAAACATGCTTGAAACAAGTAAAACTTCCTAAGTTTTGGTGTTGAATTATTCATAATTGAAAAATTATAGGAACCACACATAAAGTTTGTATATTTTTATTTTAAACATGTTTAAAATGAGTAAAACCACTTATGTTTTATTGTTGTGATATTCAAAATTCAAAAATGATAGTAAACACACATAAAGTTTGAATCTTTTGATTGTAAACATGCTCAAAATGAGTAAAACCACCTAAGTTTTGGTGTTGCATTATTCAAAAATCAAAAATAGTAAGAAATGTGCATAAAGTTAGAATCTTTTGATTGTAAACATGCTCAAAATGAGTAAAACCACCTATGTTTTGGTGTTTCATTATTTAAATCAAAAAATTTATTGGAAACATAAATAAATTTCGAATCGTTTGATTATAAACATGCTCAAAATGAGTAAAATCACCTAGGTTTCAAAGTGTTACATTATTTTAAACTCAAAAATTATAGGAAACATGCATATAGTTTGAATATTTTGATTGTAAACATGATTGAAATGAGTAAAACCACCTAAGTTTAGGTGTTACATTACTCAAACCTCAAAAATTATAATAAATGCACATAAGATTTGAATCTTTTCATTGTAAACATGCTTAAAATGAGTAAAACTACCTATGTTTTAGTGTTGCATCATGTAAAACTAGAAAAATTATAAGAAACATGCATAAATTTTGAATCTTTTATTTGTAAACATTCTCAAAATGAATACAAGCACCTAAGTTTTGGTGTTGTATTATTAAAAACACAAAAATTATAAGAAATGTACATAAAGTTTGAATATTTCAATTGTAAGCATGCTCAAAATGAGTAAAACTACCTAAGTTTCATTGTTGGATAATTCAAAAATAAAAAAATTAGGAAACATGGATAAACTTTGAATCTTTTGATTGTAAACATGTTGAAAATAAGTAAAATTGCCTAATTTTTAGTGTTACATTATTTAAAACTCAAAAATTATAAGAAATATGCATAAAGTTTGAATCTTTCGATTATAAAAATGCTTGAAATGAGCAAAACTACCTAAGTTTTGGTGTTACATTATTCAAAACACAAAAATTATAAACATGCTTGAAATGAATAAAACCACCTAAGTTTAAATCTTTTGATTGTAAACATGCTTGAAATAAATAAAACTACCTATGTTTTGGTGTTGTATTATTCAAATCTAAAAAATTATAGGAAAAGTGTAAACAGTTTGAATCTTTTAATTGTAAACATGCTCAAAACAGGTAAACCTACCTATGTTTTTGTGTTACATTATTCAAAACTCCAAAATTATAGGATATGCACATAAATTTTAAATCTTTTGATTGTAAACATGCTCGAAATGAGTAAAATCACATAAGTTATGCTATTACATATTCAAAACTCAAAAATTATAGGAAACACACATAAAATTTGAATCTTTTGATTGTAAACATGCTCAGAATAATTAAAATTACCTAATTTTTATTATTTTATTATTCAAAACTTAAAATTTATAGGAAACACACATAAATTTAGAATCTTTTGATTATAAACATGCTTGAAACAAGTAAAACAACCTAGTTTTTGAAGTGTTACATTATTCAAAACACAAAAAAATTAGAAAACATGGGTAAAATTTGAATCTTTTGATTGTAAACATGTTTTAAATAAGAAAAACCATCTAAAATTTGGTGTTGCATTATTTAAAACTCAAAAAATTTAAGAAATGTGCATAAAGTTTGAATCTTTTGATTGTAAACATATACGAAATGAGTAAAACCACCTAAGTTTTTGGTGTTACATTATTCAAACCTCAAACATTATAAGCAACACATGTAAATTTTGAATCTCATAATTATGAACATGCTCAAAATGAGTAAAACCACCTACATTTTGGTGTTGAATTATTCAAAACACAAAAATTATATGAAACACACATAAAGTATGAATCTTTTGATTGTAAACATGCTCAAAATGAGTAAAACTGCCTAAGTTTTAGTGTTGCATTATTCATAACTCAAAAATTATAGGAAACACATAAAGATTGAATATTTTGATTGTAAACATACTCAAAACAAGTTAAAGCCCCTAAGTTTTGGTGTTGTATTATTCAAAACTCAAAAAATATAGGAAAAGTATATAAAGTTTGAATATTTTAATTATAAACATGATTAAAATAAGTAAAACCACCTATGTTTTGGTGTTGCATTATTCAAAACTCAAAAATTATAGGAAATATGCATAAACTTAAAATATTTTTATTGTAAACATGCTCGAAACAAGTAAAACCACCTAAGTTTTGGTGTTGTATTATTCAAAACTCAAAAATTATAGGAAAAGTGCATAAAGTTTGATTCCTTTGATTGTAAACATGCTCAAAATGAGTAAAACCACCTAGGTGTTGGTGTTACATTATTCAAAACACAAAAATTATAGAAAACAAGCATAAAGTTTGAATATTTTGATTGTAAACACGCTAAAAATAAGTAGAACCATCTATGTTCTATGTTTCACTATTTAAAACTTAAAAATTATAAGAAACATACATAAAGATTGAAGCTATTGATTGTAAACATGCTTGAAACTTATAAAAATACCAATGTTTTGGTGTTTCTTTATTCAAAACTCAAACATTATAGGAAATGTTTATAAAGTTTATATCTTTTTATTGTAAATATCATTGAAATGAGTAAAAACTCTTATGTTTATGTGTTGCTTTATTCAAAACTCAAAAATTATTAGAAACATGCATAACGTTTGAATCTTTTGATTGTAAACTTTATTAAAATGAGTAAAACTACCTAGGTTTTGGTGTTGCATTATTCAAAACTCAAAAATTATAGGAAACATGCATAAAGTTTAAATATTTTTTTATTGGAAACATCCTCCAAATGAGTAAAACTACCTACATTTTGGTGTTGCATTATTCAAAACTCAAAATGAGTAAAACCCATTGTGTTTTGGTGTTGCATTATTTAAAACTAAAAAATTATATGAAATCCACAAGAAGTTTGAATATTTTGATTGTAAACATGCTAAAAACAATTAAAATTGACTGAGTTTAATCTTTATTAAAAACTCAAAAATTATAGGAAATGCACATGAATTTTTAATCTTTTGATTTTAAAAATGCTTGAAATGAATAAAACCACTTAAGCTTGGGTGTTGCATTATTCAAAACTCAAATAATACAGGAAACATGCATAAAGTTTGAATATTTTGACTGTAAACATGCTCAAGAAGAGTAAAATTACCTACATTATGTGTTGCATTATTTAAAACTCAAAAATTATAGGAAACACACATAAAGTTTAAACATTTTGATGTAAACATGTTCAAAATGAGTAAAACCACCTAAGTTTTGGTGTTGCATTATTCAAAAATAAAAAATTATAGGAAAAGTGCATTAATTTTTAAATCTTTTATTTGTAAACATACTAAAAATGAGTAAAACCCCCTAATTATTGGTGTTGAGTTATTCAAAAATAAAAAATTAATGGGAAACATGAATAAATTTTGAATATTTTACTTTTAAACATACTTAAAATGAGTAAAACCACCTATGTTTGGGTGTTGTATTATTCAAAACTCAAATAATATAGGAAATACACATAAATTTCAATTTTTTTGAATGTAAACATGCTCAAAATGAGTAAAACTATCTAAGTTATTGTGTTGCATTATTTAAAACTCAAAAATTATAGGAAATGCATATAAAGTTTGAATATTTTTAATACAAACATGCTTGAAATGAGTAGAACTACCTAAGTTTTGGCGTTACATTATTCAAAACTCAAAAATTATAGGAAACATGCATAAAATTTGAATCTTTTAATTGTAAAGATGCTCAAATTTAGTAAAACCACCTAAGTTTTGCTATTGCATCATTCAAAAAAATAATTTTAGAAAACGTTCAAAAAGTTTGAATCTTTTAATTGTAAACATGCTCAAAATGAGTAAAATCATTTGACTTTTTTTTTTTTGCATTATTCAAAACTCAAAAATTATAGGAAAAGTGCATAAAGTTTTAATCTCTTGATTGTAAACATGCTCAAAATGAGTAGAACCACCAATATTTTGGTATTGCATAACTCAAAACTCAAAAAATATGGGATACACACATAAAGTTTGAATCTTTTGATTGTAAACATGCTCAAAATGAGTAAAACCACCTAAGTTTTGGTATTGTATTATTCAAAACTCAAAAATTATAAGAAATAGGCATTAAGTTTGAATCTTTTGATTGTAAACATGCTTAAAATGAGTAAAATCATCTTAGTTTTAGTGTTATATTTTTAAAAACTAATTTTTTTAATGAAAAGTGCATAAAGTTTGAATCTTTTGATTGAAAACATGCCTGAAATGAGTAAAACTACCTATGCTTTGGTGTTGCATTATTCAGAACTCAAAAATTATAGGAAAAACACATAAAGTTTGAATCTTTTGATTTTAAAAAAGCTTGAAATGAGTAAAACCACCTATTTTTTAGTGTTTCATTATTCAAAACTCAAATTATATAGGAAACACACATAAAGTTTGATACTTTTTATTGTAGACATGCACGAAATGAGATAAACTGCCTAGGTTTTTTTGTTGCATTATTTAAAACTCAAAAATTATTGGAAACACTCATAAAGTTTGAATTTTTTGATTGGAAACATGCTTGAAATAAGTGAAATCACCTAATTTTTGGTGTTGTATTATTCAAAATTCAAAAATTATAGGAAAAGTTCATAAGTTTGAATATTTTGATTTTAAGCATGCTCAAAATGAGTAAAACTAGCTAGGTATTGGTGATGATCAATCAAAACTTATAAATTATAGGAAACATTAATAATGTTTCAATCTTTCAAATTTTAAACATGCTCAAAATGAGTAAATCTGTAAAATTTATGATGTTGCATTATTTAAAACTAAAAAATTATAGGAAATGCACATAAAGTTTGAATCTACTGAATTTTTAACATAATCAAAATTAGTACCACTTAAGTTTTGGTTTTGTAAACTCAAAAAATATAGGAAACACCCATAAAGTTTGTATCTTTTGATTTCAAACATGTCAAAAATGAGTAAAACAACTTAGATTTTGTTGTTAAAATACTCAAAACTCAAAAATTATAGGGATGACACATAAAATTTGAATCTTTTGATTGTAAACATGCTCAAAACAAGTAAAGCCACCTATGTTTTACTGTTACATTATTTAAAACTCAATAATTATATCAAACACCCATAAATTTTCAATATTTTGATTGTAAACATGCTCAAAACTAGTAAAACTACCTAATTTTTGGTGTTGCATTATTTAAAACTCAAAAATTATACGAAATGTGCATAAAGTTTGAATTTTTTGATTCTAAACATGCTTGAAATGAGTAAAACTGCCTACGTTTTGGTGTTACATTATTGAAAACTCAAAAATTATGGGAAACATGTATAAAGTTTGAATGTTTTCATTGTAAACATGCTCAAAATGAGTAAAAATGCCTATGCTTTGGTGTCACATTATTCAAAACTCAAATTATATGATACATGCATAAAGCTTGAATATTTTGATTGTAAAATTGCTTGAAATGAGTGAAAATGCCTATGTTTTGGTTTTACATTATTAAAAACTCAAAAATTTTAGGAAACATGCATAAATTTTAAATATTTTGATTGTAAACATGCTCAAAACAAGTTATGGTGTTGCATTATTTAAAACTCAAAACTTATAGGAAACATGCATAAAGTTTGTATATTTTGATTTAAAACATGTTCAAAATTATTCAAACAAATTAAGTTTTGTTGTTTCATTATTCAAAACTCAAAAATTATAGGAAATGAACACAAAGTTTAAATATTTTGATTTTAAACATGCTCAAAAGGATTAAAACTGCCTAAATTTTGGTGTTGCATTATTCAAAACTCAAAAATTATAGGAAATACAAATAAAGTTTGAATCTTTTGATTGTAAACATGCTATAAATGAGTAAAACCACCTAAGTTTTGGTGTTGAATTATTCAAAACTCAAAAGTTTGAGGAAATGTGCATAAATTTTGAGTATTTTGATTATAAACGTGTTCAAAATGAGTTAAATTGTCTAAGTTTTAGTGTTACATTATTCAAAACTCTAAAATTATAGGAAACACACAAAGTTTGAATATTTTGAATGTAAACATGATCTAAATGAGTAAAACTACCTAAGTTTTGGTGTTGCATTATTCAAAACTCAAAAAGTATAGGAAATGAGCATAAATTTTAAATCTTTTGATTGTAACATGCTCGAAATGAACTTTGAATCTTTTGATTGTAAACATGCTCAAAATAAGTAAATGTAATGCCCATAATTTCAACCAAAAAAAACTACAAAAAATCTTCAAATTTTTTTGGGACCCTTGTGTGACATTAACTTCGAACAACTACAGACACACTTCATGAAACACTTAATCTAATTGACATGACTTAACCAATGTGAATTCGATTTACATACATTTAAAAATTATCATTTTCAAGCAAACCACTCGAAGGAGCAACTAAAACCTTAATTTTTTAAACCTTAATACCAACTCTGAACTACCATGAACACTTTAAATGCGGTAAAATACTCATGTTGATGTAGAATTTCCCGATGCACAGGAAATCAAGGTCAACTTGCTCACCTCATAACCCAATCATACTTTCGTTAATTTGCCTATCAAATGGTGATGGTTAAAATATCCATACTAAGAGATAATTAATTTTGACACCACTTCCCAAATCTATTAGTAATAGGTTATTATTACGAACACATAAAAATGAACCCTAAAAAATAAACACTAAAATATATGTGTTCTAAAGTGTTTTTGGCACATAGAAACTATTCTACCTAGCGGATTCGAGAATAAAGTAGTTTTGGAATAGATACTAAAAATAGTAAAAACCTCCAAAATATATTAATAAAAATTTTAGAACAAATTTAAGGATAAAATAAATCACTATTATCTATTGGTTTTGAGGAATGGCCTCATTAACTATTTTTAATAATATGATTTTGAAATGACTTTGCAAGCTGGACAATAAAGCATGGGTTCACCAAACATACTAAATGAGAGTGTAGATGAAATAACAAGGTTTATATATTTATATGAAGGTCCAATATATAGTTTATAACTTTCATATTCAATAAATACTAAACTGGGTAATTTATACAACCCCACTTATGGGGTAACTTCATAGAACCTAACTCAGAAAATTGGAAAAACTAGAATCAAACAAGTTTAAAAATTACCTTGCTAAAATTATTAAAAAAACACTAAAAATAAAATATAAATGTTTCTACACACATAAAACTCAAAATTACATGGTAAAACCTTTGGTTTCTCAAAATGATAAACTAGGTTATGAATGAAACACCTTTGCCTGAGCTATAGTGTAGAGAAAAAACATAATCAACAAGAAATTTCTAAATAAATGCATTCAAATTTAGTTATAAAAAATACAATGTGATTTTTTATTATATATTTATAGTCACCAATTACAATTTTAATATAAATAACTCTCTATCAACCTCAACATCGATGATTCCTTCACTCTAGATTCCTTTGAAATGGTGATTTTAAAGGCACTTTGAAGGCTAGGTGTTATCTAGTGTTAAATTTCAACCTTTGTCTCTCCAAATAGTTTCACTGAAGCACATCCAAATTAGGTATAAAAATACATGATGATAAACCAAATTATATTAGGATAGAGGTAGAGATTTTTAATTTTCATTTATGTCAATTAACTAGTACAATTGTTTATCTGAACTAGATTTTAAGTGACTTAAGCTGGTTTTTCTTAAATTTTATTTAGCTTAATTTAATTGATTTAATTATAATAATGAAGGAATCAATATATGACTAAGTGATCTAGATAAATCCTTGTATGACATTTTTATGTCGTTATCGTTATATTACTTATTCTATGAGCATGATAATTCTAGATATATTTAATTTTATGGTTCTTTCAGTCTTATTTGTTACTTTCTTTTGGTTATGAAAGTTTGTTTTACAATAATATTTCATTACATCTATAATAATAACATCATTCAACTTTAATATTTCATTTATAATTTACAATTTATTTATAATAGACAAACATCTATAGGATTCAATAGGGGAACAAAACAATCATTTCTATAATGTGACTAAACTTTGCAAAGATTCTAGGAACTGTCAAACCTAAAATAGGGTTATGATGATTACAACTCATTTTTTGGAACATAAGAAGCTTCATTTTAATAAATCTAACCATATGAAATTATTACAATATTATATTAATGTTTTATAGAATCATACCAACATGGGTACAACTTACTATAGTAGAACGATTCTTTGCAATAATTTCATGCCATCATCCTATACAAATCAAAACTACACAACTTTTAAACAATCTTTATATGGGCTAATACCATAAAAATGACAACTTATTTAAAAACATTTATAAATAAAAATAACATTAAATATCTCTCTAAAAATGATCTAGGACTCTTTTTCCTACATTATAAAACTAAATAACAAGGGGTCAGCTAAAAGCTGAGCAAGGGATTTCTACATCCTAAACCACTTTATTTTTCCAAATTAATAAACAATTTTAAATATCAGATTTAGCAACTAATGATAATATACATATGACTAAAAGTAACAACAACTCTCTATTACACATCTATTAATTGTAATTATTGTTAACTAGTAATAACAACTTACCAATGCAAATAATTACATGAACCCATTAGGTCAACAAATCAAACCGGTTGCTCTCTAAAATTTCATTGAGTATGACATCAATAGGAATATTACTAAGATTGTTTTAAATACTTCATGGATTTACTAGGCCAAGGTCTAGTTTTAACTTCGTTATCAAAAATTCCCTCAACAAAATAGACCATCACAAATTCAACAAGGTATTCTTATTTAACTTTATGTACTTGTATTGATAACAATTAGAATAAAACTTCTAAATTATTCACAGGTTAAATTCATTTCCAATGGTACTTAAGGATGATCCAATCTTGAATTCTTTACACAACACAAATAGGTGTTTCTATCCCATATTGTGATCTCATATCAAAATAACTAAACACTATTATAAATGTACCGCTATACCTCCACATGAATTTCTCCATTCCACAACTAAAGAAATCTATTATTTAAATTATATATTTATATACACTTTCAACATTACATTCTGACAATAATAATGAAACAAAATTAATAACATAACCATACATATAAAATTATTGAATATTCACACACACACAAATATTATATATATATATATATATATATATATATATATATATATATATATATATATATATATATATATATAAAATTTTATAAACCCCAAGGTAGGGTTCTAATTGGTGACCCATGGTTGACGGCCATGGCTATTCAGCCCATCATTCCAAAGGGTCAGGGGGCTAGGATGACACAATCATGCCCTCACCTCCCCACAATAATATAAAAAAGCAAAGCAATAAATTTTTTATTTGTTTCTTTTAATTTTAATTTTTAAACCTTGTGTGTGTGTGTGTGTATGCATAATATATATATATATATATATATATATATATATATATATATATATATATATATATATATATATATATATATATATATATATATGTATATATATATACATATATATATATATGTATATATATATGTGTGTGTATATATATATATATGTATATATATATGTATATATATATATATATATATATATGTATATATATATGTATATATATATATATATATGTATATATGTATATATATATATATGTATATATATGTGTGTGTGTGTGTGTATATATATATGTATATATGTATATATATATATATGTATATGTATATATGTATATGTATATGTATATATGTATATATATATGTATATGTATATGTATATGTATATGTATATGTATATATATATATATATATATGTATATATATATGTATGTATGCATATTTTTCGATACCAAACAAATTAACACATGAAAATAATAGTCTATATATATATATATATATATTTACATATATATGTATATATATTATTTTATTATTATGTATACAAATATTTATATATACATATTTTTTTTTAATAAAAGAAACAAGAATTCATTATATTTATTCTAGGGATAAAAGAGATAGATCAGATGATTTCTAAGAGTATAGGGTTTGTATTTTTGTCTATTTATTATTTATTTATTTTGAAAATAAAGAATTTCAAGACACCTCTCTCATTTCTATTTGTTATTCATTTAGAAAAATAACAGGGTTTTTTTTAGAGGAAAAAAAATCCCTTAACTGTAGGTAAAGCTCCATCCTCCATTCTTCCTCTTCCGTCTTCTTCTTTCTCCTCCATCTCTCTTCCTCTTCTCCCTTGGTCAATCTTGAAAATGACCCTCACCTCCTTTTTGGTTAACTTTAAATGAAGAGATCAATTCTTTTATCATTTTCTTTTAGGGTTAAGGTTTCACACTTTTCTTTTAATTATTATTATTATTATTATTAGTATTATTATTCACAAATGGGTTTAGAATGATATTATTATTGTTATTTTTGTCAAGCTAAGCTTTACATTGAGACAATCAAGTAATTTAATGCATTAAATATATTGTAAAACAATTATGTTATTCTAATTATTAATTTCTTAATACGTATATTAATATATACATTAATGGAAAAGATAATATTTGAGACCAATCATATATTTATTTAAGATTATGAATAATAGATTCATTTATCTACAAAATATGAGTTTAATGATAATTTATACAATTATCAACAAATTCATTTATATTTATTAAAAAATATTACTTAAGTTCTGATACAAATGAAACAAAGTTATTATTTCCATCTTAAATAAGGTTTTTAACATAACCTGACCCTACAATGGTTCAAACTAGCTATTAGAATAAATAAATTCTAACAGGGTGAAATTGTCAAAATAACACATCAACAAGGAAACCCCTAGAAATCAAAGTGATTAATACATAAACATATGAATTGTTACAAGAGTCAACATGCATAGTCCAAGGTGGTCCTATAAGAGAAGCAATGAACCTGATACTAAGCTAGCATAAAAATATGTCCAAAATAAAACTAACCACTTACTACAATAAATCTCACTTGCATGTCATGCTTAATGAAATACTTGACACATTGATCATCTACTTGACAACACATCATCAAAAACATGTTGACAAACTTGAGAGGGGTATTACATTCACCCCCTTTTGAAAAGGCATCATCCTCGATGTTGCTAGAATAAACTCATGTAGTGTAATCCATCACATTATCCAATAATAATAAACTGTTAGTAAGTGAATCCTTATGATATTACAAAACTCAAATACTCAATCTCCAAATAGCCATAGCGGTGATAACACCATAATCCTACTATCAATACTTTGATTTTCCAGAGGATAAGTTCTTGTTCTAAATATCCATTATACTCTCATGGTACAATAGAAATGAAAAATATACTATCAAATATAGAACCAATATAATCACTATAATACCTTGAATGCTAGACCATGTTAAACCAACTCCCACACTTAGTGATATTATCAAACTATGCTATGTGATCAATATCATAAGGTGCTAATTGATACATAATTAGCCTCTAAAATGAGTAAGTGAGAACAAATTTCATCCTAATATAAGTCATATTATTTTCATTTGTCACTAAACAATTGAAGCACATAGTCATGAAAGCTCAAGTATCCATCCAATGTCTAAATCATACTGAGAGAAGAATAATGAGTGTTAATCATGGTGAGGGTACACTACTAAGATAGGTATCTATCCATGGAAATGTCATCTTAAGATAACTAAATTACACTACACCATATTAGACCATGTTGAAAAACTAATCAAGGTATATGCTAAAATAATAAGTAGCCACTACATACCAAATCATCTATCTAGGCCTTTCATCATCAACATAGAATGATACCACTACTAAAATGACTAAGAAACATTATGTGCTGTCATAAATACTCATTATACCTCTAAAAATGAGTCATAACCCATGCAAGGAATGCACATGCGCGCGCGCACACACACACACACACACACATATCAACCATGTTTGATGGGGTGGGAAGGGTGGTATCACAAACTAGCATGAATGGCTCCCATCATGACCCACTAGCTATATTCCAAGGTACTTATTCTCCCCCATACCATGCCATAGGTGTATCATCTATGCACATACAAATACATATGAAACTAGATCCAATAATCATCAAATAAAATATATAAGAGAATCAACAGATCATATAAGGGTAATACCAAAAGAAATGAGAATAAGTAGTCTCAAAGGAAAATATAAACCCAAAAATATAAAATAAATTTCAAAAATAATGTCCATGATCAACCGTTTGAAAAATAAAATTCAAAGACAATTAAATAAAATGTTGGTTTCTAGTCAACTTAAAACAAAATTCAATCAAATATAAATAATTTCAGCAAAACATAAGTGAAAATAGATCACATCATGAACACTATATGACTTGTTCAAAGCATTTAAAGTCACCCAAGGGGAGAAGGAATAAAATTTATTTCAATTACCTCCCATAGGTAAGAGGCATCATGATTACCTCTTAGAGGTATGAGGCATCTCGATTACCTCCCATAGGTTTGACACATCTCAATTACCTCCTAGAGGTATTAGGAACATTGTCTATCACCTCCCAGAGGTAAGATTAATATCTGTAAATTACCTCCCAATGTAATATAATAATTGTACATCATCATCTGTAATAGTGTCATCATACAAATCAACTGAGAAAGTCTTGTACACAACATCTTACTAGTATAAAAATATCAAAAGTAATAATATTATCTCACATCTCTGACTATCAAGTAACCCAAATGTTGTTAAATAACATTATTTATATAGAGTAAGCATGTTGAACATATCAAAAAATAAATCATATCAATCTAACTAATGCCATAATGTCATCACAAATGACATTTTAAATATATAACTTTAGTTATAAAATCTCACGAGGAATATCTGAGTCTCTTTTTGTATAGTAATACAATGTCCCAAGGTAACATGTGGAAATTTTATCTATTATCCATCACTAATCATCACTGAATAAATTGAACAAAAACCTATATCATAACAAAGTGATACTAAAAATAAAGTATATAATGACATTTGACCATAATTGTCCACCATGTCAACTAACTAATATAGATAAAGGAGAATGACAACTATCAACTCTCACACATGGCATCCTAGTACCATAAAAATACTAATGCAAATATACTATCTCATATCTCTAACTATAACTACTCCCAAATAACATATCTCAAAGGAAATATCATTATCAAACATAGTTCACTGAAGTTCTACCAATTGAAAATTATATGTTTGAGTGCTGACCATTGAAAAGTACTATCCATTGAAACTATAAGAAATATTCATATGTATAAGCAATCATCACTGAGATTATTGATGCATCAATTTCATGAATCATCAATCCATACTCTAATTGATCAAGCTTTCATAATACACAACTAGGGTGTGATAATATGAAGAAAACAAGGTTTTATAGGTCCTGATTCATGCATCGAATATATTATCATGTGCTACTAGATTTTGCATGTATTAGAATAACATGAACTATTAAAAGGATGCAATGGTTAATGAAAAAAATAAGGGGTGCCTAAAAGGGTCATCATTCATAAAAGTTTAGAAACTACAACCAATGCTAACTATATGTTGTTGATAACTAACATATATACTACCAAATCAAAGTGTACTTGTATCATAAGCTTATTGAACAAAGATGAGGAGCAACCGTTTAGGGTTACTATTACCTAATGTTCTGAAATAAATTATCTTATGTTAATGTCATTAACACTCATAGGCCATCTATCACTATTAAAAGGTTAGACTATTAAAACATATCATATTATTCAGTAAATATACTTAAAATCAAATCAATGAAAGGTAAATGTAAAAAATCTAACCTTAAAATCCAAGGTAATTAATAAATCTAAGCTAGCATGCACATAATTAAATCTTAACCAAAGGTAAAAAATATTTTTGGATGTTGAAAACCAAAGCAAGACACATAAAGGTAGGTTTTACATTCTTACTTATATTCAAATCATAGCATATACAAACATAATTTCACATACAAATGTATTCAAACCTTAACAAGATCTTATATAAAATGAATCTTCTATACCACCTCTAAATGATGTCAGTCAAAATGAGCCAAACCGGTTAAGTTTTGGTGTTGCATTAATCAAAACTCAAAAATTATAAGAAATCTACATAAATTTGAATCTTTTACTTCTAAACATGCTCAAAATGAGTAAACCACTTAAGTTATAGTTTTTCATTATTTAAAACTATAAAATTATTGGAAACATATATAAAGTTTGAATCGTTTGAATGTCAACATGCTCAAAATGAGTAAAATCACATAAGTTTTGGTGTTTCATTATTCAAAACTAAAAAATTATAGGAAATATAGATAAATTTTGAATATTTTGATTGTAAACATGCTTGAAATGAGTAAAATTGCCTAAGTTTTGGTGTTGCATTATTCAAAACTCATAAATCATAAGAAACATGCATAAAGTTTGAATCTTTTGATTGTAAACATGCTCAAATGAGTTAAAATACCTATGTTTTGGTGTTGTAGTATTCAAAACTCAAAATGAGTTAAATGAGTAAACATGCTTGAAATGATTAAATTGCCTACATTTTGGTATTACATTATTCAAAATGCAAAATTTATCGAAATAACACATAAAGTTTAAATATTTTGATTCTAAACATGCTCAAAATGAGTGAAACCACCTAAGTTTTGATGTTACATTATTCAAAACTCAAAAATTATATGAAATGCGCATAAATCATAAATATTTTAGTTTTAAAAATTCTCAAAATCTGTAAAACTACGTTAGTTTCAGTGTTACATTATTCAAAACTGAAAAAATATAGGAAATGTGCATAAAGTTTGAATATTTTTAGTGTAAATATGCTCCAAATGAGTATAATTGCTTAAGTTTTATTTTTGCACTAATCAAAACTCAAAAATTATAGGAACCACACATTGAGTCTAAATCTTTTAATTGTAAATATGCTCGATATGAGTAAAACCACTTATATGTTTGTGTTGCATTATTTATGACTCAAAAATGATAATAAATTTGAATAAAGTTTGAATCTTTTGATTATATACATGCTTAAAATAAGTAAAACCATCTAAATTTTAAGTTTTCGTTATTTAAATCTAAAAAATTAAAGGAAATACACATAAAGTTTGAATCTTTTAGTTTTAAACATGCTTGAAATGAGTAAAACCGCCTAAGTATTGGTGTTGTATTATTCAAATCTCAAAAATTATAGGAAATATGCATAAAATTTGAATCTTTTGATTGTAAAATTCTTGAAATGAGTACAACCACCTAAGTTGTAGTGTTGCATTATTTAAAACTAAAAAATTATAGGAAACACACATAAAGTTTGAATATTTTTATTGTAAACATGCTTAGAATGAGTAAAATTACCTAATTTTTTGTGATGTATTATTCAAAACTCAAATTATAGGAAACACAAATAAAGTTTGAATCTATCCTTGAAATGAGTAAAACTACCTATATTTCGATTTTGCATTATTAAAAACTCAAAAATTATAGTAAACACACATAAAGTTTGAATCTTTTGATTGTAAACATGCTCAAAATGAGTAAAACCACCTAAGTTTTGATGTCACATTATTCAAAACTCAAAAATTATAGTAAAAATGAATAAATTTTGAATCTTTTGATTATAAACATGTTTAGAATGAGTAAAATTGCATACATTTTAGTTTTCCATTATTCAAAACTAAAAAATTATAGAAAAAGTGCATAAAATTTGAATGTTTTCATTGTAAAAATGATCTAAGTGAGTAAAACCACCTAAGTATTGGTGTTTCATTATTCAAAACTAAAAACTTATAGAAAAGATGGATAAAGTTTTAATCTTTTGATTTTAAACATGCTCAAAATGAGTAAAACACCCTAAGTTTTGGTGTTGTATTATTCAAAACTCAAATAATATGGGAAATACATAAATTTTTGAATCTTATTATTGTAAACATGCTTGAAACAAGTAAAACCACCTAAGTCTTTGTGTTACATTATTCAAAACATAAAAAATATAGGAAATGAACATAAATTTTGAATCTTTTGATAATAAATATACTCAAAACAAGTAAAATTGCCTAAATTTTGATGTTACATTATCCAAAACTCAAAAATTATAGGAAACATAGAAAATTTTTAAATCCTTTAATTGTAAACATGCTTGAAATGAGTAAAAACACTTAATTTTTGGTTTTGCATTATTTAAAACTCAAAAATGATAGGAAACATGTGTAAAGATTGAATCTTTTAATTCTAAACATGCTCAAAATGAGTAAAACTACTAAAGTTTTGTTGATGCATTATTCAAAATTTAAAAATTATGGGAAACATGCATAAATTCTGAATATTTTGATTCTAAACGTGATCAAAAATGTAAAACCTCTTAAATTTTTGTGTTGTATTATTTAAAACTAAAAAATCATTGGAAATGTGCATAAACTTTGAATCTTTTGATTGTAAACATGAATAAAATGAGTAAAACTACTTATGTTTTGGTGTTGCATTATTCAAAACTCAAAAATTATAAGAAATACATGTAAAGGTTGAATCTTTTGATTGTAAACATTCTCAAAATGAGTAAAAACTAGCTATGTTTTATTATTGTATTATTTAAAACTAAAATATTATAGAAAATGTGTATAAATTTTGAATCTTTTGATTGTAAACATGCTCGAAACTAGTAAAACTACTTAAGTTTTGGTGTTGTATTATTCAAATCTCAAAAACTATAGGAAATGTGCATAAAGTTTGAAATTTTTTATTGTAAAATGTTTGAAATGATTAAAACTACTTAATTTTTTGTGTTGTATTATACAAATCTCAAAAAATATAGGAAACACACATATAGTTTGAATCATTTGTTTGTAAACGTGCTCAAAATGACTAAAAATGCCCAATTTTTAGAGTCACATTATAAAAAACAAAAAATTTAGAAAATATGCATAAAGTTTAATTCTTTTGATTGTAAACATCCTTAAAATGATTAAAACTACCTATGTTTTGGGTCTACATTATTAAAAATTTCAAAAATTATAGGAAACACCCATAAAGTTTGAAACTTTTGATTGTAAACATGCTTGAAATGAGTAAAATTGCATAAATTTTTATGTTTCATAATTCAAAATGCAAAAATTATTATAAATTCCCATAAAGTTTGAATATTTTGATTGTCAACATGTTTGAAATGAGTAAAACAACTTATGTTATGGTGTTTCACTATTAAAAACTTAAAAATTATACAAAACACACATAAAGTTTGAATCTTTTGATTGTAAACATGCTCAAAACAAGTAAAACCACCTAAGTTTTGGTGTTGCATTATTTAAAACTCAAAAATTTTAGAAAATGTGCATAAATTTTAAATCTTTTAATTGTAAACATGTTTGAAATGAGTAAAGCTACCAAAGTGTTGGTGTTGCATTATTCAAAAGTTAAAATTTATGGAAAACATGCATAAAGTTTGAATCTTTTGATTGTAAACATGGTCAAAAAGAGAAAAAACACTTAAGTTTTTATGTTGCATTATTCAAAACTCAAAAAGTATAAGAACAATGCATAAAGTTTGAATCTTTTGATTGCAAACATGCTCAAAACAACTAAAACCCCTTAAATTTTTGTGTTTCATTATTCAAAAATTAAAAATTATAGGAAATGTGTATTAAGTGTTGCATTATTCAATGAGTAAAACCACCTAAGTTATAGTGTTGCATTATTCAAAACATAAAAATTATATAAAATGTCCATAAAGATAGAATATTTTGATTGTAAACATACTTGAAATGAGTAAAACTACCTAAGTTTTGGTGTTGTATTATTCAAATCTCAAAAATTATAGGAAACACATATAAAGTTTAAATCTTTTGATGGTAAACATGCTCAAAATGAGTAAAAATGCCTATGTTTTGGTGTCTCATTATTTAAAACTCAAATTATAGGAAACACAAATAAAGTTTGAATCTTTTGATTGTAAACATCCTCAAAATGAGTAAAACCACTTCTTTTTTTGTATTGCATTATTTAAAATATAAAAATTATAAGAAATGCATATAAATTTTGAATCTTTTAATTTCAAACATTCTTAAAACAAGTAAAACTACTTAAGTTTTGGTGTTTCATTATTTAAAACACAAAAATTATAGGAAACACCCATAAAGTTTTTATGTTTCGATTTTAGACATGTTTAAAATGAGTAAAATACCTAAAATTTGGTGTTGCATTATTCAAAACTCAAAAATTAAAGGAAATAATCATAAATTTTTAATCTTCTGATTGTAAACATGGTCTAAATGAGTAAAATTACCTAAGTTTTGGAGTTGCATTATTCAAAACTAAAAAATTAGAAGAAACATGCAAAAAGTTTGAATCTTTTGATTTTAAACATGCTTGAAACAAGTAAACCACTTAAATTTGATGATGCATTATTCAAAACTCAAAAATTAAAGGAAATGCTCATAAAGTTTGAATCTTTTGATTGTAAACATGATCAAAATGAGTAAAACTGCCTATGTTTTGGCATTATATTATCCAAAACTCAAAAATTATTGGAAACATGCATAAAGTTTAAATATTTTAATTGTAAACATGCTCAAAACATTTAAAATTTTGCCTAATTTTTGGTGTTTCATTATTCAAAACTCAAAAATTATAGCAAATGTGCATTAAGTTTTAATCTTTTGATTGTAAACTCAGACAAAATGAGTAAAACTGCTCAAGCTTTTGGTGTTACATTATTCAAAACCCAAAAATTACATTATACACACATAAAGTTTGAATCTTTTAATTATAAACATTCTAGAAACGAGTAAACTCCTAACTTTTGGTGTTTGAATATTCAGAACTCAAGAAGTATAAGAAACACCAATACATATTGAATATTTTGATTATAAACATGCTCTAAATGAGTAAAACCATCTAAGTTTTATTGTTTCATTATTTAAAACTCAAAAATAATAGGAAAAGCACAAAGTTTGAAACTTTTGATTCTAAACATGCTCTAAATAATTAAAACTACCTATGTTTTGGTGTTACATTATTCAAAACTCAATAATTATAAGAAACATGCACAAAGTTTGAATCTTTTGATTGAAACATGCTCAAAATGAGTAAAACCACCTATGTTTTTGTGTTGCATTATTCAAAACTTAAAACTTATAAGAAACATGCATAAAGTTTGAATCTTTTGAATATAAAGCTACTTGAAATGAATAAAACCATCTAAGTTTCAGTGTTGCATTATTCAACACTCAAAAATAATAGGAAAAGTGCATAATGTTTGAATCTTTTGATTGTAAACATTCTCTAAACAAGTAAACTAGTCTAGGTTTTGGTGTTGTAATATTTAAAAATAAAAAATTAAAGGAAATACACTTAAGTTTGAATCTTTTGATTTTAAAAATGCTCAAAATGAGTAAAATTGCCTTAGTTTTTGTGCTTCATTATTCAAAACTCAAATAATATAGGAAACATGCTTAAAGTTTGAATCTTTTGATTGTAAACATGTAAGGAATGAGAAAACCCACCTAAGTTTTAGTGTTACATTATTCAAAACATTAAAATTATAGGAAATATGCAGAATGTTTGAATCTTTTGATTGTAAACATGTTGTAGATGAGTAAAACCACCTAAGTTTTGGTGTTGTAATTTTCAAAACATAAAAACTATAAAAAAAGGGTGCATAAAGTTTGAATCTTTTGATTGTAAACATGTTCAAAATGAGTAAAACCATCTAGGTTTTGATGTTGCAAACTAAAACAATTATATGAAATGCATAAAGTTTGAATCTTTTGATTATAAACATGGTAAAAATAATTAAAATCACCTAAGTTTTGGTGTTACATTATGTAAAACTCAAAAATTATAGGAAATGCACATAAAGTTTAAATCTTCTATTTTTAAAAAAGCTCAAAATGAGTATAAGCACCTAAGTTTTGGTCTTGCATTATTTAAAAATCAAATAATATAAGAAACATACGTAAAGGTTGAATCTTTTGATTGTAAACATGCACAAAATAAGAAAAAAATCTTAAGTTTTTGTGTTGCTTTATTCAAAACTCAAAAATTACACGAAACATGTATAAAGTTTTAAACTTTTGATTGTAAACATGCTTGAAATGAGTAAAACCATCTAAGTTTTAGTGTTGCATTATTTAAAGCTTAAAAATTATATAAAAGACTAATAATGTTTAAATATTTTGATTGTAAACATGCTCAAAATGAGCAAAACTACATAAGTTTTGGTGTTGTATTATTCAAAACTCAAAAATCATAGGAAATGTGCCTAAAGTTGGAAGCTTTTGATTGTAAACATGCTTGAAATAAGTAAAATTGCTTGAGTTTTAGTGTTGCATTTTTCAAAACTCAAAAATTATAGGAAACACATATAAATTTTGAATCTTTCGATAGTAAACATACTAAAAATGACTATGTTTTGGTGTCTCATTATTTAAAACTCAAACTCTAAGAAATAGGCATAAAGTTTGATTATTTTGATTGTAAACATCCTCAAAATGAGTAAAATTACCTATTTTTTTGGTTTTGCATTATTAAAAACACAAACATTATAGGAAACACACAAAGTTTGAATCTTTGCAATGTAAACAAACTCAAAAAGAGTTAAATTGCCTATGTTTTGATGTTTTATTTTTCAAAAATAAAACATTATAGGAAATACCCATAAATTTTAGATGTTTTAAATGTAAACATGCTTGAAATGAGTAAAACCACCTAAATTTTGGTGTTGCATTATTCCAAACTCAAAAATGATAAGAAATAGGCATAAAGTTTGAATCTTTTGATTATAAACATGCTCTAAATGAGTGAAATCACCTAAGTTTTGGTGTTGCATTATTCAAAAATTAAAAATTATATGAATCATGTAAGAATTTTGAATCTTTTGATTGTAAACATGTTTAAAATGAGTAAAACCACTTAAGTTTTGATGATCCATTATTCAAAACTCAAAAATTATAAGAAACGCACATAAAGTTTGATTCTTTAAATTGTAAATGTGCTCAAAACAAGTAAAACCACTAAAGTTTTAGTGTTGTATTATTCAAAACACAAAAAATATAGGAAGCATGGATAAATTTTGAATCTTTCAATTGTAAATATGGTCGAAATGATAAAAACCATCTAATTTTTGGTGTTGCATTTTTCAAAACTCAAAAATTATAAGAAACATGCATAAAATTTGAATCTTTTCATTGTAAACATGCTCAAAATGACTAAGATAACCTAATTTTTGGTGTTGCATTATTCAAAACTCAAAAATTATAAGAAATATCTATAAAATTTTAATCTTTTGATTGTATAAACTCAATCAAAATGAGTAAAACTACCCAAGTTTTGGTGTTACATTATTCAAAACTCTAAAATTACAAGATACACACATAAAGTTTGAATATTTTAATTGTAAACATTAAAGAATTGATAAAACCACCTAAGTTTTGTTATTCCATTAGTCAAAACTCAAAAATTATAGGAAACATGCATAGAGAGTTTCAATTTTGTGATTCTAAACATGCTTGAAATGAGTCAAATTACTTGTGTTTTGGTGTTACATTATTCAAAACTCAAAAATTAGAGGAAACCCACATAAATTTAAATCTTTTAGTTATAAACATGTTATATAAGTATAACTACTTAAGTTTTGGTTTTGCATATTTTACAATTATAAAATTATTAGAAACACGTATAAAGTTTGAATATTTTGAATTTAAACATGCTCGAAATGTGTAAAATTGGATAAGTTCTGTTGTTGCATTATTCAAAACTCAAATATTATAGGAAATACATATAAAGTTTGAATTTTTTGATTTTAAACATGCTTTAAATGAGTAAAATTGCCTAAGTTTTACTGATGCATTACTCAAAACTCAAAAATAATAGGAAACATGAATAAATTTTGAATCTTTTGATTGTAAACATGCTCAAAATAAGTAAAATTTATTACATTTTGGTGTTAAATTATTCAAAACTCAAAATTTACAGGAATAACATATAAAGTTTAAATCTTTTGATTGTAAACATGCTCAAAATAAGTAAAACCACCTGAGTTTTGGTATTGCATTAATCAAAACATAAAAATTAGATGAAATGTGCATAAAGCTTGAATCCTTTAGTTTTAAAAATGGTCAAAATGAGTAAAATTACCTAAGTTTCAGTGTTGCATTATTCAAAACTCAAATAATACAGGAAATATGCATAAATTTTGAATCTTTTGATTCTAAAAATGCTCAAAATGAGTAAAATCACTTAAGTTTTGATGTTGCAATATTTAAAACTCAAAAATTATAGGAAACACATATAGAGTTTGAATCTTTTGATTGTAAACATGTTTAAAATGAGTAAAACCACTTATTTTTTTGTGTTGCATTATTAGAAACTCATAAATGATAAGAAATTTAAATAAATTTTGAATATTTTAATTGTAAACATGCTTGAAATGAGTAAAACCATATATATTTTTGTGTTACATTATTCAAATCTTAAAAATTAAAGAAAATGCACACAAATTTTGAATATTTTGATTGTAAACATGCTCAAAATGAGTAAAATCACATAAGTTTTAGTGTTTTATTATTTAAATCTCAAAAATTATAGGAAATGTACTTAAAGTTGAATAAATTTATTTTAAAATTCTTGAAATGAGTACAACTACCTAAGTTTTGGTGTTTCATTATTCAAAACTCAAAAATAATAGAAAACACACATAAAGTATGAATCTTTTGATTATAAACATGCTCAAAATGAGTAAAAATGCCCGTTTTTTGTGTCACATTATTCAAAACTCAAAATATAGAAAACACACATAAATTTTGAATCTTTTAAGTGTAAATATCCTTAAAATAAGTAAAACTACCTATTTTTTGATTTCACATTAGTCAAAACTCAAAAAATATACTAAACACAAACAAAGTTTGAATTTTTTGATTGTAAACATGCTCAGAATGAGTAAAACCACCTAAGTTTTGATGTCACATTATTCAAAACTCAAAAATTATAGGAAACACACATAAAGTTTGAATCTTTTAATTGTAAACATGCTTAAATTGAGTAAAATTGCCTAAGTTTTGGTGTTGCATTATTTAAAACTCATAAATTATAGGAAAGGCACATCAAGTTCAAATATTTTGATTGTAAACATACTTAAAATTAGTAAAACCACCAAGGTTTTGGTGTTGAATTATTCAAAACTAAAAAAATATAGGAAATACACTTAAAGTTTGTATCTTTTGATTGTAAACATGCTTGAAACAAGTGAAGCTACCTAAATTTTTGTATTACATTATTCAAAACTCAAAAATTAGAGGAAACATGCATAAAGTTTGAATATTTTGATTATAAAGATGATTAAAATGAGTAAAAGCACCAAAGTTTTGGTGTTGCATTATTCAAAAAACAAAAATTACAAGAAATGTGCATAAAATTTGAATCTTTTGATTGTAAACATATTTAGAATGAGAAAACATGCATACATTTAGGTTTTGCATTATTCAAAACTCAAAAATTATAGGAAATGTGCATAAAGTTTTAATCTTTTAATTGTAAACATGCTCAAAATGAGTAAAACTGCCAAAGTATTGGTGTTACATTATTCCAAAAAAACATTGTAGAAAACATGCATAAAGTTTGAATCTTTTGATTTAAAACATGCTTGAAATGAGTAAAACCCTCTAATTTTTGGTGTTGCATTATTCAAAACTCAAATAATATAGGAAACACATATAAACATGCTCAAAATGAGCAAAATTATAAATTTTTTGATGTTACTTTATTCAATACTCAAAATTTATAGGAAACATGTATAAAGTTTGAATCCTTTAATTGTAAACATGCTTGAAATGAGTAAAACCACTTATGTTTTGGTTTTACATTATTCAAAACTCAAAAATTATAGGAAACATGCATGAATTTTTAATCTTTTGATTCTTACCATCTTTTAAATGAGTAAAACCACTTAAGTTTTGTTGTTGCATTATTTAAAACTTGAAAATCATAGGAAACACACATAAAGTTTGAATATCTTGAATCTAAACATAATTGAAACATGTAAAATCTCTTAAGTTTTGGTGTTGTATTATTTAAAACTCAAAAATTATAGGAAATGCGAATAAAGTTTGAATCTCTTGATGGTAAACATGATAAAAATGAATAAAATTGCCTATGTTTTGGTGTTGAATTATTCAAAACTTAAAAATTATAAGAAATACACATAAATGTTGAATATTTTGATTGTAAACATGCTCAAAATGAGTAAAACTACTTATGTTTTGTTATTGCATTATTTAAAACTAAAAAAATATAGGGAATGTGTATAAATTTTGAATCTTTTGATTATAAATATGCTAAAAATGAGTAAAATTGCCTAGGTTTTGGTGTTGTATTATTTAAATCTCAAAAATTATAGGAAATATGCATAATGTTTGAAGTTTTTTATTGTAAAATATTTCAAATGAGTAAAACTGCATAAGTTTTTGTGTTGTATTATTCAAAACTAAAAAATAATAGGAAACAAACATAAATTTTGAATCTTTTGATTGTAAACATGTTCAAAATGAGTAAAAATGCCTAATTTTTGGAGTGGCATTATTTAAATCTAAAATTAAGGGAAATATGCATAAATTTTGAATCGTTTGATTCTAAACATCCTTGAAATGAGTAAAACTACCTATGTTTTAGGTTTGCATTATTAAAAACTAACACTCATAATGTTTGAAACATTTAATTATAAAAATGATCTAAATGAGTAAAACCACCTAAGTTTTGATGTTGCATTACTCAAAAATCGAGAATTATAGGAAACACACATAAAATTTCAATATTTTAATTGTAAACATGCTTGAAATGAGTTAAATTAGCTAAATTTTGGTGTTGCATTATTCAAAATTCAAAAATTATAGGAAACCCACATCAAGATTGAATATTTTGATAGTAAACATACTCAAAATGAGTAAAACCACCTAAGTTTTAGTGTTGCATTATTCAAAATGCAAAATTTATAAGAAATTCTCTTAAAGTTTGAATCTTTTGATTGTAAACATGCTCAACATGATTAAAACTACCTAAGTTTTTGTGTTACATTATTCAAAACTTAAAAATTAGAGGAAACACACATAAAGTTTTAATATTTTGATTGTAAACATCCTTGAAAAGAGTAAAATCACCAAAGTTTTGGTGTTGTTTTATTCAAAATTCAAAAATCAAAGGAAATTCTCATAAAGTTTGAATCTTTTCATTGTAAACATGCTTGAAATAATTAAACCACTTATGTTTTGGTGTTGCATTATTCAAACCTCAAAAATTATATGAAACATACATAAAGTTTGAATCTTTTGATTGTAAACATGATCAAAACAAGTAAAACCACCAAAGTTTTGTTGTTGCATTATTCAAAAGTAAAAAATTATGGGAACCATGCATAAAAATTGAATCTTTTGATTGCAAACATGATTGAAATGAGCAAAACTACCTATGTTTTGGTGTTTCATTATTCAAAACTAAAAAATTATAAGAAAAAAGCATAAAGTTTAAATATTTTGATAGTAAACATGCCCAAAATCACTTAAACCACTTAAATTTTTGTGTTTCATTATTCAAAAATTAAAAATTATAGGAAATGTGCATGAAATTTGAATATTTTTACTTTAAACATTTTTAAAATGAGTAAAACCAACTATGTTTTTGTATTGTTTTATTTAAAACTTAAATAATATACAAAATATGCATAAAGTTTGAATATTTTGATTGTATACATACTCAAAATGAGAAAAAATATCTAAATTTTGGTGTTGCATTATTCAAAACTCAAAAACTATAGGAAACACATAATTTTTTTATATTTTTATTTTAATAAGTTTGCAACATGTAAAACAACTAAATTTTAATTGTTTCATTATTCAAAACACAAAAATTATAGGTAATGCACATAAAATTTGAATCTTTGGATTTTTAACATGCTCAAAATCAGCAAAATTGTCTAAGTTTTGGTGTTGCAATATTCAAAACTCAAAAATTATAGAAAATATGCATAAATTTTAAATCTTTGATAGTAATCATGCTTGAAATGAGTAAAACCACCTATGTTTTACTATTGCATTATTTAAAACTCAAAAATTATAGAAAATGTGCATAAAGTTTGAATCTTTTGATTGTAAACATGATCAAAATGTGTAAAACCACCTAAGTTTTGGTGTTGCATTATTTTAAACTCAAAAAATTTAAGAAGTATGCATAAGTTTTGATGTTTATTTATTGTAAACATGTTTGGAATGATTATAACCACCAATGTTTTAGTGTTGCATTATTCAAAACTCAAAAATTATTGAAAATGTTCGTAAAGTTGGAATTTTTTTATTTTAAACATGTTTAAAATGAGTAAAACTACCTATGTTTTGGTGTTGCATTATTCAAAATTCAAAAATGATAGGAAACACATATAAAGTTTGAATCTTTTGATGGTAAACATGCTCAAAATGAGTAAAAATGCCAATGTTTTGGTGTCTGATTATTTAAAACTCAAATTATAGGTAATACAAATAAATTTTGAATCTTTTGATTGTAAACATCCTTGAAATAAGTAAAATTTCCTATGTTTTTATTTTGCATTATTAAAAACACAAAAAATATAGGAAAAAACCATAAAGTTTGAATCTTTTTATTGTAAACAAACTCAAAATGAGAAAAATTCCCTAAATTTTGATGTTGCATTAGCTAAAAATAAAAAATTATAGGTAATACACATAAAGTTTAAATTTTTTAATCATAAATATGCTTGAAATGAGTAAAATTGCTTAAATTTTGGTGTTGCATTATTCAAAACTAAAAAATTATAGGAAATACAAATAAAGTTTAAATATTTTGATTTAAAACATGCTCTAAATAAGTAAAATTAGGTAATATTTGGAGTTGCATTATTCAAAACTAAAAAATTATAGAAAACATGCAAAAAGTTTTAATATTTTGATTGTAAACATGCTCAAAATAAGTTAAAAAATTTACGTCTTGATGATGCTGTAGACACCGAAATCGTGTCGACTTCCCTGGTCATCCCCTGTCTTATTCTTCTTCGCCTATTTAACTCTTGTCGATCACTTTTTCCACCAGCCTTGACCCTGGCAGCATGTAAAAATGAGCACAGAGCTAAAGCTAGACTCTATCCCCATTATGCATCTACCGACGATGGTCGTTACCTGACTGATGTCGTCGACGTCGGTCACCTATCAGTCGACGTCGGCAATCCTGCCGACGTCGGTCACCTTACCGTTATCCTTTATCAGTTATCATTCGGTTCCCAATCGGTTTCCCAAATGGTTATCAAACCATCTCTCAAACCATCCCTTGCCTTCATCAGCATCTGCCAATCGATCAATCAACGAACTAATCAATCAATCAATCAATCGAGCCCAAACTCTGACATTCACAGACTCTTGCAATCAACACTCTCGTGATCAACCAACTCCGGCATCAACCAATCTGCATTCGCTTAAATCCGTTACTACACAGACAACTTCAACAACGTCAATCATGTCTTCGCACTGTGACAGGTAAGTATTCTCATCTGTTTATTTTTATTTTTTTGGTTATAGCTTGCTTGTTATTTCCATACTCTATATTTTGTCCAGACTCGACCTTCTGCAAATCCCCAGAGCCTGTTTAGACTCAACCTTATCCTGACTAGATCCTGTCCAAAACCCTGCCCAGAACCTGTCCAAAACCTTGCCAAGACTCTGCCCTAACTTTATCTCGACTCCATTAGACCCTGTCTCGACTCTATCAAGACCCTATCCTAACTCTCCCAGACCTTCTGCAACTCGTCCAGACTCTGTCCAGAACTTGCCCCGACCGACGCCGGTCACTATCCCTACCGAAGTCGGCACTTTAACCGACGTCGGCACTTTCCCTAACCAACGCCGGCACCACAGAGACCAACATCAGCGACTGCACAGAACATTTTACTTCATTATCAGGTACGCATTTTTATTTTTTGTCCTTTATTTCTGTCATTTTATCTTCCATTTTATCTACTTTAGTCCAATATTCTACTTTTTAATCAGTGGGTTGATATCCTTCTAGGAAGTCTTCGTACTTTCGGGATCGGGCATTCGCCTGACAGCCCACCATATCTTTGACTAACGTTTTTTCCGTGTTTCAGTCTCTTTTCTTCGTAGGTGTCATTCCTCCACAGCCAAAGAGGAGAATCTTCCAACGTCTGATTTCGGTGCGCACAACTTTATCAGGTATCTTCTAGCCTTAACCATTTCTTTTAGTTTCTTATTTCTTCTTTGAATGTAGAAAGCAATTTTGCATAGAAACATTCTGGCACGCCCGGTGGGACCCTAGGGCCTTCCTTGGGTTCTTTCTTTCTTTCGTTCATATAGGTGCATTAGGTTCCTTCCTTTTCGCCTCCTTTCGTCTCTTCTTAAATGACATCATAAGCAGAACTAAAACAAACTTTTCTTTTCTTTCTTGCACTTCTAGACTAGTTAAAACTCATATTCTTCGACTCTTTCTCCATTCGTCTTCATACGAACAAACATTTCGACTTGGGCATTAAAACACTTTGCATTCATTTCTGTTTGCCTGGATCTTTTAGACCACACATAGTAATTAAACCACATATTGAATTAATCTAGATCACTTGATGTTACACGACCAAACCACCTGCACAAAATAAACATTTTAACTTACCTGAGACAAGGCCCGACTGGGATTTCATCCCCTAGCGGATACCTTACCCGTCCCAACAATATTACTTGGATTTCATCACCAAGGGGAGAGCCAACTCTGTTCTCTGACAGAGCCTAAACTATAGTGGAAGTATATTTTGGCTAAGCGAAACCAGCTAACCACTGGAATCGTGAAGTGAGGGGAGCTTGCTCCTTAGCACCAGGCCTGTACGGAAGCTAACACAGACTTTTTGAGCACCATAACAAAACCCGAAACCATCCATAGACTGCTTCTTCTAGGACCTGACTCACAAAGCCAATCTTCCTCTACACACATTCTAAGGCATAAGCCACTATAATCCTAATAATTTACTTCTAGGGTTTTAAGATCTGCTTGTGTCTTCATCTTTTTTAGTTCTTATCTGCTTGTTTGAGCTTGTGAGGACGTTCTTCCTTGCCTTGAATGGTTCTGACTCGTAGACAAGCTAAGGCTCTAGTCGATCACGCGAGGCATCATCCTCTTCCATCTACCCCACCTACAACCAACCCTATAATGGAGTTCAACTTAGAAACTGAAAGAACTCCTACCAGACCATCTCCGACCCAAACACCTATTATCTCAGAAGGGGACCAAGATTTCGCACGATTCTTGGACCTCAATACCGCAGCCTTGCAACACTATCTCACGAATAGCCGAACGCGAGACCCCTTTGGCAATCCAATTTACGGAATGCCGACTTCTCTCCTCGAAACTGCGATCATATCAACGACGTCCGTAGTCCAACCCTTAGATACCCAGGCTGTTGCCTCAACCAATGACCAACCTTTTACCAACCATCCAAGTGTGGCCTCTCCTTCCGTCGTTGGGCCCACTTTCACTGGGGTTTCGGCCCCCTATCAATCTCAGCCCACTCAACCACTTTCTACCCCCTTTCAAAACTTGGTCGTCTCTATTCCACCTACCCTTACTCCTATCAACACTAGGGTGGCTACCTATCCATTAGCCCATGTTACGTCTAACCAACCTCCCATGACAAAATCAAACCTAGCCATGCCTTTTATCCAACCATCCTTAGTCACTTCTTCTGTCCCTACGACTAGTCATCCGTACGTTGCACCCTTATTGGTACAACCGACTAGTCGTACACCTCTTCCAGCCTCTTTCAAGTGCCTTACAATTTAGGAGGCATTCCACCCACCAATCTGTCAGTAGATATTATCAAGATGCTGATGGATAAAATGTTCAACCTAGAGACTTCCATTACCGGCTCACGCAACACTCTCTCGTACGAATAAATCTGCAACGAGCCCATCCATCCTTCTGTCCCCATCAGACCATATCCCAACCAGTGGGAACTTCTTAAGTTTTCTCGTTTCTAAAGCAAGGAAGACCCACAACAACACTTACGGGCATTCAGACACGCCTGTTACCTTATCGCCCATGACGATGCGTTGCTCTTACGCACGTTTCCCATGTCTCTCTCGGGTGCTGCACTTGATTGGTACAGCTCTCTTCCTAGCCATTCCATCTTCACATTCACTTAGCTGGCCCAGCTCTTCCTGGATCATTTCTCCATCAATATCACCAAGAAGGTCTCCATCACAGACCTCTATTCTATTCGCCAGTTCGAGGATGAATCCATTGCTGATTTCGTCGCTCGGTGGAGGGGCCTTATCAATCAACTTTCATTTTCCTTACCCCAGCCTGAGCTTATTGAACTTTTCTCTCAAGCCTGCGCTAAACATATTTCTTCTACCTTGAGGGTTCAGACCTTCCGCACTTTTGATGAAGCCTTCACGATGGCTCATAAACTTGAGTTACGTGCCGTCGAGGAGAATAAAGTCAAATTACGGAGTAAGAATCCCAACTCCAAAACCAATGACCCCTCTTCTAAGCCTTCCTCATCCAATCCTAAATCTAAAGCTTCAACAAATGCTGTGGTTGTTAAATCTTCTTCCTCTTCACCTTCAACTAATCAACCTGAACCATCCACATCTATGAGTGCCACTCACCAATTTCAGCAGAGATACATACAGCGACAATTTACTCCACTTGGAGAATCATACACGTCTGTGCTGGAAAAACTCGTCAAACAAGGGGCCATCAATCTCCCTCAGATCCGACCACCACCACAATTTGATCCCTCACGCGCTATCCCTGTGTGGTATAGGGAAGATGACTTCTGTAACTACCACCGTGTTAAAGGTCATGACACGGGCAACTGTAAAACCCTTAAAAACAAAATCCAAGACATGTTGGAAAAGGGTGACCTCATCCTCGATAATCCTAATGCCCCTCCTAATCAGAATATCGATATCTTCAAACAACCGTTCCCTAATCATCCACCAACCCAAAACAACGTCCAGACCTTGACTGACAATACCCATGAACATAATATTCGAACAGTCAATATGGTCACACCCCTCATTCCTAACCAATCTCAAGAGGTGAATTCATCCATTAGTCCATCACATGTGGACGAACCTCTTTCTCCGGTTAGTTCTCCCTCAACTTCTCTCATTTTGGAGGACGCCTCGACCTTACCAGTACAGCTAGTTTCACCATCTTCCTTCTTACTGCCCATGGAGGACCCAACTTTTCCTACTCCTCGACCACAAGTGGAGGGCACTATCATCCCTGCCCTTTACCCGCTTGAGGAGCTTCATTCTCCAGTTTCTTCTCCACCTAGGGAAGAACCTATCTCTCCTTCGTCTCCAACCAAACATGAACCTATCACGACCTCACCATGCTTTGGGGCCGAAACTACCATACCTTCAGTCCCACAACCGTCGACATCTTCTCAAGAGCCTAAACTTCATCCCGCACCTTCTCAACCATTTTCTCGACTAGTGGAGAGACTCGAACTTCTCCCTTCTAGGAAAGTGGAACATCAGGGATTGTGGGACCATCTCACAGCTCTTCAACAAGCCCGAGCCCTCTCATCTCATCCTCCCATGGAAAAACCTCCTAAGACTATCAACAAAAATCAGATTTCCACCTCTAGACCATCTACATCTCCATCAACCTCATCAAAACCAAAACCCTCATCTACTCCACCTAAGCCTATCAAGTCGCTTGGCGTTCGCCCCGTCTCCAACCTCACTCATCCACAAGTGAAGGTGGACTTAAACCAGACTTCAACCAATAGTAGTCTTCAACCCAAATCACAAAAGATTGCCAAACCACAGAGGTGAATGCCTCCTCTTCCGTCATCATTGCCCTCCATTTTGGGCCCGCATCCTTCAACCTTAACCAGAATCCTTCCCACTTCAACCTCTAATCAAAATCGGTTGCCTCCTTTGCTTCCTTTACCTACCACTAGCCTACCCTCTCCCAAAAAGGTGGTATATCTCATGAAGAGTGTACCATCTCCACCTGTCATCGCACCATCAACCTAGAAGGTGGTACAAAAACTTCCTCCAACTTCGCCCAAGCAAAAGTCACCGACATCGCATACATCGATGAGTACGGATCCTTTAGTGGGTTCATACTCTTTAATCTTGCAATGACTTTTGCAAACTTCTAGCATAACTCTTCCACCCATCAAGCCTTTCCAACCTCTCGGATCTAAACCCTCATGGTTCGACGACACGAAGATTTGTTTATATCATCGTACACCAGGACACAACACCGAGACTTGTTGTGCCCTCAAGGCTATCATTCGCCATTATCTGGAGAAAGACACTCTTCTCTTTGAGGATACTTTCGACCGACCCCTGACTCCTTCTCATAACCCTTCAACCTCTTCAAACCCATCCACATCTCATTAACCGGTTACAACTCTTTCATCACCTTCACCTCCCATCTTTGAAATCAATGCCATCCACATCACCACTAGGTCACAAAAGGACAAGGCGAAAGAAAAAGCTGCCATTCCTTGGACCTACCCTTTTGTCAATCCATCTCAACCGCCTAAGCCTAAGATTTCTATCCTTGGCGCGCCTCAACCCTCCTCCTCTTCTTCTTCTTCTGGACCAATCCATGATTCCATGTTGAAACAGCTTCACCAGATGCCTGTGAAGATGTCCCTCTACGATCTCATTCAAACCTCACCCCAACATCATCAGGCCCTCATCCAAGCCCTACAGGCAGCAGAGGTCTAACCCGAGGACCCCCAACCACTTACTACCCTTGTGCACTCCTTAGCCCCTATTGCCTCCATTACATTCAGCGATTCTGAGATTCCTACATCCAACATGGAAGATCAAGATGCTGCCCTCTTCATCACTGCCTATATCGATCAGACACGCATTAAATGCGTTATGATTGACGGGGGCACTAGCATCAACATCATCTCCACTCATGCCTTTGATCAGTTGGCTCTTCCCAAGAATTGTGTCTCCAAAACTGATGCAATCTTGCGCTCTTTCAATGACACTACTGCCACGAATATTGGCACAGTCATTCTTCATATTCGTGTTGGTCCATGCACAGTCCTGGAGCTCTTCTACATCATCGAAGGAGAGTTTCAATACAACATCTTGCTGGGCCGACCCTGGATCCGTGCCATGGCCTGTGTCCCCTCCACCCTGCACCGTTGTGTGAAATTTGAGCATGACAGACATGTCCACACCATTCCTACTGACCTTTCGCCCTTTAAAACATACAACACCACCTACCATCCAAATGATGTCCTCATCCCTATCAAGCCGTTAACCCCGGCACTACCTCCATCCATAAAAACTTTGACCAGTTCGCAACAGGCGGTTGCCCTTACACCTCCCCTTCAAGTGACGACCACAGACCCCATGGAAGATGTCTTCCAAAGACTTTCATTGGGAGAGTATCGCTTGTTGGCTTTAGATATGTTCCAAACTCCACAAGAGTATGGACGCCTTCATCATAGCCCCAGCTACGACCATCGAATAGGGATGATCATACCTTATGGTCCCCCTCACCTCCGCACTAACCTCGTCTATGGGGGGCTTAATCTAGCTCCTACTGACGGTAATCCTCTTTCTTCACCTCAACCTTTCACATCAGACTTTTCATTTCTTAGCAACCCCGCTTTTGCACACACTTACCTTTACAGGTGTGCATGTAAGGGTTTTGGTTTTGGACGCTATGAGCAGGGCTCCCATCAGCCTATCCAACCGCTCAATGATGACGATGCCAAGAAATGATATGGTCTGGGATATCATGACCCCACTCAAGACCCTGTAGACCTTTGTCCTGAACCAATCATTGACCAATCTCCTCCACACTCGCCTGTTTCACCCCCTTCACCAACGGAGTCCGTGGTTTCCATTCCTCCTAGTTTTTTTTTCCATAAACACTATCTGCCTGGACCCCTTGACTTATCATCTCGATGGGGTGTCCAATTCTCTCCCTCTCATTTTTCCCAACATGATCGAAGATGAGTCGGCAACCATTCACACTGTTCACTGCATTGACGATGATGCCATTCTTTCTTACATGGGCACTGATGATTCTTTCATCCAGCGCTCCCTCCCTTCTGAGACCCAAGTTATGTTAAATGAATCAACCATTGACATCAACCTTTCTTTTTTTGATGTTCCTTATGTCTTAAAGATTGGCCAATCTTTAGACGCTCAGGAGCAGCTCGACTATACCCATTTCCTCTCTGACCATAGCAAGGCCTTTGCCTGAACTTACAGTGATATGCCTGGCATCAACCCCACCATCGTTACCCATAACATTGTCACCAAACCAGAGGCTAAGCCTGTCAGGCAAAAGCTTTGAAAGATGCATCCTCGCATTGCCCTCCTTGTCAAAGAGGAGCTTCAGCACCTCCTTTCTGTCTCCTTCATCCAACCCATCGATTATCCATAGTGGGTCTCTAACATCATCCCAGTCACCAAGGCAACTGGGCAGATTCAGATCTACACAGACTATCGTGACCTTAACTTAGCCTGTCCTAAAGACGACTTTCCTCTTCCTAACATTGACCAGCTTGTTGATCTTACAGCCGGCCATGAGATGATATCTCTTATGGACGAGTTTTCAGGATACAATCAAATCTTGATTGCTCCAAAAGATCAGCACAAGACTACTTTCATTACCCCATGGGGGACTTTCTGCTATCGAGTCATGCCTTTTGGCTTGAAAAACACAGGCGCCACTTATCAGCGTGCCATGACCTACATTTTTCACGATCTCCTCCACAAAATCATGGAGGACTATGTGGATGACCTGCTCGACAAGTCCAAGCTTCGTCGTGACCATCTAACCATTCTCAAAATCATCTTTTCTCATCTTCTTCAGTACAATGTTCGTCTTAACCCCAAGAAATGTGTCTTTGGGGTCCTCTCTGGCAAGCTTCTCGGCTTCATCGTTTCCTTCCGTGGCATCGAGATAGATCCCCCAAGATTTGTGCTATCCTTGAAATGCCTCCACCGACCAATCTCAAGCAGCTTCACAATTTGCAAGGCAAGCTCTAGTCCATTCGTCGTTTCATCTCGCAGCTTTCTGACCACTGCCAACCTTTTCATCATCTCCTTAAGAAGGACGTCTCTTTTACATGGGATAAGGACTGTCAAGACACTTTTGAGGCCCTAAAATGCTATCTGGTCTCTCCACTGATGACCAACCTTTCTACCTTTATATCTCAGCCACTCACCATTCATTGGGTGCCATGATCGCGCATCGAGACGAGCATTACCGTGAGCAAGCAGTCTATTACATCAGCCGAACACTGGTTGACTATGAAACTCGGTATACCCATATCGAAAAACTCTATTTGGCGTTAGTCTTTGCTGCTACTAAGCTTCGCCACTATCTTCTTAGTCACAAAACCTTTGTCATCACCCACACCGACCCTCTCAAGTATATGCACTCCAAGCCATATCAAAATCAGCGTATGGCTCGGTGGCTCATGCTGCTTGCTGAGTTCGATCTCGAATTCATCCAGTAGAAATCTATCAAGGGGCAAACCATTGCTGATCAACTAGCAGATGCCCCTCTTCTTGACAATCAACCTTCGCAGTGTGAATTCCCTGATGAGTCTATCACTGCGCTTTCCTCCGATGACACCATCTATCAGATGACTATGTTCTTTGACGGTTCCAAATATCAATTAGGTGGGGGTGCTGGGGTCATTCTCATCCCACTTGAAGGGGAGCCCATGCCTTTGTCTTTTAAACTCGACTTTGATTGTACCAATAATATGGCCAAATATGAGGCCTTAATTTTGGGACTTCAGACCGCCCTCTCTCTCAGCATCAAGTCCATTAACATCTTCAACGACTCGCAGCTCGTCATCAATTAGGTTAATGGTTCATACCTCTATAAAAATGAAATTTTGCAAAGGTACAAAAACCGTGCTGACATTCTCCTTGCATCTTTCGATCATTACCTCCTACAGACTGTTCCTCGATCCATGAATAAGTTTGCTAACACCATGGCTTCTCTCACTTCACATATCCCATCTTCCTCATCTGCGTCCAGACTTTTTGTTACGGTGCGTCGTGTGCCGTTGCCTTCATATATCTCTTCTCACATTCATCATGTCAACACTATAGACCCTAGCCCACAAGATGCTTGGTATAAGCAACTTGTAGACTTCTTATCTTTCTCTGTCATTCCTCCCAACCTCTCTAGTAATGCACGATGAGCTTTTATCAAGCGTACTGCTCACTATACCATGCTAGGGGGTCTTCTTTATAAGCGAGGCTTCGATGGCCTCCTTCTTCGCTATCTTACCTCCACTGAAGCATCTCAAGCCATTCAACAAGTCCACGACGGGATTTGTGGTAGACATTTTAGTGGGAATTCGATTGCCAAGCGCATCCTTCGTTTGGGCTATTATTGGCCTACCCTTCATCAAGACTGTAGCGACTATGTTCGGCGTTGCATCAAGTGTCAGCAGCACTCTAACTTGCTTCATCTTCCTAGTCACGCCTTACAAATCGCTCAGGATTTTTGGCCTTTTTCTCAGTGGGGTTTAGATCTCATCGGTGAGATTAACCCTCACTCGTCTCTTTGTCATCAGTCCATCATCACTGCCACTGAGTATTTCACCAAGTGGGTGGAAGCCATTCCTCTTGTCTCCACAAAAGCCGACAAGATCGTCGGCTTCATCACCACTCATATCATCTGTCGTTTCGGTGTCCCTCATAAAATCATCACCGATAATGGCAAGTCCTTTAAAAACAAAACTGTCTAAACGTTATGCGACTCATTCAGCATCAAACTCAGTTTTTCTTCGCCTTACTACCCACAAGTAAATGGGCAGGCCGAGGCTTCCAATAATATTCTCACCAAAATTCTCAGGAAAGTGGTCAGTGACACAGGCAGGGATTAGCACATTCACATTCCCTTCACTTTGTGGGCTTACTGCACTAGCATTCGAACCTCTACAGGCGCTACCCCTTTTTCTCTTGTGTATGGAACAGAGGCTGTCTTACCTCTCGAAGTGCAGATCCCATCTCTCTGCATTTCTCTACATGATATTCTTTCCAATGATGACTTTCGTCAAGATCGCTTAGCTCAACTTGAGTTACTTGACGAACGCTGTCTTGCTGCCCTTAATCATCTCCATGTCTATCAACATCGCATCAAACGCACCTATGACAAAAATCTGTGAGAATGAGATTTCAACATCGGAGACCTCGTCCTCAAAGAGAATTAACACGTGACCAATATGGAGCAAAGTAAACGAGGCAAGTTTGCTCCTAATTGGCTCAGACCTTTTATTATCATGCACAAGTATGGATCAGGAACTTATCATCTGTCTTCTCTTGATGGACACCCAGAACCTGAGCCTCTTAATGTGTTGCATCTGTGACCGTTCTACTGTTAGTCGAGTATTCGTCCACTTGAAACTTAACTTGAGCTCGTCCCTTGAGCAATCCCCGTCCTCTTAATCCTACTTCCTTTCAACCCTATTCCTCTTAACAATTCCTATAACCCTTTTATGCTATATGGATGCTTTGTCCTCATAAAAGGGAGCCCTTGACCTTCTATAATCTTGTCCACGACTCACATTTCTATCAAAACAAATCAAGATGTCACAATATCCATGGTCATTATATCAATATCAAAATTAAAAAGCAGACTGCTCCCTCGAAGGATAGCTGTACTATCATTGCTGTAATTAATAGACTGCTCCCTCGAAGGACAGCTATCCAAAGCCCTTATATTAAACAAAAATCTAGACCACTCCCTCGAAGGATGGCTATGACTAAACTGGCAATAAACAACACTATTTCAGAAGCTTCTCGCATTGATCAGCTTCACAACTGACCACCAAGCAAATGACATCTCTATGCAGGCTTCCCGCATTGATCAGTCTGCGCAAAAAAAAAAAAAAAAAGAATGAGTCATGGACTTGACTTATAGTTGTCTCAGGGTCTCCTATAAAAAGGGGCATAGTTATCTCTGCTCTTAAAATGGGTTATCCTCTTTTCTCCTCCTATCACCTGCTCAAGGGACTTCGAGCTCACTTTAATGTCGAAGTGATTTGATTACCGCTCTAACATAACTATGGTCAACGACGTCACGCATGAACGGGGCTCTTGGTTCTCATAACCCCTATCTATGCTATTTTTTTGGTCCTTGTCAATGAAAGAGCAATATGCCTTTCACGTATCTTTCACTTTGGTCACATTTAACCAAACCTTTTTTAACCTAAACATTCTCAGACCAACAACTCGACAACATGACATTATCATCATCCTTGTCCTTTTCACATAGTTTCTATGGACACTAGTACACATGGAAACTATCAACCAGACTCAATTTATGTTAAGCATAAACCAATACTTGCTAAAGCATAAATAGACCTCCATTCATTTTTAGCATACATCCATCATGACTATAGAAACTTGCTAGGGATGAAAGCCTTTCGACCAATTCTACAAAATACACCATCTATAGCATCATCTTATCCTCATCTTCCCCTCATCATTTCGACACTTGACCACATCCAATCATCGACCAATCTTCTCAATTTGTCCGAACTACATTGGTCTGAGGCCCTATGACCAGGGCTATGTAGGCAGCACTCAGATAACACATCCTCTGAGGTTAGCTCGACCACCCCTGTTTGTTCGTCTCCTTGATGGACAAACCTTATCTTCTGTAACTTTGATCAAGACCAATCATTTTCTTCGACCATTCCTCCCTTTTAGGGAGAACTACATTGGCCTGAGGCCCTTCACATAAGGGCTATGTAGGCAGCACTCAGATCACATGACATTTTTTGAGGTTAGCTCGGCCACATCCTTTCGTTCATCCATCCATCGACCACCAACCATTGGAGATCATGCCTATCTCCTCCGACCTCGACCACTTCCAAGCCATTTTTGCCTTGGTTGTTTTTGCATGTATGTTATCTCATGACTAGTTAGCAGAATTGTGTGCAGACCTTTTTTTGGACCCTCACAAGTATAGGATCACAAGCCGGTTGATCCACACTACTTGTGACTTTTTTCATGTTTCTAGGAGCACTTCCTGAGCCTGGGATACCTAGAACGCGATGACCCATTTGGAGCTTCAGCTTAGATTGAGTGACCCGATCAGCAGATGACTAAATGCTGGGGCCCAGTTATTTCAATTTTAGCACTCCTCGACCCTTGACCTGCGACACTTTTGACCTGACCATCTCGTGTAGTGGTATGCACGCAATCACAACTTTTGCAGCGTTCACCCTCACCCCTTTTCCATCCACTCTTTGTCAAATCAGCACCCGATTCCCGGTTCCCCTTCCCTCGACTCCTCCTTTGAGGGGGAATACCTTATCCATAATCAGGGCAATCACTCCTATTTTTGTCTTGCAGTTCGTCTAGAACAACCAACAAGACAAAAAGGGGCAAATGTAGACACCAAAATCATGTCGACTTCCCTGGTATTCCCCATCTTATTCTTCTTTGCCTATTTAACTCTTGTCGATCACTTTTTCCACTAGCCTTGACCCTAGCAGCATGTAAAAATGAGCACAGAGCTAAAGCTAGACTCTATCCCCATTGTGCATCTGCCGATGATGGTCATTACCTGACTGATGTCACCGACGTCGATCACCTATCGGCTGATGTCGACAATCTTGCTGACGTCGGTCACCTTACCGTTATCAGTTATCATTCGGTTCCCAATCGATTTCCTGAACGGTATCAAATCGTCTCTCGAACCGTCCCTTGCCTTCATCAGCATCCACCAATCGATCAATCAACGAACTAATCAATCAATCAATCAATCAAGCCCGAACTCTGACATTCAAAGACTCTTGCAATCAACACTCTTGCGATCAACCAACTCTGGCATCAACCAATCTGCATTCGCTTCAATCCGTTACTGCACAGACAACTTCAACAACGTCAATCATGTCTTTGCACTGTGACAGGTAAGTATTCTCATCTGTTTATTTTTATTTTTTTGGTTATTGCTTGCTTGTTATTTCCATACTCTATATTCTATCCAGACTCGACTTTCTACAAATCCCCAGAGCCTGTTTAGACTCGACCTTATCCTGACTAGATCCTGTCCAAAACCCTGCCCAAAACCTGTCCAAAACCTTGCCAAGACTCTGCCCTGACTTTATCTCGACTCCATCAGACCCTGTCTCGACTCTATCAAGACCCTGTCCCGACTCTCCCAGACCTTCTGCAACTCGTCCAGACTCTGTCCAGAACTTGCCCCGACCAATGCCAGTCACTATCCCTACCGACGCTGGCACTTTAACCGACGTCGGCACTTTCCCTAACCGACGCCGGCACCACAGAGACCGACATTGGTGAGCATAGAACATTTTACTTCATTATTAGGTACGCATTTTTATTTTTTGTTCTTTATTTTTGTCATTTTATCTTCCATTTTATCTACTTTAGTCCAATATTCTGCTTTTTTATCAGTGGGTTGATATCCTTCTAGGAAGTCTTCGTACTTCCAGGATCGGGCGTTCGCCTGACAGCGCACCATATCTTTGACTAACATTTTTTCCGTGTTTCAGTCTCTTTTTTTCGCAGGTGTCATTCCTCCACAGCCAAAGAGGAGAATCTTCCAACGTCTGATTTTGGTGCGCACAACTTTATCAGGTATCTTCTAGCCTTAACCATTTCTTTTAGTTTCTTATTTCTTCTTTGAATGTAGAAAGCAATTTTGCATAGAAACAGATGCATTATTAAAAACTAAAAAATTATAGGAAATGCACATAAATTTTGAATCTTTGATTTTAAACATGCTTGAAATGAGTAAACCCACCAAAATTTTTTGGTTACATTATTCAAAAATATAAAATTATAGAAAACGTGCATAAAGTTTGACATTTTTGATTATAAACATGTTTGAAATAAGTAAAACTACCTAAGTTTTGGTGTTGCATTATTCAAAACTCAAAAATTATAAGAAACATGCATAAAATTTAAATATTTTGATTATGAACATACTCAAAATGAGTTAAACTACCTATGTTTTGGTGTTGCAGTATTCAACAGTCCAAAAAATAGGAACAACACATAAAGTTGGAATGTTTTGATTGTAAACATGCTTGAAATGATTAAAACCACTTAAATTTTCATGTTGCATTATTCAATAATTCAAAATTATAAGAAATGTTGATGAATTTTGAATGTTTTGGTTTTAAACATGCTCAAAATGACTAAAACCACCTAAGTTTTGGTGATGCATTATTCAAAACTCTAAAATTCTAGGAAATGCACATAAATTTTGAATCTTTCTATTGTAAACATTCTCAAAATGAGTAAAACCACATAAATTTTGGTGTTGCATTATTCAAAACTCACAAATTATAGGAAACATGAAGAAATTTTGTATTTCTTGATTGTAAACATGCTCAAAATGATTAAAATTGCCTAATTTTTGGTGTTGCATTATTCAAAACTTAAAAACTATAGGAAATACACATAAATTTTTAATATTTTTTATTGTAAACTCACTCCAAAAAAGTAAAACTACCCAAGTTTTTGTGTGGAATTATTCAAAACTCAAAAATTGCAACATACATACATACATGTAGTTTGATTATTTTAATTGTAAACATTCTAGAAATGAGTAAAATCACCTAAGTTTTGGTGTTGCATTATTCAAAACTAAAAAATTATAGGAAACATTCATAGAGTTTGAATATTTTGATTGTAAACATGCTTGTAATGAGTAAAACCACCCATGTTTTGGTATTGCTTTATTTAAAACTCAAAACTTATAGAAAACATGCATAAAGTTTGAATCTTTTTATTTTAAACATGTTCAAAATGAATAAAATTGCCTAAGTATTGGTGTTGCATTATTTGAAACTCAAAAATTATAAGAAACACATATAAAGTTTGAATCTTTTGATTGTAAACATGTTTGAAATGAGTATAACTACCAAATTTTTGGTGTTGCATTATGCCAAACTCAAAAATTATAGGAGCTGTGCATAAATTTTGAATCTTTTGATTGTAAACATAATCAAAATTAACAAAATCACTTAAGTTTTAGTGTTGCATTATTCAAAACTCAAAAATTATAGGAAATACATATGAAATTTGAATATTTTAATTGTAAACATGCTCAAAATGAGTAAAACCACCTATGTTTTAGTGTTGCATTATTCAAAACTCAAAAATTGTAGGAAATGGGCATAAAGTTTAAATATTTTGATTGTAAACATGCTTGAAATGACAAAAAATACCTAAGTGTTGGTGTTGCATTATTCAAAGCTCAAAAATTAAAGAAACACACATAAAGTTTGAATATTTTGATTGAAAACATGTTCAAAATGAGTAAAACTACCTTAAGTGTTGGTGTTGCATTATTCAAAAGTAAAAAATTATGGGAAACATGCATAAAGTTTAAATATTTTGATTTCAAACATGCTCGAAATGAGTAAAACAACCTGGGTTTTCATGTTGTAGTATTCAAAACTCAAAAAATATAGGAACAACACATAAAATTTGAATCTTTTGATTGTAAACATGTTTGAAATGACTCAAAGCACTTAAATTTTCATGTTGCAGTATTTAAAAATTAAAAATTATATGAAATGCACATGAAGTTTGAATCTTTTTTTTAAACATGGTCAAAATAAGTAAAACCACCTAAGTTTTGGTTTTGCATTACTTAAAACTCAAATAATATAGAAAATATGCATAAATATTGAATGTTTGATTACATATATGTTTGAAATTAGTAAAACTGCTCAAGTTTTGGTGTTGCATTATTCAAAACTCAAAAATTATAGGAAACATGCATAAAGTTTGTATATTTTGATTTTAAACATGTCAGAACAAGTAAAACCAATTATGTTTTATTTTTGCATTATTGAAAACTCAAAAATTATAGGAAACATGCATAATTTTTGAATCTTTTGATTGTAAACATGCTCAAAATGAATAAAATTACCTATGTTTTGATGTTTGAATATTCAAAACTAAAAAATTATAGGAAATATGCATAAATTTAAAACTTTTGATTGTAATCATGCTTGAAATGAGTAAAATCACCTATGTTTTACTATTGTATTATTCAAAGCTCAAAGATTATAGAAAATGCACATAAATTTTGGATGTATTAATTGTAAAAATGCTCAAAATGAGTAAAACTACCTAAGTTTTGGTGTTTCATTATGTTGGGGGATCAAACCAACAATAGATTACACTTATGAAAGCAATAAACGCAGAAATAAATTAGATAGATAAGTAACTGAAATGATAAATAGCACAGAACAAGATATACAAGAAAACACCCTGAAAACTTGTATTGAAACTCTTTACAATAGGAATACAATTTGAAGAAACTTCGTTCTTCCACACCTCTCTCAGATGCACACAAGATCTCTCACTAGATCTCTATTCCTCAAGAGCTCTCTCTCAAGTACACTCAAATCCAACAACCTGGATTGTTGTAACTCTGTACTGTCCTTCAAACATTCACAATGTTCTACTATTACAGTTCTACACACATTCTACAATTCTAAGCTAGGAAGATCTTCCTACATAAAGAAATAGGAAACTTGAGCATGCTCTTACAACAAACAGTTAAGCCTCTTGAACAAGGGCTCTAAAAATAATATTGCTAATAATAGAGACGCAAGCTTGAGTCCACGACTCAAACTTATCATCCAAACACTCGCTGCTGTCCACAGAAATAGCTTTCTAGACACGCAGGTAACCGACGTCGGTTCCTACCTGTTCGCCTGTGACCGTCGCCGATCGACCTTACTGCTGACGTCGACGCCTCTGCAACTACTACTAACCAACGTCGGTCGCTCCTGACTGACACCGGCATCTGTGTAGACCCGAACCTATTTTAAGTATGCTCCTTGGTGAAGCTTTTAGCTCCACACCCTAACAATCTCCCACTTGGAGATAAACTAGCTGCACCAACCTGTACAGGAACATCTTCTAGCTCCTCCATCTTCAACTCAATCATGAAGACCAATAGAAGTTGAATGAAGATTCAACTTCTCTTTAGTAACCGGCTTTGTTAGCATATCAGCAGGATTCTTGTCTGTATGGATTTTCTCCAGCTTCAACTCACCATCTTCCAATACCTGCCGTATGAAGTGGTACCTTAGCTGTATGTGCTTGGTTCTTGAGTGAAAGGCTGAGTTCTTAGCCAAATGGATTGCACTCTGACTGTCACTGTACAATCTGCAACTCCCATGCTCCCTTCCAAGCTCTTCCATGAACCGTGTCATCCATATCATCTCCTTGCTAGCTTCTGTAGCTGCAATATACTCTGCTTCTGTAGTTGACAAGGCTACAACCTTCTGCAACTTAGATATCCAACTAACCGCTGTTCCACCTACATTAAAAACATAACCTGTGGTGCTCCTCCTGCCATCCAAATCCCCTACCATATCTGAATCTACATAACCATGTAGAGAAGTACCTGAACCTCCATAGCACAAATGCTTGCTGCTGGTTCCTCTCAGATATCTAAGGATCCATTGAACTGCCTTCCAATGTTCCTTACCTGGATTGGCCATATACTTACTTACTACTCCCACTGCTTGGGCAATATCTGGTCTAGTACACACCATTACATACATCAAACTCCCTACTACAGAAGAATATGGAACCATACTCATGTACTCTACCTCTTCATGTGAATTGGGACATTGTTCTTTGCTTAACTTAAAATGGTCAGCCATAGGTGTACTTACCAGTTTTGCATCCTGCATATTAAACCTCTCCAACACCTTTTTCACATAATCTTCTTGAGACAATATCAACGTGTGATTTTTCCTGTCTCTCCTAATGCTCATGCCAAGGATCTTCTTCGCTGCTCCCAAATCCTTCATAGCAAATGTTTGAGTTAACTTCACCTTAAGCTCAGAGATATCCTGCATGTGAGACCCTGCAACCAGTATGTCATCTACATACAACAATAGAATAATATATCTACCATTATCAAATCTCTTGAAATACACACAATGGTCCGATTGACACCTACTGTAGCCATGCTCAGTCATAAACTTGTCAAATTTCAAGTACCATTGCCTTGGAGCTTGCTTGAGGCCATACAAGCTTTTCTTTAACCTACACACAAACTTCTCCTTACCCTTGACCTCGAAACCTTCTGGCTATTCCATATAAATTTCCTCATCCAAATCTCCATGAAGAAATGTTGTCTTAACATCTAGCTGCTCGAGATGCAAATCCTCAAAAGCAACCAAAGACAATACAACCCTTATTGAAGTCATTTTAACAACTGGAGAAAAAATTTCACCAAAGTCAATACCTGGCTTTTGTGCAAATCCTTTTACCACTAATCTGGCCTTATATCGCATCTGTCCATCCTCACTTTCCTTTAACCTGTAGGTCCATCTGTTCTTCAGTGTTCTCTTACCAGCTGGTAATTCAACCAAATCCCATGTTTGGTTCTCTCTTAAGGACTCCATCTCCTCAACCATGCCACGCTCCCACTTACTCCTGGACTCCACCTGTAGTGCTTCTTCAAAACTCTCTGGTTCTCCACCATCGGTTAGCAATAAATAATATAAGGAAGGAGAATATCTAATTGGAGGCTTACTTACCCTTTCAGACCTTCTGGTGGGTGTCTTGGACTTGTTTTCAACAATCTGTCCACACAAATTTTCTGACAGTGACCGACCTCGGCCACCTGTAGACCTGTTACTCACCGTCGTCGGTTCTTCCTGACCGACCTTGGTACCTGGTCTGCCGACGTCGGTCTCTGTATGACCGACATCAGTTTCTATACTACCGACGCCGGTTCCTAACTTGCCGACGTCGGTCTCTGTGTTTTCCTGCAAGTGATTATTTATTTTTCCCGCGAGCTCATTTTGGACCATAACTTCATCCAATTCACTATTGCTCTGCCCAGATTGATCCAACTTCCTTATCTGATCACTGTACATCACTCTTTCATTGAAAACAACATCACGGCTTCTGATTACCTTGTTAGTTCCTAGATTCCAAAATCTAAAACCAAAATCATCTGAGCCATAGCCTATAAATGTGCACCTTGTAGACTTAGGATCAAGCTTCTTTCTATTTTCCTTATCTATATGCACAAAGGCTTCACTACCAAAAACTTTGAGATATGAGAGATCTACCTTTTTACCTGTCCATGCCTCTTCTGGAATTCCACCATCTAAAGCTGTAGAGGGTCCTCTGTTAATCAGGTACACTGCGGTGTCAACTACTTCTGCCCAAAACTCTAAGGGCAACCCTACGTCCAATCTCATACATCTTGCACACTCCATGATAGTTCTGTTCATCCTTTCAGCAATACCATTCTGCTGAGGTGTCCTTGGAACCATCCTTTGCCTATGGATTCCTTGTGTATAACAATACAATTTAAACTTAAGACTGCAGAACTCACCGCCATTATCAGATCTCAGGCACTTTAACTTTCTGCCTGTTTCATTCTCAACCATAGCCTTCCAAAACTTAAAAGTCTCAAAAACATCAGATTTTTTTTTAATATAGTAGATCCATACCTTTCTTGTGGCATCATCTATGAATGTAACATAGTACCGTGATCCGCCAATAGAGGCTACCTGAGCCGGTCCCCACACGTCTGTGTGAACAAGCTGCAACTTCTGCCTTTTCTTAGTAGACCCGGTCTTGAGAAAACTAACCCTTTTCTGTTTTCCAAATACACAATGCTCACAAAACTCTAGATCCATACTATTCAAATCTGAAAGCATACCTTTATACTTAAGTATTGACATCCCCTTCTCACTCATGTGGCCAAGCCTTGAGTACCACAATTTGCAATCCACACCTGAAGTAGATAAAACTGAAGAAGATTTGTTAGTAACACAATTACACAGATAGAGAGTACCTTCTCTCTTACCTCTGGCCATAACTAGTGCACCCTTGGTCACCTTCCAAGAATCTGCTGTGAGAGTTACTGTACAACCCTCATCACCTAGCTTACCTGCAGAAATCAAATTTCTCTTCAAACTAGGAACATGCATCACATCTCTCAACACCCATGTGTTGCCATTCTGCATCTTCAGCTGCACTTTACCTTTGCCAGTAATCTTACAAGGCTCATCATCCCCTAAGTACACTATTCCAAAATCTCCATGGATATAGTCACTGAAATATTCTCTTTTAGGGGTAGTATGGAAAGATGCACCAGAATCTAATACCCAAGATTCTATGTTATTATGCAAAGAGAAAATTAAAGCATCCTGTGCAATACCTGCAACCTTGACTTCTTCCTTTCCTTCGTGTTGGTTGTCCTCCTTAGGCTTTGACCAACAATCTCTGCTTATGTGCCCCATCTTTCCACAGTTCCAGCATTGTGGCTTCCTGCCATTCCTGGATTTGGATCTTCCTCTCACCTTAGACTTAGATCTTGATCTCCTCTTGCTCTTTTCTTTTTGCCTTCCCTTGCTCTCAAAATTTAAAGCGTTCCCAGATGTCTCTTCTGTGCTTTTCCTGCGTATTTCCTCATTCAAGATAACACTAACCACATCCTCTACTTTCAAAATATTTGATGCAGATGCAGTATTAGAAACTACCATTACTAAGCCATGCCAGCTTTCAGGCAAAGAACATAATATCAAAAGAGCTTTTATTTCATCTTCAAATACAATATTGACAGAACTTAACTGATTAACAATTCCATTGAAATCATTCAGATGAGTAGAAACAGATCCACCTTCATTCATATGCAAATTAAATAATTGCTTCATAAGATATACCTTATTTGAAGCTGAGGGTTTTTCATACATATTTGCTAACGTGGTCATCAACTCTACCGTTGTTTTTGCCTGTGACAAATTAGATATCACAGTGGAGGCCAGACTCAGTCTTATAGACCCAAGAGCCTTTCTGTCAAGAACTTCCCATTCTTCATCCTCCATGTCCTTGGGCTTCTTTGCTATCCCACCTAATGGTAAGTAAAGATCTTTCTGATACAGATAGTCCTCTATCTGCATTCTCCAATGTTGGTAGTTCTTGCCATTAAACTTTTCCATTCTCAGCTTACTTTCTTCTGCCATTGGTTCTCCCACTCAAATAGAAATTCCTGCAGAAACCCTGTGAGCAACCTGTAATCTGTAACCTGTAACCTGTAACCAAGGCTCTGATACCACTTGTTGGGGGATCAAACCAACAATAGATTACACTTATGAAAGCAATAAACGCAGAAATAAATCAGATAAATAAGTAACTGAAATGATAAATAGCACAGAACAAGATATACAAGAAAACACCTTGAAAACTTGTATTGAAACTCTTTACAATAGGAATACAATTTGAAGAAACTTCATTCTTCCACACCTCTCTCAGATGCACACAAGATCTCTCACTAGATCTCTATTCCTCAAGAGCTCTCTCTCAAGTACACTCAAATCCAACAAGCCAGATTGATGCAACTCTGTACTGTCCTTCAAACATTCACAATGTTCTACTATTACAGTTCTACACACATTCTACAATTCTAAGCTAGGAAGATCTTCCTACATATAGAAATAGGAAACTTGAGCATGCTCTTACAACAAACAGTTAAGCCTCTTGAACAAGGGCTCTAAAAATAATATTGCTAATAATAGAGACGCAAGCTTGAGTCCACGACTCAAACTTATCATGCAAACACTCGCTGCTGTCCACGGAAATAGCTTTCTGGACACGCAGGTAACCGACGTCGGTTCCTGCCTGCTCGCCTGTGACCGTCGCCGGCCGACCTTACTGCCGATGTCGGCACCTCTGCAACTGCTACTAACTGACGTCAGTTGATCCTGACCGACGCCGGCGTCTGTGTAGACCCGAACCTGTTTTAAGTATGCTCCTTGGTGAAGCTTTTAGCTCCACACCCTAACACATTATTTAAAACTCAAAAAATATAGGGAACATGCATAAATTTTGAATTTTTAATTGTAAACATGATCAGAATGAGTAAAACCACCTAGCTTTTAGTGTTGAATTATTTAAAACTAAAAAATTATAGCAAATGTGTATAAAGTTGGAATCTTTTGAGTGTAAAAATGCTTGAAATGAGTAAAACTATCAATGTTTTGGTGTTATATTATTCAAAACTCAAAAATTATAGGAAATATGTATAATGTTTGAATCTTTTGATGTTAAACATGGTCAAAATGAATAAAAATGCCTATGTTTTGGTGTCTCATTATTTAAATCTCAAATTATAAGCAATATGCATAAAATTTAAATATTTTGATTTTCAACATCCTCCAAATGAGTAAAACTGCCTATGTTTTTGTTTTACATTATTAAAAACACAAAAATTATAGGAGACAGACATTAAGTTTGCATATTTTCATTGTAAACAAGCTCAAATCAGGCAAAATCGCATAAATTTTGATGTTACATTATTAAAAACTCAAAAATTATAGGAAATACTGATACATTTTAAATGTTTTAATTGTAAACATGCTTGAAATGAGTAAAACACATAAATTTTAGTAATACATTATTCCAAACTCTAAAACTATAGGAAATGTGCATAAAGTTTGAATCATTTGATTGTAAACATGATCTAAATGAGTAAAACCACTTAAGTTTTGGTGTCACATTATTCAAAACTAAAAAATTATAGATAACATGTTAAAAAGTTTGAATCTTTTGATTGTAAACATGTTCAAAATTTGTAAAACTGCTTAAGTTTTGATGATGCATTATTCAAAACTCAAAAATTATAGGAAACACACATAAGATTAAATATTTTGATTATAAACATGCTAAAAAAAACCACCTAAGTTTGAATCTTTTGATTGTAAACATGCTCAAAATGATTAAAATTGCCTATGTTTTGGTGTTGTATTATTCAAATCTCAAAAATTAAAGGAAATTCATATAAATGTTGAATTTTTTGATTGTAAACATGCCAAAAATGAGTAAAACCACTTAGGTTTTGGTGTTGTATTATTCAAATCTTAAAAATTATAGGAAATGTGCATTAAAGTTTGAATCTTTTGATTGTAAAGTTATTGAAATAAGTACAACCACCTAAGTTTTGGTGCTGCATTATTCAAAACTTAATTAAAAATAATAAGAAACACACATAAAGTTTGAATATTTTAATTGTAAATATCCTTAAAATGAATAAAACTACCTCTATTTTATTTTTTATTATTAAAAACTCAAAAATTATAGCAAACATGCATAAACAATTGAATCTTTTGATTGTAAACATGCTCGAAATGAGTAAAACCACATATGTTTTGATGTTGTATTATTCAAAACTCAAAAATTATAGGAAACACACATAAATTTTGAATCGTCTAATTGTAAACATGCTTCAATTTAGTTAAATTGGCTTTGTTTTGGCATTACATTATTCATCAAAAATTATATGAAAAGTGTATCAAGTTTGAATCTTTTCATTGTAAACATGCTTGAAATAAGTAAAACCACCAAAGTTTTGGTGTTGTATTATTCAAAACTCAAAAATTATAGGAAATGCACTTAAAGTTTGAATCTTTTAATTGTAAACATGATCGAAACTAGTTAAACTACCTAATTTTTTGTATTACATTATTCAAAACTCAAAAATTAAAGGAAACATGCATAAAGTTTGAATATTTTGATCGTAAAAATGCCTAAAATGTGTAAAAGGACTTATGTTTTGGTGTTTCATTATTCAAAACTCAAAAATCATATGAAACATGCATAAAATTTGAATCTTTTGATTGTAAACATGTTCAAAATGAGTAAAACTACATACATTTTGGTATTGCATTACTCAAAACTCCAAAATTATAGGAAAAATGCATAAAATTGAATCTTTTGATTGTAAACATGCTCAAAATGAGTAAAATCACCTAAGTATTGGTGTTGCATTATTAAAAAATAATTTTTTTATAAAACATGCATAAATTTTGAATATTTTGATTTTAAACATGATCAAAATGAGTAAAACCACTTAAGTTTTAGTGTTGCATTATTCAAAACTCAAATAATATAGGAAATGCATATAAATTTTGAATCTTCAAATTATAAACATTCTTGAAATGAGTAAAACTTCCTAAATTTTTGTGTTGCATTATTAGAAACTTATAAAATATAGAAAATGCATATAAGTTTTGAATCTTTTGATAATAAACATACTTAAAATGAGTAAAATTGCATAAGTTTTTTTGTTGTATTATTCAAAACTCAAAAATTATAGGAAATGTGCATAAAGTTTGAATCCTTTAATTATAAACACTCTTGAAATGAGTAAAACTACTTAAGTTTTGGTGTTGTATTATTTAAAACATAAAAATCATATAAAACATACATAAAGTCTTAATATTTTGATTCTAAACATGATTGAAACATATAAAACTTTTTAATTTTTTGTGTTGTATTATTCAAAACTCAAAAATTATAGGAAATGCATTTAAAGTTTCAATCTTTTAATGTTAAACATGATCAAAATAAGTAAAATTGCCTATGTTTTGGTGTTGTTTTAGACAAAACTCAAAAATTATAAGATATCTACATAAAGGTTGAACCTTTTGATTGTAAACATGCTCAAAATGAATAAAACGACTTATGTTTTATTATTGCATTAGTTACAACTAAAAAAATATAAGAACTATGTAAAACGTTTGAATCTTTTGATTGTAAACATGCTTGAAATGAGTAAAACTACCTATGTTTTGGTGTTGTATTATTCATATCTCAAAAATTATAGGAAATATGCACAAAGTTTGAAGTTTTGGATTTTAAAATGTTTGAAATGAGTAAAATTACCTATGTTTTTTTGTTGAATTATTCAAAACTCAAAAAATATTTGAAATGCACATAAAGTTTGAATTTTTTTAATTATAAGCATGCTCAAAATGATCAAAAATGCCTAATTTTTGGATTCACATTATTCAAAACTAAAATAATAGGAAATATGCATAAAGTTTGAATATTTTGATTGTAAACATCCTTGAAACGAGTAAAACTACCTATGTTTTCAGCTTGCATTATCAAAAACTCAAAAATTATAGGAAACGAGTAAAACTACCTATGTTTTGGTGTTGCATTATGTAAAACTCAAAAATTATAGGAAACCCACATCAAAGTTGAATGTTTTGATTGTAAACATTCTCAAAATGAGTAAAACAACCTAAGTTTTAGTCTTTCATTATCCAATGCAAAAAAAAAAAAAAGAGGAAATTCTCGTAAAGTTTGAATCTTTTGATTATAAACATTCTCAAAATTACTAAAATTGCCTAAGTTTATCTATTGCATTATTCAAAACTCAAAAATTAGAGGAAACATTCATAAATATTAAATCTTTGATTGTAAACATTCTCAAAATGAGTAAAACCACCTAAGTTTTTGTGTTGCATTATTCAAAATGCAAAAATTATAGAAAATTCTCATAAAGTTTGAATCTTTTGATTGTAAACATGCTTACAACAAGTAAAACCACTTATGTTTTGGTGTTGCATTATTCAAAACTCAAAAATTATATGAATCATAGATAATATTTTAATCTTTTGGTTGTAAACATGCTTTAAATAAGTAAACCAACCTATGTTTTGGTGTCGCATTATTCAAAAATAAAAAATTATAAAAAATGTGCATAATGTTTGAATATTTTGATTGTAAAAATGTTAGAAACAAGTAAAACTACTGAAGTATTGCTGTTGAATTATTCAAAAGTAAAAAATTATGGGAAACATGCATAAATTTTGAATCTTTTGATTATAAACATGCTCAAAATGAGTGAAACCACCTAAGTTTTAGTGTTACATTATTCAAAACTCAAAAATTATAGAAAAAATGCATAAATTTTGAATCTTTTGATTGAAAACATGCTCAAAATGACTAAAACCACTTAAATTTTTTGTTGCATTATTAAAAAATTAAAATTATAGGAACTACGCATGAAGTTTGAATATTTTGATTTTAAACTAGCTTGAAATGAGTAAAACTACCCAAGTTTAGGTGTTACAATATTCAAAACTCTAATAATATAGAAACCACACATAAAGTTTAAATTTTTTTATTGTAAACCTACTCAAAATGAGTAAAATTCCCTAAGTTCTGGTGTTGCATTATTTAAAAATAAAAAATCATAGGAAACACACATAAAGTTTGTATATATTGATTTTAAACAAGTTTGAAATGAGTAAAACCACTTAAATTTTATTGTTGCATTATTCAAAACTCAAAAATTATAGGAAATGCACATAAATTTTGAATCTTTTGATTTTAAACATACTTGAAATGAGTAAAACTACCCAAGTTTAGGTGTTACAATATTCAAAACTCTAAAATTATAGGAAATATGCATAAATGTTAAATCTTTTGATTTTAAGCATGCTAGAAATGAGTAAAATTGCCTATGTTTTACTATTGCATTATTCAAAACTCAAAAATTATAGAAAATGCACATAAAGTTTGAATCTTTTGATTTTAAACATGCTTAAAATGAGTAAAACTACCTATGTTTTGGTGTTGTATTATTTAAAACTTAAAAAGTATAGGAAACACACATAAATATTGAAGTTATTTTTTGTAAACATGCTCAAAATGAGTAAAATCACTTAATTTTTAGTATTGTATTATTCAAAACACAAAAATTATATAAAACGTGCATAAAGTTGATATCTTTTGATTGTAAACATGCTTGAAATGAGTAAAATCATGTAAGTTTGAAATTTTCTCAAAATGAGTAAAAATGCCTATGTTTTGGTGTCATATTATTTAAAACTTAAATTATAGGAAATATGCATAAAGTTTGAATATTTTGATTATAAACATCCTTGAAATGAATAAAACTACCTATGTTTTGGTTTTGCATTATTAAAAACACAAAAAATATAGGAAACACACATAAAGTTTGAATCTTTTCATTCTAAACAAGCTAAAACTCAGAAATTATATTAAATATGCATAAAGTTTAAATTTTTAAATTGTAAACATGCTTGAAATGAGAAAAATTGTCTAAATTTTTTTGTTGCATTATTCAAAACTAAAAAATTATAGCAAACATGCAAAAAAATTGAATCTTTTGATGGTAAACATGCTTGAAATAAGTAAACCCACTTAGGTTTTGATGATGCATTATTTAAAACTCAAAAATTATAGGAAACACACATAAAGTTTTAATTTTTTGATTGTAAACATGCTCAAAATGAGTAAAACGACTAAAAGTTTGGTGTTACATTATTCAAAACTCAAAAATTATAGGAAACACAAATAAAATTTGAATCTTTTGATTGTAAACATGCTCAAAATGAGTAAAATTGCCTAAGTTTTGATTTTAGATTATTCAAAACTAAAAAATTATAGGAAACATTCCTAAAGCTTGAAAATTTTAATTGTAAACATGCTCAAAATGATTAAAATTGCCTGAGTTTTAGTGTTACATTGTTCAAAACTCAAAAAATATAGGAAATGCACTTAAAGTTTTAATCTATTATTTGTAAACATGCTCAAAATGAGTAAAACTACCCTAGTTTTAGTGTTGCATTATTCAAAAACCCAAAATTTATAAGATACACACATAAAATTTGAATATTTTAATTGTAAACATTCTAAAAATATGTAAAACTACTTAAGTTTTGGTGTTCCATTATTCAAAACTCAAAAATTATAAGAAACATCCATAAAGCTTAAATCTTTTGATTCCAAACATGCTTGAAATGAATAAAACTATCTATGTTTTGATGTTACATTATTTAAAACTCAAAAATTATAGGAAAAATAAATAAAGTTTAAATATTTTGATTTTAAGCATTCTCCAAAGAGGTAAAACAACCTATGTTTTGGTGTTGCATTATTCAAAACTCAAAAATTATAGGAAACACACATAAAGTTTGAATCTTATAAGTTTAACTATTTAAGGTTCAATGGTGCTTTATTCAAAACTCAAAAATTATAGGAAATACACATAAAGTTTGAATCTTTTGATTGAACATGCTCAAAATGAGTAAATCCACTTAAGTTTTTGTGTTACATTATTCAAAACTCAAAAATTATAATAAACATGAATAAAGTTTGAATTTTTAACTATAAACATGCTTGGAATGAATAAAACAATCTAAATTTTGGTGTTGCATTATTCAAAACTCAAAAATTATAGGAAAATTGCATAAAGATTGATTTTTTTTATTATAAACATGCTCTAAACAATTAGAACCACATAAGTTTTGGTGTTGCATTATTCAAAACTCAAAAATTATAAGAAATGCACTTAAAGTTTGAATCTTTTGATTTTAAAAATGCACAAAATGAATAAAACCACCTTAGTTTTGGTGTTTCATTATTCAAAACATAAATAATAAATGAAACATGCATAAAGTTTCAATCATTTGATTATAAAAATACAAGAAATTAGAAAAACCACCTAAATTTTGGTGTTGCATTATTTAAAAATAAAAAATTATAGGAAACATGCATAAAATTTGAATCTTTTGGTTATAAACATATTTGAAATGAGTAAATCCTCCTAAGTATTAGTGTTGCATTATTTAAAACTTAAAAATTATAGGAAACACATAAAGTTTGAATGTTTTGATTTTAAACATGCTCTAAATGAGTAAAACTACTAAACTTATGGTGTTGTATTATTCAAAACTAAAAAAGTATAGCAAATGCACATAAAGTTTGAATCTTTTGATTTAAACATGCTCGAAATGAGTAAAACTTCCTAATTTTTAGAGTTACAATATTCAAAACTCAAAAATTATATGAAATGTGCATAAAATTTGAATCTTTAAATTTTAAACATGTTTGAAATGAGTTTAAATTTTAAACCATTTAAGTTTTGGTGTCGCATTATTCAGAACTCAAAAAAATTAAAAAACATACATAAAGTTTGAATCTTTTGATTTTAAACATGCTCAAAATGAGTAAAACCACTTAAGTTTTGGTGTTGCATTATTAAAAACTCAAAAATTATAAGAAATATGCATAAATTTTGAATCTTTTAATTGTAAACATTCTCAAAATGAGTAAAAATGCCTATGTTTTGGTGTCGCATTATTCAAAAATTAAATTATAGGAAACATGCATAAGGTTGAATCTTTTGATTGTAAACATGCTCAAAACAAGTAAAACTACCTATGCTTTGGTTTTGCATTATTAAAAACTCAAAAATTATAAGAAAGGTGCATAAAGTTTGAATCTTTTGATTGTAAACATACTTGAAATGAATAAAATTGCCTATGTTTTATTGTTGCATAATTTAAAAATAAAAAATTATAGGAAATGCACATAATGTTTAAATATTTTGATTGTAAACATGCTTGAAATGAGTGAAATTACCTAGGTTTGGGTGTTGTATTATTTAAAACTCAAAATTTATAAGAAACACGCATAAAGTTTGAATATTTTAATTGTAAACATGCTGGAACAAGTAAAACTGCCTATGCCTTTGTGTTACATTATTTAAAACACAAAATTTAGAAAATGTGCATAAAGTTGGAATCTTTTGATTATAAGCGTGCTTAAAATGAGTAAAATTGTCTAATTTTTTATGTTGTATTATTTAAAACTCAAAAAATATAAAAAACACATAAAGTTTAAATATTTTTATGGTAAACATGCTAAAAATGATTAAAATGCCTAAGTTTTGGTGTCTCGTTATTCAAAACCTTAAAAATAGAAATATGCATAATGTATGAATCTTTTGATTGTAAACATCCTTGAAATACGTAAAATTATCTATGTTTTGGTTTTGCATTATTAAAAACACAAAAATTATATGAAACACGCATAAAGTTTAAATCTTTTGATTGTAAACATGCTCAGAATGAGTGAAAAACTACCTAAGTTTTTGTGTTGCACTATTCAAAACTCAGAAATTAGAGAAAATGAACTTGAAATTTGAATATTTTGATTGTAAACATGCTCAAAATGAGTAAAACAATGTAAGTTTTGGTGTTACATTATTTAAAACACAAAAATTATAGGAAATGTGCATAAAGTTTGAATATTTTAATTTTTAAAATTCTTAGGAAAGACACATAAAGTTTGAATATTTTTATTCTAAACATACTCAAAATGAGTAAAACTATCTACATTTTATTTTTGTATTATTCGAATCTCAAAAGTAAACATGCTCAAATTGGGTAAAACCACATAATTATTGGTGTTGTATTATCCAAAAATAAAAAGATATAGGAAACGTGCATATAGTTTTAATCTTTTGATCTTAAACATGTTTGAAATAAGTAAAACTACCTATGTTCTAGTGTTACATTATTCAAAACTCAAATTATATAGGAAACATGAATGAATTTTGAATCTTTTGATTGTAAGCATGCTCAAAATGAGTAAAACTACTTAAGTTTTGGTGTTGTATTATTCAAAACTCAAAAATTATAAGAATTCTACATGAAGTTTGAATCTTTTGATTGTAAACATGCTTGAAATGAGTAAAACCACCTAAGTTTTGGTGAATCATTACTCAAAACTCAAAAATTATAGGAAACATTTATAAAGTTTGAACATGCTCAAAACGAGCAAAACTACTTAAGTTTTGGTGTTGTATTATTCAAATATATATATATATATATATATATATATATATATATATATATATATATATATATATATAAGGTGCATAAAATTTGAATTTTTGATTGTAAACACGCTAAAAATAAGTAAAACCATCTATGTTTTATTGTTGTATTATTCAAAACTTAATAATTATAAGAAATTCACATAAACTTTGAATCTTTTGATTGTAAGCATGCTTGAAACTAGTAAAACTACCTAAGTTTTGGTGTTGCATTATTCAAAACTCAAAAGTTATAAGAAATGTGCATAAAGTTTGAATTTTTTGATTGTAAACATGCTTGAAATGAGTAAAACTACCTATGTTTTGGTTTTGCATTATTCAAAACTCAAAAATTATAGGAAAGGCACATAAAAATTGAATCATTTGATTGTAAACATGTTAAAAATGACTAAAAATGCTTCTATTTTGGTATTACATTATTTAAAACTCAAATTATAGGAAACATGCATTAAGCTTGAATATTTTGATTGTAAACATGCTAAAAATGAGTAAAACTACCCATATTTTGGTTTTTCATTATTAAAAATTTAATAATTATAAGAAACACACATAAAGTTTGAATATTTTGATTGTAGACATGCTCAAAATGAGTAAAACTGCCTAAGTTTTGGTTTTCCATTATTCAAAACTCAAAAATTATAAGGTTCATAAATTTTATATATTTTTATTTTAAACATGTTTGAAATGAGAAAAATCACTTATGTTTTTTGTTGCATTATTCAAAACTCAAAAATTATAGGAAACATGCATAAAGTTTTAATTTTTTGATTTTATACATGCTCAAAATGAGTAAAAATGTACAAGTTTTGGTGTTACATTATTAAAAACTCAAAAAATATAGGAAAGGTGCATAAAGTTTGAATATTTTAATTGTAAACATGCTTGAAATGAGTAAAATCAAAGAAATGTCCATAAAGTTTTAATATTTTGATTGTAGACATGTTTAAAATGAGTAAAACTGCCTAAGTTTTGGTGTTGCATTATTCAAAACTCAAAAATTGTAGAAAACCTACATAAACTTTGAATTTTTTGATTGTAAACATGCTCAAAACAAGTAAAATCACCTATATTTTGGTGATGCATTATTCAAAACTCAAAAATTATAGAAAATGTATATAAAGTTGGAATCTTTTTATTGCAAACATGTTTGAAATGAGTAAAACCACCTATGTTTTGGTGTTGCATTATTTAAAACTATAAAATTAAAGGAGTAAAATTATCTTTTGAATCTTTTGATGGTAAACATGCTCAAAATGAGTAAAATTATCTGAGTTTTGATGTTGCATTATTCAAAAGTCAAGAATTATAGGAAACATAGAAAAAGTTTGAAACTTTTAAATTGTAAACATGCTTGAAATGAGTAAACCCACCTAAATTTTGTAGTTACATTATTCAAAACTCAAAAATTATAGGAAACACGTATAAAGTTTGAATCTTTTGATTGTAAACATGCTCAAAATGTGTAAAGCCACCTAAGTTTTAATTTTTTATTATTTAAAACTCAAAAATAATAGGAAACACACATTAAGTTTGAATCTTTTAATTGTAAACATGATTAAATTGAGTAAAATAGCCAAAGTTTTGGTGTTGTATCATTCAAAACTCAAAAATGATAGGAGACATGTATAATTTTTGAATCTTTTGACTGTAAAGATCCTCAAAATGAGCAAAACCACCAATGTTTTGGTGTTATATTATTCAAAACTCAAAAATTATAGGAAACATGCAAAAAAATTGAATCTTTTGATTGTAAACATGCTCAAAATGATTAAAATTGCCTAAATGTTTATGTTGTAATATTCAAAACTCAAAAATTATAGGAAATGTACAACATAAAGTTTGAAACTTTTGATTTTAAACATACTCAAAATGAGTAAAATCACCTATGTTTCAGTGTTACATTATTCATAACTCAAATAACATATGAAACATGTATAAATTTTAAATCTTTTGATTGTAAGCATGCTCAAAATGAGTAAAACCACCTAAATTTTGGTGTTACATTATTCAAAACTCAAATAATATAAGAAATATGCATAAAGTTTAAATTTCCTGATTATAAACATGATCGAAATGAGTAAAACTACTTCCATTTGATGTTGCATATTCAAAACTAAAAAATTATAGAAAATGTTCATAAAGTTTAAATGTTATGATTGTAAACATGCTCAAAACAAGTAAAACCACCTAAGTTTTGGTGTTCCATTATTCAAAAATCAAAGATTATAGGAAAAGTGCATAAAATATGAATCTTTTATTTGTAAACATGATTGAAATGAGTAAAACCACCTAATTATTAGTGTTGCATAATTCAAAAATAAAAAATTATAGGAAACATGCTTAAAGTTTGAATCTTTTAATTTTAAACATGCTCAAAATGAGTAAAGCCACCTATGTTTTGGTGTTACATTACTCAAAACTCAAATAATATAGGTAACACACATAAATTTTGAATCTTTTGATTATAAACATGCTCAAAATGAGTAAAACCACCTATGTTTTGGTGTTGTATTATTCAAAACTCAAAAATTATATGAAATGTGTATAAAGTTTGAATATTTTGATTGTAAACATGCTCAAAATAAGTAAAATTGCCTATATTTTTATGTTGTATTATTCAAAATAGAAAAATTATAGGAAACACACATACAGTTTGAATCTTTTAATTGTAAACATCCTTAGATTGAGAAAATAGTCTATGTTTTGGTGTTTCATTATCCAAAACTCAAAAATTATAGGAAACCTATTAAAATTTTAAATCTTTTGATTGTAAACATGCTCAAAATGAGTAAAATCACCTAAGTTTTGGTGTTGCATTATTCAAAAACACAAAAATTATAGAAAATGCATAATTTTTTTAAATCTTTTGCTATTAGAAATGCTCAAAATGAGTAAAACCAACTATGTTTTGGTGTTGCATTTTTCAAAACTCAAATAATATAGTAAACAAGCACAAAGTTTGAATCTTTTGATTGTAAACATGCACAAAATGAGATAAACTACCTAAGTTTTCTTGTTGCATTATTCAAAACTAAAAAATTAGAGGAAACATGCATACATTTTGAATCTTTTGATTGTAAACATGTTGAAAATGAGTAAAACAACCTATGTTTTGGTGTTGCATTATTCAAAAGTCAAAAATTATAGGAAAAGTGCACAAAATTTGAATCTTTTGATTGTAAACATACTTGAAATGAGTAAAACAACCTAAGTATTGGTGTTACATTATTAAAAACTCAAAAATTATAGGAAACATTAATAAATTTTGAATCTTTTGATTTTAAACATAATCAAAATGAGTAAAACCACCTAAGTTATGGTGTTGCATTATTCAAAACTAAAAAGTTATAGGAAATGCACATAAAGGTTGAATCTTTTGATTTTAAACATGTTCAAAATGAGTAAACCCACTTATGTTCTAGTGTTGCATTATTCAAAACTCAAAAAATATAGGAAACACCCATAAAGTTTGTATCTTTTAATTTTAAACATGTCCAAAATGAGTCAAACCACTTAGTGTTTGTTGTTACATTACTCAAAACTCAAAAATTATAGGAAATGCACAAAAGTTTTAGCATGCTAAAAATGAGTAAAATTCGTTAAGATTTTTTGTTACATTATTATAAACTCAAAAATTATAGGAATGATACATAAAATTCTAATCTTTTGATTGTAAACATGCTTAAAATGAGTAAAACTGCCTAAGTTTTGGTATTACATTATTCTAAATTCAAAAATTATAAGAAATGCACATAAAGTTTGAATCTTTTGATTGTAAACATACTCAAAATGAGTAAATTGCTTATGTTTTGAAAGTGTCTCATTATTCAAAACTCAAATTATAGGAAACATGCATAAAGCTTGAATATTTTGATTGTAAACATGCTAAAAATGAGTAAAAATTCCTATGTTTGTGTTTTACATTATTAAAAACTCAAAAATTATTAGAATCATGCATAAAGTTTGAGTATTTTGATTGTAAACATGCTCAAAACTACCTAAATTTTGGTGTTGCATTATTCAAAACTCAAAAATTATAGGAAACGTGCATAAAGTTTGTGTATTTTAATTTTAAATATTATCAAAATGAGCAAAACCACTTAAGTTTTATTGTTGCATTATTCAAAACTCAAAAACTATATGGAATGTGGATAAACTTTGAATTATTCAATTTTAAACATGTTCAAAATGATTAGAACTACCATAGTTTTGGTGTTGTATTATTCAAAACTCAAAAATTATAAGAAATGAAAATAAAGTTTGAATCTTTTGATTGTAAACTTACTATAAACAATTAAAAGCACCTAATTTTTATTGTTGTTTTATTCAAAACTCAAAAATTAGAGGAAATGTACATAAAATTTGAATATTTTGACAATAATCATGCTTAAAATGAGTAAAACTACCTATGTTTTGGTGTTGCATTATTTAAAACTCTTAAATTATAGGGAAAGAGCATAAAGTTTAAATATTTTGATTGTAAACATGCTCAAAATGAGCATAAAGTTTAAATATTTTGATTGTAAACATGCTGAAAATAAGTAAAACTGCATATGTTTTGGTGTTACCTTATTAAAAACTCAAAAATTATAGGTACAGCCCATAAATTTTTAATCTTATGATTCTAAACATACTCAAAACAAGTAAAACTGCCTAAGTTTTGGTGTTACATTATTCAAAACTCAAAAATTATAGGAAATGCACATACAATTTTAATCTTTTGATTGTAAGCATGCTCAAAATGAGTAAAAATGCATATGTTTTGGTGTTGAATTATTCAAAACTCAAAAACTATAGGAAACATGCATAAAGATTGAATCTTTTGATTGTAAACATACTCAAAATGAGTAAACCCACCTAAGTCTTGGTGTTACATTATTCATAACTAAAAAATTATAGGAAACACACATAAAATTTGAATCTTTTATTGTAAACATGCTCAAAATAAGTAAAACAACCTAAGTTTAAATCTTTTCATTTAAAAAAGGCTTGAAATGAGTAAAACCACCTAAGTCTGGGTGTTGAATTATTCAAAACTCAAATAATATAGGAAACATGCATAAAGTTTGAATCTTTTGATTGTAAACATGTACGAAATGAGTAAAATTGCTTAAGTTTTTGTGTTACATTGTTTAAAACTCAAACAATATTAGAAATATGTATAAAGTTTGAATCTTTTAATTTCAAGCATGCTTAAAATGTGTAAAACCTATTAAGTTTTGGTGCTTCATTATTCAAAACTCAAAAATTATAGGAAACACCCACAAAGTGTTTATGTTTTGATTTTAAACATGCTCGAAATGAGTAAAATCACTTAATTTTTGGTGTTGCATTATTCAAAATTCAAAAATTATACAAAACATGCATAAAGTTTGAACATATTTGAAATGAGTAAAACTATCTAAGTTTTGGTGCTTCATTATTCAAAACTCAAAAATTATAGGAAATATTCATAAATTTTGGATCTTTTGATTGTAAACATGATCAAACCAAGTAAAACCTCCTATGTTTTAGGTGTTGCGTTAGTTAAAACTCAAAAATTCTAAGAAATGCAGATAATGTTTGAATCTTTTGATTATAAACATGCTTGAAATGAGCAAAATCTCCTATGTTTTGGTGTTGCATTATTCAAAACTCAAAAATTATAGAAAACACACATAAAGTTTGAATATTTTGATTGTAAACAGGATCAAAATGAGTAAAAATGCCTATGTTTTGGTGTCACATTATTCAAAACCCAAATTACAGGAAACATGCATAATCTTGAATATTTTGATTGTAAACATACTAAAAATGAGTAAAATTGTCTATGTTTTGGATTACATTCTTAAAACCCCAAAAATTATAAGAATCAGGCATAAAGTTAGAATCTTTTGATTGTAAACATGCTCAAAATGAGTAAAACTACCTGAGTTTTGGTGTTACATTTTTCAGAATACAAAAATTATAGGAAACACACATAAAGTTTGTATATTTTGATTTTAAACATTTTAAAAATGAGTAAAACCACTTAAGTTTTATTGTTGCATTATTCAAAACCTAAAAATTATAGCAAATATGGATAAATTCTGAATCTTTTAATTTTAAACATGCTCAAAACGAGTAAAACTATTTGAGTTTTGGTGTTACATTATAAAAAAACTCAAAAATTCTGGGAAACGCACATAGAGTTTGAATCTTTTGATTGTAAACATGCTAGAAATGAGTAAAACCACCTATGTTTTATTATTGCATTACTTAAAACTACAAAATAATTGAAAATTCCTATAAAGTTTGAATCTTTTGATGGTAAACATGCATAAAATGAGTAAAACTACCTATGTTTTAGTGTTGCATTATTCAAATCTCAAAAATTATAGTAAATTTACATAAAGTTTGAACTTTTGATTGTAAACATGCTTGAAATGAGTAAAACTACCTATGTTTATATGTTGCATTATTCAAAACTCAAAATTTATAGGAAACATGCATAAAGTTTGAATATTTTAATTGTAAACATGTTCAAAATGAGTAAAACTACTTATATTTTTGTGTTGCATTATTCAAAACTCAATAATTATACAAAACATGCATAAAGTTTGAATCATTTTATTTTTATTTGATAGGGTAAAACTAGGTTTTATAGGAAGCTAAAACCATGAGTGTGAAATACAATAGTTTAAGCAAAGAAAGACTAGAACATAGATTAAAATAAAATTGGAAATAGATAATTAACCAAATTATGTGGAGGGATCCTCCTGGGTGTCTTCAGCAGTAGAATATCATCCTTGCCCACTTCATGCCTTTCACCTATAAAGGGGTTTGCTTTGGGGGGAACACACAGGGGATTTTAGGACCTTGGGGAACTCATAGTAGGGGATTGGGGAGGGATCTAGGTAGAATGAACAAAAGTATGAACAGTGGCCTCCATCACTCGGTGAAGCTCATTTGAGTCTTGTATAAGCTTTACCAAGCTGAATCAGACCACCATGGCATTGTGTTCGATAATGCACTCCATAAACTCTATAATCCCCCCTTCTTGAGTTTCTTTTAGACCTTCTTCTATTCTTGAATGTCTTTACAATATGTTGGCTCTAAATGGTCTTTGTTGCCACCCATGGTTGCTAAAAGTGTAGGGATGGAGAGAGCAAACTAAGGTTTTAGATCTAGTCTAAATGTCTAGGGCTTGAATGAGAAGGAACACCTACTAAATCAACATTAACATAAATGTATCCCCTTACCTTAAAATGAATGTGAATCTATAGGATCATGATTTGGCTCATCAAGTTGAGGGGTTACATGTGTGAGGGGATAGTAGATTTAAGTTGCATATGTGCCATTCGTATGGATGACACTATCCACCTTAGGGGGGAATCCTTTTATTATAAACATGATAAAAAAAAGTAAAATCACCTATGTTTTTGTATTACATTATTCAAAACTAAAAAATTATAGAAAATGTACATGAATTTTGAATATTTTAGTTGTAAACATGCTCTAAATGAGTAAACCTACCTAAGTGTTGGTGTTACATTATTTAAAAGTAAAAAATTATAGGAAACACATATAAAGTTTGAATATTTTTATTGTAAACATGCATGAAATAAATAAAACTACCTATGTTTCGGTGTTGTATTATTCAAAACTCAAAAATTATTGGAAATGTGCATAAATTTTAAATATTTTGATTGTAAACATGCTCAAATGATTAAAATTGCTCAAGTTTTGACATTGCATTATTCAAAACTCAAAAATTATAAGAAATGGACATAAAGATTGAATATTTTGATTGTAAACATGTTTGAAATGAGTAAAACCATCTATATTTTAGTGTTACATTATTAAAAACTCAAATTATCAGAAACAAAATTTTTAAATATTTTGATTGTAAACATGCTTAAAATGCATAAAACTGCCTAAATTCTTGTGTTGTATTTTTCAAAACTCCAAAATTATAGGAAACACACATAAAGTTTGAATATTTTGATTGTAAACATGATTGAAATGAGTTAAACCACCTAAGTTTTAGTATTACTTTATTCAAAACTCAAAAATTATAAAAAACAAGCATAATGTTTGAAACATTTTATTTTAAACACGCTAAAAATTAGTAAAATAGCCTAAGTATTAGTCTTGCATTTTTTAAAACTCAAAAATTATAGGAAACATAGATAAAGTTTGAATCTTTTGATTATAAACATGATTGAAATGAGTAAAACTATCAAAGTTTTGGTGTTGCATTTTTTAAAACTCAAAAATTATAGGAAACATGCATAAAGTTTGAATCTTTTTATTGTAAACATTATCAAAATGAGTAAATTCACTTAAGTTTTGGTGTTTCATTATTCAAAACACAAAAATTATAGGAAATGCATATAAAGTTTGAATATTTTAATTGTAAACATGCTCAAAATGAGTAAAACCACCTATGTTTTAGTGTTACATTATTCAAAACTCAAAAATTATAGGAAACTATCATAAAGACTAAATATTTTGATTTTAAACATGCATGAAATGACAAGAAATACCTAAGTTCTGGTGTTGCATTATTCAAAACTCAAAAATTAAAGAAAATGCACATAAAGTTTGAATGTTTTGATTGTAAACATGTTTGAAATGAGTAAAACTTCTTATGTGTTGGTGTTGCATTATTCAAAAGTAAAAAATTATGGGAAACATGCATAACATTTGAATCTTTTGATTGTGAACATGCTCGAAATGAGCAAAACTACCTAGGTTTTGGTGATGCAGTATTCAAAACTCAAAAAATATAGGAACAATGCATAAAGTTTGAATCTTTTGATTGCAAACATGTGTAAAATGACTAAACTACTCAAATTTTTGTGTTACATCATTCAAAAATTAAAATCTATAGGAAATGCACATGAATTTTGAATTTTTTTAATTTTAAACATGTGTTTTGGTTTTGCATTACTCAAAACTCAAAAATTATAGAAAATGTGCATAAAGTTAGAATCTTTTGATTGAAGACATGCTTGAAATAAGTAAAACTACCTATGTTTTATTGTCACATTATTAAAAAATAAAAAATTATAGGAAACATGCATAAAGTTTATATATTTTGATTTTAAACATGTTCAAAACAAGTAAAACCACTTAATTTTTATTGTTGCATTATTCAAAACTCAAAAATGATAGGAAATGCACATAAAATTTGAATCTTTTGATTGTAAACATGTTTGAAACGAGTAAAACTACCTATGTTTTGATGTTTGAATATTCAAAACTCAAAAATTATAGAAAATACAAATAAATTAAAACTTTTGATTGTAAGCATGCTCGAAGTGAGTAAACTTTCAAATGTTTTACTGTTACATTATTTAAAACTCAAAAATTATAGAAAATGCACATAAATTTTGGATGTTTTGATTGTAAACATGCTCAAAATGAGTAAAACCCCTATGTTTTGGTGTTGCATTATTCAAAACTCAAAAAATATAAGAAACATGCATAAAGTTTGAATTTTTTATTGTAAACATGGTCAAAATGAGTAAAACTACATAGATTTTATTGTTGCATTATTAAAAACTCAAAAATTATAGAAAATGTGCATAAAGGTGGTATCTTTTGATTGTAAACATGCTTGAAATGAGTAAAGCTGCCTAAATTTTAGTGTTGTATTATTTAAAATGAGTAAATATGCTTATGTTTTGGTGTCTCATTATTTAAAATTCAAATTAGAGGAGATATTCATAAAATTTGAGTCTTTTGATTGTCAACATCCTCCAAATGAGTAAAACTACATATGTTTTGGTTTTGCATTATTAAAAACACAAACATTATAGGAAACACACATAGAACTTGAATCTTTTCATTGTAAACAAGCTCAAAATGAGTAAAATCACATAAGTTTTGATGTTGCATTATTTAAAACTAAAAGATTATAGGAACTGTGCTTAAATTTTAAATGTTTTAATTGGAAACATGCTTGAAATGAGTAAAACCACCTAAATTTTGGTATTAAATTATTCCAAACTATAAAATTATATAAAATATGCATAAATTTTGAATATTTTGATTGTAAATATGCTCTAAACGAGTAAAATTACCTATGTTTTGGTGTTGCATTCTTCAAAACTAAAAAATTATAGGAAACATGTAAACATTTTGAATCTTTTGATTGTAAACATGCTCAAAATGAGTACAACTACTTAAATTTTGATGATGCATTATTCAAAACTCAAAAATTATAGGAAACATGCATAAAGTTTGAATCTTTCAATTGTGAACATTCTCAAAATGAGTAAAACCACCTAATTTTGGGTATTTTATTATTTAAAACTTAAAAATCATAGGTAACATGCATAAAGTTTGAATCTTTTGATTGTAAACAGGCTCAAAATAATTAAATTTGTCTAATTTTTGGTGTTGTATTATTCAAAACTAAAAAACTATAGGAAATGCACATAAATTTTTAATCTTTTGATTGTAAAATTGCTCAAAACAAGTAAAAATATCCATGTTTTGGTGTTGCATTACTTAAAACTCAAAAATTGTAAGATACACACATAAAGTTTGATTCTTTTAATTGTAAACATTCTAGAAATGAGTAAAACTGCTTATTTTTTATTGTTACATTATTCAAAACTCAAAACTTATAGGAAACATGTATAGAGTTTGAATATTTTGATTCTAAACATGCTTGAAATGAGTCAAATTTCTTAAGTTTAGGTGTTGCATTATTAAAAACTCAAAAAATATAAGAAACCAACATAAATTTGAATCTTTTAATTCTAAACATGCTTCAAATGAGTAAAATCACTTATGTTTTGGTTTTACATTATTAAAAACTATAACATTACAAGAAACACATATAAAGTATGAATATTTTAAATGTAAACATACTCTAAATGAGTAAAACATCATAAGTTTTGGTGTTGCATTATTTAAAACTAAAAAAATTATAGAAAATATAGATAAAGTTTCAATAATTTAATTATAAACATGCTCAAAATGAGTAAAACTACCTAAGTTTTGGTGTTGCATAATTCACAACTCAAAAATCATAGGAAACATGCATAAAGTTTGAATCTTTTAATTGTAAACATACTCAAAACAAGTAAAATTACTTACATTTTGGTGTTATGTTATTCAAATCTCAAAAAATATAGGAAACACACAGATTTTTAATCTTTTGATTGTAAACAATCTCAAAATGAGTAAAACCACTTATGTTTTTGTGTTACATTATTCAAAACTCAAAAATGAAAAGAAATTTAAATAAAGTTTGAATCTTTTGATTGTAAACATGCATGAAATGACTAAAACCATCTAAATTTTTATGTTGCATTATTCAAATCTCAAAAACTAAAGAAAATGTGAATAAAGTTTGAATAATGTGCTCAAAATGAGGAAAAGCACCTAGTTTTTGGTGTTGTATTATTCAAATCTCAAAAATTATAGGAAACGTGAATAAAGTTTGGATCTTTTGATTTTAAAATGCTTGAAATAAGTACATACACCTAAGTTTTGGTGTTGCATTATTCAAAACTTAAATTATAGGAAATACACATAAATTTTGAATCTTTTGATTGTAAACATGCTCAAAATGAGTAAAAATGCCTAAATTTTTTTGTGTCACATTATTCAAAACTCAAATTATAATAAACACACATAAAGTTTGAATCTTTTAATTTTAAATATCCTTAAAATGAATAAAACTACCTATGTTTTGATTTTCCATTATTAGAAACTTAAAAATTATAGTAAACATGAATAAATATTGAATCTTTTGATTATAAACATGCTCAAAATGAGTAAAACCTCATATGCTTTGATGTCACATTATTCAAAACACAAAAATTATATGTAACACGCATAAATTTTGAATCTTTTAATTGTAAATATGCTTGAATTAAGTAAAATTGCCTAAGTTTTGGCATTGCATTATTCAAAACTCAAAAATTATATGAAAAGTACATCAAGTTTGAACACTTTGATTGTAAACATGCTCAAATGAGTAAAACTACCAAATTTTTGGTGTTGTATTATTCAAAACTAAAAATATATAGGAATTGCATTAAAGATTGAATCTTTTGATTGTAAACATACTCAAAATAGGTAAAACTACCTAATTTTTTGTATTACATTATTCAAAACTCAAAAAATTAGAGAAAGCATGCATAAAGTTTGAATATTTCGATTGTAAAAATGCCTAAAATGAGTAAAAGCACCTAAGTTTTGGTGTTTCATTATTCAAAACTCAAAAATTATAGGAAAAGTGCATAATGTTTAAATGGTTTGATTGTAAACATGTTCGAAACAAGTAAAACTACATACATTTTGGTTTTGCATTATTCAAAACTCAAAAATTATAGGAAAAAGACATAAATTTTGAATCTTTTGATTGTAAACATGCTCAAGATGAGTAAAACAACCTAAGTATTGGTGTCACATTATTCAAAAATAAATATTTATATAAAACATGCATAAATTTTATTTTTTTTATTTTAAACATGCTCAAAATGAGTAAAACCCCTTAAGTTTTGGTGTTGCATTATTCAAAACTCAAATAATATAGGAAACACATATAAAGTTTGAATCTTCAAATTATAAACATTCTTGAAATGAGTAAAACTGCCTAGGTTTTTGTGTTGCATTATTCAAAAGTAAAAAATATATAAAATGCATATTAATTTTAAAACTTTTAATAATAAACATGCTTGAAACGAGTAAAATCACCTAATCTTTTATGTTTCATTATTCAAAACTCAAAAATTATAGGAAACATGCATAAATTTTAAATCCTTTAATTGTAAACATGATTAAAATGAGTAAACCCACTTAAATTTTTATTTTGCATTATTCAAAACTCAAAAAATTTAAGAAACTTGCATAAAGTTGAATCTTTTTATTCTTAACTTGCTTGAAATGAGTAAAACTACTTAAGTCTTAGTGTTGCATTATTCAAAACATAAAAATCATAGGAAACACACATAAAGTTTTAATCTTTTGATTCTAAACATGATTGAAACATGTAAAACTTCTTAAGCTTTAGTGTTGTATTATTAAAAAATAAAAAATTATAAGAAATGCACTTAAAGTTTTAATCTTTTAATGTTAAACATGATCAAAATGAGTAAAATTGCCTATATTTTGGTGTTGCAATATTCAAAACTCAAAAATTATAAGAAATGCACATAAAGGTTGAATATTTTGATTGTAAACATGGTCAAAACAAGTAAAACCCCTTATGTTTTATTATTGCATTATTTAAAACTAAAAAATTATAGGAACTATGTATGAAGTTTGAATCTTTTGATTGTAAATATGCTCAAAACAAGTAAAATCACTTAAGTTTTGGTGTCGTATTATTAAAATCTCAGAAATTATAGGAAATGTGCATAAATATTGAATTTTTTGATTGTAAAATATTTGAAATTAGTAAAACTACGTAAGTTTTTGTGCTACATTATTCAAAACTCAAAAATTATAGGAAATACACATAAAGTTTGAATCTTTTGATTGTAAACATGGTCAAAATGAGTAAAAATGCCTAATTTTAGGAGTTGCATTTTTGAAAACTAAAATGATAAGAAATATGCATAAAGCTTAAATCTTTTTATTGTAAAATTCCAATTAGTAAAACTTCCTATGTTTTGGGTGTGCATTTTTAAAAACATAAAACTTATAGTAAACACTCATAAAGTTTGAAACTTTTGATTGTAAACATGCTCAAAATGAGTAAAATGTCCCAAGTTTTGATGTTGCATTGTTCAAGACTCAAAAATTATAGGAAACATGCATAAAATTTGAATCTTTTAATTGTAAACATACTTAAAATGAGTAAAGACTCCTATGTTTTGGTGTTTCATTACCCAAAATGCAAAAAATATAGGAGATTCTCATAAAATCTGAATCTTTTGATTGTAAACATGTTCAAAATGACTAAAATTGCCTAAGTTTTTGTCTTGCATTATTCGAAACTCAAAAATTAGAGGAAACATGCATAACGTTTGAATCTTTGATTTTAAACATGCTTTAAATGAGTAAAACCACCTAAGTTTTGGTGTTGCATTATTCAAAATGCAAAAATTATAGTAAATTCTCATAAATTTTGAATCTTTTGATTGTAAACATGCTTGAAACAAGTAAAACCACTTATGTTTTGGTTTTGCATTACGTAAAACTCATAAATTATATGAAACATGAATAAATTTTGAATATTTTTGTTGTAAACACACTTTAAACAAGTAAAACCACCAAAGTTTTGGTGTTTTATTATTTAAAATTCAAAAATTATTATAAACATCCATAATGTTTGAATTTTTTGATTGTAAACATGTTTGAAATGAGTAAAACTATTGAAGTGTTGGTGTTACATTATTCAAAAGTAAAAAATATGGGAAGAGTGCATAAATTTTGAATTTTTTGATTGTAAATGTGCTCAAAATGAGTAAAACCACCTATGTTTTAGAGTTGTACTATTCAAAACTCAAAAAATATAGGAACAATGCATAAAGTTTGAATCTTTTGATTGTAAACATTCTTGAAATGACTAAAACCACTTAAATTTTTATATTGCATTATTCAAAAATGAAAATTATAGGAAATGTGCATGAAGTTTGAATATTTTAAATTTTAAACAAGCTCAAAATGAGTAAAACTACCTATGTTTTGGTGTTGCATTATTCAAAACTCAAATAATATAGAAAGCATGTATAAAGTTTGAATCTTTTGATTGTAGACATGTCCAAAATGATTAAAAATGCCTATGTTTTCATGTTGCATTATTTATAACTAAAAAATTATAGGAAACACACATAAAGTTTGTATATCTTGATTTTAAACATGATTGAAATGAGTAAAACCATTTACGTTTTATTGTTGCATTATTCAAAACTCAAAAATTATAGGAAATGCACATAAAGTTTGAATCTTTTGATTTTAAAAATGCTTTAAATGAGTAAAATTGCCCAAGTTTTAATGTTACAATATTCAAAACTCAAGAATTATAAGAAATATGCATAAATTTTAAATATTTAAATTGTAAGTATGCTAAAAATGAGTAAAATCACCTATGTTTTACTGTTTCATTGTTCAAAACTCAAAAATTATAGAAAATGTGCATTAAAGTTTGAATATTTTGATTTTAAACATGCTTAAAATGAGTAAAACCACCTAAGTTTTGGTGTTGCATTATTCAAAGCTCAAAAAATATAGGAAACATGCATAAAGTTTTAATTTATTTTTTGTAAACATACTCAAAATGAGTAAAATTGCTTAATTTTCAGTGTTGCATTATTCAAAATTCAAAAATTATAAAAAATGTGCATAAAGTTGGAATGCTTTGATTGTAAACATGCTTGAAATGATTATAACCACCTAAGTTTTAAACATGTTCAAAATGAGTAAAAATGCCTATGTTTTGTGTCTCATTATAGGAAATATGTATAAACTTTGAATATTTTGACTGTAAACATCCTCGAAATGAATAAAACTACCTATGTTTTGGTTTTGAATTATTAAAAACACAAAAAATATAAGAAACACACATAAAAATTGAATATTTTCATTTTAAACAAGCTCAAAATGAGTAAAATCACCTAAGTTTTGATGTTGCATTATTCAAAACTCAAAAATTATAGGAAATATGCATAAAGTTTAAATGTTTTAATTGTAAACATGCTTGAAATGAGTAAAACAACCTAGTTTTTTGTGTTGCATTATTCAAAACTAAAAAATTACAGGAAACATGCAAAATTTTTGAATCTTTTGATGGTAAACATGCTCAAAATGAGTAAAACCACTTATGTTTTGATGATGCATTATTCAAAACTCAAAAATTATAGGAAATGCACATAAAGTTTAAATCTTTTGATTGTAAATATGCTCAAAATTAGTAAAACCATTAAAATTTTGGTGTTTCATTATTCAAAACTAAAAAATTATAGGGAACACAAGTAAATTTTGAATCTTTTGATTGTAAACATGCTCAAAATGCGTAAAATTGCCTAATTTTTGATGTTGCATTATTCAAAACTCAAAAATTATAGGAAGCAAGGATAAATTTTGAATCTTTTGATTGTTAACATGCTTAAAATGAGTAAAATTGCCTAAGTCAAATTTGATGTTGCATTATTCAAAACTCAAAAATTATAGAAAATGCACATAAAGTTTTAATCTTTTGTTCGGAAACTTGCTCAAAATGAGTATAACTACACAAGTTTTGTTGTTGCATTATTCAAAACTCAAAATTTACAAGATACATGCATAAAGTTTGAATATTTTAATTGTAAACATTCTAAAAATGAGTGAAACCGCCTAAGTTGTGTTAAATTATTCAAAACTCAAAAATTATAGGAAACATGCATAAAATTTGAAACTTTTGATTGTAAACATGCTCGACATGAGTAAAACCACCTATCTTTTGGTGTTGCATTTTTCAAAACTCAAAAATTATAGGAAAAACACATAAATTTGGAATCTTTTGATTGTAAACATGCTTGAAATGAGTAAAACTACCTAAGTATCGGTGTTGCATTATTTAAAACTCAAAAAATATAAGAAACACAAAGTTTGAATCTTTTGATTTTTAAACATGCTCTAAATAAGTAAAATTTCCAAACTTATGGTGTTGCATTATTCAAAACAAAAAAATTATAGGAAATGCACATAAAGTTTGAATCTTTTAATTTTAAACATTCTTAAAATGAGTAAAACCATTTAAGTTTTGGTGTTGCATTATTCAAAACTCAAAAATTGTAAGAAACGTGCATAAAGTTTGAATCTTTTGGTTTTAGACATGCTCAAAATAAGTAAACCCACTTAAGTTTTAGTTTTGCATTATTCAAAACTCAAATATTATATGAAATGTAGACAAAGTTTGAATGTTTTTATTGTAAACATGATCAAAATGAGTAAAAATGCCTATGTTTTGGTGTCACATGATTCAAAGCTCAAATTATAGGAAACATGCATAAGCTTGAATATTTTGATTGTAAACATGCTCAAAATAAGTAAAACTACCTATACATTGGTTTTGCATTATTAAAAAAATCAAAAATTCGAGGAAAGGTGCATAAAGTTTGAATATTTTGATTGTAAACATGCTTGAAATGAGTAAAATTGCCTATGTTTTATTATCGCATTATTTAAAACTCAAAAATTATAGGAAATGCAGATAAAGTTTAAATATTTTGATTGTAAACATGCTCGAAATGAGTGAAATTACCTAAGTTTAGGTGTTGCATTATTCAAAACTCAAAAATTATAGGAGACACACATAAATTTTGAATATTCTGATTGTAAACATGCTGGAACGAGTAAAAATGACTATGTTTTTGTCTTACATTATTCAAAACTCAAAAATTATAGAAAATGTACATAAATTTGGAATCTTTGGATTGTAATAATGCTTGAAATGAGTAAAACTACCTATGTTTTAGTGTTGCATTATTCAAAACTCAAAAAATATATGAAACACACATAAAGTTTGAATCTTTTGATGGTAAACATGCTCAAAATGAGTAAAAATGCCTAAATTTTGGTGCCTCATTATTCAAAGCCCAAATTATAGGAAATAAACATAAAGTATGAATATTTCAATTGTAAACATCCTTGAAATAAGGAAAATTGTCTATGTTTTGGTTTTACATTATTAAAAACACAAAAATTATAGGAAACACACATAAAGTTTGAATCTCTTGATTGTAAAAATGTTCAAAATGAGTAAAACTACATGAGTTTTGATGTTGTATCATTCAAAACTCAAAAATTATAGGAAATGTGCATAAAGTTTGAATCTTATAATTGTAAACATGCTCAAAATGACTAAAACTACCTAATTTTCTGTGTTGCACTATTTAAAACTCAAAAATTAGAGGAAATGTTGATAAAGTTCGAATATTTTGATGGTAAACATGTTCAAAATGAGTAAAACCGTGTAAGTTTTGGTGTTTCATTATTTAAAACACAAAAATTATAGGAAATGTGAATAAATTTTGATACTTTTAATTTTTAAAATGCTCAAAATGAGTAAAACCACCTATGTTTTGGTGTTGCATTATTCAAAACTCAAATAATATAGGAAACACACTTAAAGTTTGAATATTTTAATTCTAAACGTTCTCAAAATAAGTAAAACTACCTACATTTTGGTTTTGCATTATTCAAAACTCAAAAGTAAACATGCTTGAAATGAGTAAAACCACATAATTATTGATGTTGCATGATTTCAAAAAGAAAAAAGTATAGGAAATGTGCATATAGTTTTATTATTTTGATTTTAAACATGCTCAAAATAAGTAAAAAGTTGGATTGGCCATGATCTTGGATCCTTGCATAGAAGATTGAGAAAATCTATGTATAAAGTAATAAAATCATAGATAAATTTCAAAGGAGGAAGAAACTTGTCTTCACATACTAATATTGCAAAATATGGTTGCTTGCATATATAATCACATTAACCTAGCTTCATTATCTAACCTTTGAAAAATGAAAAGTGGGGTACATATAGGGAAAATTAGGGCAACATGAGGAAGCCTCTAATTTTCCTAATTAGATAATTACATTAAAATATAATTAGCCTATGTGACCCTTTTATAACTAACCTAAAGAATCTTAATTAACATAGAATGGCTATAAAGATATGTAGGCAAAACCTAATGGAAAAAATCACTACAATAATACCATACCCTTCAGCATAGCTTAGGTGAGATGAGAATTGGGTCCCGATATTGAAATCCTGATGAGGTACCCAAGTACATAGTGAAGAACCTCCATAAGAGGAATAAGAAGGTGGAGTATCCCTAACCCTAATGAGAGCTTAGAAATGAATAAATTTATTCTCTATGAAGGGCTTGGTTAGAATATTGTAATCTACTTTGATGTTGGATAGTACTGAAGATCAATGACTTGCTCGTTGATAAGCTCCCTGATGAAGTGCATGTTAATCTCTATGTGCTTGGTCCTTTGATGGAGAATTATATTCTTATAAATCTAGATAGTGCTTTGTTTGTCACAATAGATAATTATCAACTTATGAAACTAGATACTAAACTCAATGAGAATCCCCTAAAGCCATATTGCCTAAGTGGTGGCATTGATAGCCCGTATTAAGAGTATAGAAAAATAAATAATAAGTGTAGATTGGTCTAATAAAAAGTACAAGTTACTTAGAATGGTGAATATGAATATTCATAATTAGAATTTTCTTGGAGATAGGGATCATCTACATTAAAATAGAGTAATAATGGATTAGATCCATAGAATTGGACATGAGCTAAGTGTGTAAAAAGACTGGTTATAAGTTCATTTTTAGTGAAAAATGTTGATTTGTGTGTTTACATAAGTAATGAAGACAAAATTTTAGTATCTAAAAATATCCCCCTTTTATTCTAGTAATGGAATTGCTAGAGTTAAAGAATAAAATGTACATGAGTGTGTACAACACACTTTAACTTTTAAGAGATGGATCCAAATGTACATATTTATTCCATGCAAATATGAAATGATATTGAATTATATAATGTACGTATGTGAAATTTGAAACTTAAATTTGAAAATTTAAAAAGCAAGGGTTAGAGTACACTTATGTGTTGACAAAAATCATGTTACCCTTGAAACTTGTTGAAGATGATTCTTCCTTGTTGAATCATTAGAGAGATAGGGTGTTTATGTCTCAAACTTATGTAACTATGCAATATCTCAAGTTGGGAAGGTAACATTCCCCAATCCTCATGAATGTGGTTAGAAGTACATAATGTACTAATCCAAATAGCTATGAAAGAAAAAGAGAGAGAACCATGAAATTAGGTTTAACTCAAAGAAAATTGCTACACAAGTCAATAATTTAACTAATAAGGAAAGGTTCATTAAAAAAATAATCATTGACTGTAGATGGATTATATATTTAATTTTAGTGTTTCATTATAGTTTATTCAAGTTTGATCCATTTAAAGTAAAAATGCATGGTCAAAATGGAATGAAAAATGTTCATTCCCCCATCATGTATGTAGATTTAATTATGTATTTTCACTCAATGTAGAATATCATGCATGATCAAAATATAATGGAATATATACATGCCCCCATCATGATCATATATTTGATAAGTGTGAAGTGGGATGACAACCATTTTTCATTCAACTTTAACTGTATTATGTATATGTGTATGAACCAGTATCATTACCCCTAAGTCTATACCAAATTATAGAGAATTATATTCATATATATGCCAAATTTGAGAATATATATCTAAAAATGTATGTTTATGTAAACATATGTAATTTTGTTCCTATAAATTGTTGTGCATATGATCATGCATATGCATCCAATTGTGTATGAATGTATATTCAAATGTATATAATGTGAGTGAATATGTATGGCATATGCCCCTATATTTTAAATAAATTTGAAAATATTTGTCATGTATATAAACTAATATGATATCTAAACCATCTAAATCTATGAAATATCTAAAATCTATGAAACTTGTATTTTTCTCTGATATTCTGTTCAAGGAGGGTTATGCCTCTATGACAAACCCATTATAATGCCCCTATTTTTAGGTGAGGTATGCATATTATGGGTTAGTCACCTCAAGGAAGAGTTAATTATATCATGTCATGTAAAAATATCATCATGTAATATCATTTTATCATGTGGAGAATATGTCGTCATATATATTAATGTATTATTAATCATGGCATGTATGTAACATATGTAATGCATGACATGTAAGTATCATGTATAGATAAGTTATTAATTAAAAATGAAATATAAGTATCTATAAATAATAATACCAATAATAATTCAATATATATATATATATATATATATATATATATATATATATATATATATATATATATATATATATATATATATATATATATCATGTCACCCATCAATGTCATCAAGCTTAGCAAATGTAATGGTTAGTGTCACATATAAGCCAAGGGCCACATATAAGGGACATAAAATGTTGCAAGAAACAAGGCCAAGGGCCACATGTAAGAGGACATAAGAAAGTAATAAAAAAGGACATACAATATTTCAAAAAAAATGGCCAAATTACACACACAATAATCACACACAATGTAACCTATCATGTAAAAGAGTAATAATAATAATGGAGCATAAAATAAAGAATTATCTACACCATCCATATATATCAATGTCACATCACAATATAATGGAAAATAATATATCAATGTGTAATAAATGAGTAACTAGGAAGGCATGTGTAAAAAATATAGGTGTCTTAACATGGTACAGAAATCATAAAAAGATATAACATGTAATAATGAAATATGTGGAACAAGATGCTGCTAGTTTTGGTATGACCACTAGATAGAGGTAAGACTAACATCTCTATGTCCATGTTTAAAATATATGTCCTACATAACACTCATATAATATGAAATACATGTTTATGTAACTAATATGCCATCTAATAAGCATATGATAAATAACATATGTAAATAGTGAAAACTAACAATCATGTCATGCACATGTTCTGATTTTGAATTTTTTGAATTTTTGAATGTTTTTAGTATTTGAATATTTTTGTATTTTTGAAATATTTAAAAGCATGTAGAATATCATCATAAATGAAATATTTTCATAGGGTTCCCCATAGGTTTACATTATAGTGTAGCTAATCGATAGGCTTTTGTACCTACCTTTTTTCTGTAACCATAAATAGCCCTAGTTAATTTGGCTTAAATTTACATTTATTCTCTTTATTGGCATTGGTTTTCTATTGATTATCTTTTAGTAACAAGTCTCCAATTTTATATTCATAGTTGTAAACTTTATTTTGATATGATCTCTTAATTATATCTTGGTAGACTTTAATACTTTCAATAACTTGTATGCATATGCTATCTAGTGTTTATAATTCATGTAATCACTTCTATTGATATTCATTATCTTCACTTGTATCTTTCAAAGAAACACAACAATAAGATATCTCCAAATATAAAGGTAATAATGGACTTATAAACAATAAAGTAAGGTGTAGCCTTAGTTGGTATGTGAAAACTTGTGTGATAGGTCCAAATTACATAAATAATTTGATTGTGCTAATACACAACATTCTTGGTGACTATTTTGATTAATATATTTGAATTGTTTTATTTATTGCTTTTACTTGTCAGCTACCTTATGGATAATATGGTGTATAAAATATATGACATATCTCATCTTTGGAGAAAAATCTCTTAATTATTTTCTTCTTATAAGAGGACCAACTATCTATGACAATGAATAATGGTAATCTAAATCATGAGATGATATTCATCATTAGGAATCTACATATATCTTACTATGTAGTTAATGATAATGGTATGGTTTCTACCCATTTTTTGAAATATTACGTAGCTGTAATATTATCTTTACAATCAAGATCAATCCCCAAAGGGAGAACAACCATGGTGAAACAATATGTTATGATTCTTATGAATAAACAGGATTTAGATTACTATGGTTCTGACATTATAGATAAGACTTAACATGCTCTTGGAATTTTTGTTCCATTATAAGCCAATAGTACCCTTATCTGATGATTTTATGATACATTGATTTTATGCTAAAATTTCCCTCACATTCACTATCATGTAGTTTTAGTAAAGCAATTTTAGATTTATCATGCATAAGACACCAAGATAATTTACATTGTAAATATTTTTTGAATAAATATCCTCCAATTAACACATAATGCATTGCTTCCCTTTGTAGGGACATACATTCTTCAAATATAAAGTCATTCTTGTTGTGATGGAGGTAGAGTTTATCTATTTCGTGAAATATCTCCTCACTATCTGAGCTATATAATGGATCATCATCCATGTTCTTGTAAAATGCATGAGGGTCTTATTTCCTCATGTGTTCCACTAGAACATCATAACTAAAAATATGTTCTCCTTTCATAGAACCATGATAGTTTTAGAACTAATATTTAAATTGGTCAGGGACTAGGTATATTTCCATCAAACAGATTGCCAAATGCTCTCTTAACTATAAAAGGTAATTTGGCTATAGATAATTTACACAATATCCCAAATAATAATTAAATATTTTTTATATAAAACCTTCTTTTTGAAGGATCCTTGAAATATTATCGGTCATAATAGTAGATGTTACATGAATTATTAATTTTAACCATGTCAAAATTTATTATATAATTATTAGATTGGAAATAGTATCATTACCCATGATGAACTAATTCTTAATAGTTCTCGATCTCAATATAAAAGGCATGCTTATCATTTTTAAGGAATATGCTTGAGAATAAAGATTTATCTATTAATGATCTATTGGTATTTATAATAATTCAGGGGCCAATGATATTATTTTGGTGAAATTTAATTCTTTCAATTCCTCAATAACTGAAACAAAAACTCAATTTCCTTTTGGATTTCCTTTCTGACCAATGATAACTACTGCATTGTCATCAGATCATATTATAATTACATCATCACATTTACTTTCTTTACAAGTGCATATAACTACATCTCTAACTACTTTTGATTTTTATAGAGGCATATTAGGTACCACTTATTTAATTACATCAATTATAGTCTCACCAATATTAGTGTATTATTGATGATTTGCTCCTAGAAATTGAGTTTCAAGTTTTCATTATGTGTATTAGTTTATAAGATAAAGGATATATATATATATATATATATATATAAATATATATATATATATATATATATATATATATATATATATATATATATATATATATATATCACTATACTATTATGAATTAATAGTAATACAAGTAACTGTTATGACCTCAATAGACTTTACTTCTATTGTAGAGAGGGTGTATGTTATAACTTTAAGATAGTAAATATTGCATGACCATTATTGATGTTGATGGGAATCAAGGGCGTTATGCTAGCCATGGCATTAGCATGATGATTATATTTTCATTATATGATTTGTATTGAGAAAGAATCAAAGTGTGTTTACAATCATTGTATCATTTTTTTGTATATGATTAACTTTTCTTACTTTGTTTTGTAGATTTCAAAACTAGATAATAATATCCATATACCCATAGTGATTTTATATTTAATTTTCATGTTGTAAATAACCCAAGTATCAATGCCTCATAGTATGTTATGTTTTTTGTACATGAAAAGTCCAAACGATATACATATGTCATAGGTTTCAAGGTGTAATGAAGAGTACCAACATTAAAACTTTTGTCACATTAAAATCCATCAATGTACATGGTTTAAATATCATCATCTATGTGATATGAAGTAAACTCATCTCAAAAATCATCACTAATTGGTATTGCATCTATTATTGGAACAACAACTAGTTGGTCTGTGATAACTTTTCATTTTATCAAATTTTAAGATACAATTTTTTCAATCAAATTTCATGAATAATATTATCCATTTATCTATGTATCCTAATAATTGTGTTTTTGACACAAGGAAATTGAGTGGATCAAGTTTTATAATGATTTGTCTCATTATTGAACATGTAATGTTGAAATTTTTGTGTAATAAAAATAAGATCTAAGCATAGATTTTCTATGGTACTTTAATTTTTATCATAATCAACAAGTGTTGGAATGATATAATACACAATCCATTATTTGTGATCATCATCATATTGTGCTAATATAACTCCCAAATCATGATCTATAACCAATATGTATAATAGTAAAGGTCTATCTAGTGTTGGAGGCATGATACTAGGTGGATTAAGTAAATATTATTTGATTGCATCAAAACACTATTGAAATTTTGCATCCCATCTAAATTTTTTATCATTATTGAATAATCATGTGAAGGGTTATGTCTTATCAACTAATTGGGCCACAAAACATCTTTTTGTCTAGATTTTTTCCTATAATTATTGCTATTGTGATAGGCTTATGGGTGGAGGCATTTCTAAAATAAATTTGACCTTTTTGAGATCTATCTCAATGCCTCATTGAGATATGATGTATCCCATTAATTTCTCATAAGATCCCTAAAATACACATTTTTTGGGCTTAAGTGCACATTATATTTCCATAACCATTCAAAAAAATTCATGAATCTAGAACACAATCATGTCAATGTTTTGATTTTTCAAGTAAATCATCCACATAGTGGTCCATTGTTTTATGTATACAGTCATGAAATATATTGGGCATGTATCACTAATAATTAACCCCAAAAAATTTGCACTCTCAAAGGCATGAACACATAACAATATGTTCCTTATCGTGTAGTAAATGAAGTTTTTCCTTAATCTTTTAGATTGATTTTGATTTGATTGTATCCAAATAAACCATCCATGAATTATAACATCTCATAACTATTTTTAGAGTCAATGTATGCATCTAAAATTACTCTCTCCATTTACCATCACTAATAATATTATTAGTCAACTCTAATTTTACTTATCACATCTAATCTCAACTATCTCATTAAATTTCATCCTAATATCATCCCTTCTAGTCATTTATCTAGCATCCCCATTCATTCTTTTTCATCCACTAATCTTACCCCTACCCCAAAAATTATTTAATTTACCTAATTACCTATTATCTACTAACTAATCCCACTTATCCATAATATTGGAATTTAAAATTTGAATCCCACCTACCCTAGCCTATTCTTAGGCTCTCCTACATCCCTAGTCCTTAATCACTATTTAATCACCTCATCTAATTATTCACTAATATTTATTATCCTCCTAGTGGATTTTATAATTCTCCAATTATATGATCCTCTCTATCTTATCCCTCCTCTCTAGAAGCCTATAATTCTATAGGTTTCCAAGGATTTTTTAATTCCTTTTAATTTTCCCTCTCTCCTCTATTTAAATCTACCACTCTTCCATGGCCAGACTAACTTGAAAGACTTATAATTAATTAGTGAATAAACATAATATCTCTAAGCCTTCACATTATCATTGAATCCTTGCAAGGCAAGTCTCTTGATCAAGCCAACATCATGCTAAAATTTTGAGTATATCCATAGAAATCCAACAAATAATCCAAAATCCTTGAAGAATCAATTTGAAGATCTTGGAGGGAAGCCAAGAGGAGAAAAAATAATGGTAATAATTCTTATTTAATTTCTAATTTTATTCCATATTCTCTCCCTTTGATTTTTTTTGTGAATTTTGAGTTAAAATTATTATATTTAGTATTTTAGATCAATAGCCCAAATTTACAAGCACACATTGGAACCATAGAGGGAGCCTTCCTTTAATACAATCCTTGGTGTATGTAAGGATTTTTGAATAAAATTGTAGGATTTGTTATAATAATATTGGGATCTAAAATTTTGAAAATTTCACATTCTAGGTGAAAGGTGATATTGCGATGTAAACTATGATTTTGCAAAGGCAGTTTTACACTAAAGGCAATTTTAACCAACCACATGAACTTGAATGCTAACTGGTAACATATTTGGTATATTTATTACCTCCTATACAATCACCTTCTTGACAAAATAATTTTTAATTTTTAGTTGCTGTTCTGCCTCTACAAGAGGTGGTTTTGATATAGACATAAAGTCACTAACTAAAAATTATGTTTTTGGATATTTGGTAAATTTTGTCTCTATTTAATTAAAATATTCATATATGGGAAGAAATAATATAATTAGACATGGTTATTATCCCTTAAATAACCTTTTATCTATAACATTCAATATTTCCTATCCATAGAGTTAGTTTTGAATTTCAGAGGTGGTTTTGGCAACTATAGAGATAGTTTTGCCAGTAATTAGATAATAGTTATTGACATTCTAGTTTTTTTCTTTATTAATATATATTTAATTACTCTATAGATAGATATATTTTATCCTCATAAGATATTTTTTCACATTTTGTATATAGTGAAAAATTTAATCTTTACAAAACTACCTCTCCATAAAGGCAATTCTGATTTTCCTAGGTGGTTTTGAGTTTATTTAGGTGATTTTGAATTTGGGTGTCATTGTTCATTTTAATAGTATTTTTTTAGTAATTTAACCTAGAATCAAGTAGTAATAGGTTTTTATCTTACATTTACCTAATTGTATTTGATATAAACTTATTTTAATTAGAACAAAATCACTTTTGGCATCCTAAACACTATTTTTGTAGTATGTTCTGAGATTTATCATATTTCTATAAATTAAAAAAACACTTCTTGACATATGTAGTTTTAATTTCTAGAGGAAATTTTTCACTAACCATAGGTGATTTTACCTAACATCATAGATTTAGTCAGCTAACCATCTATAAAATTGCATATCTCATAGCTGTAATTTTGACCTATTAGTTGTAGTTTTGTCTCTCTTGAAATGATTTTGCATAACAATGACTGTGTATAAGTGATTTAACTTCTATAGTAGAGATTTTTAATTCATTTTTGCCTTCAATTGTCCTTTTTGAGTACATTTTTAAAGATCATTTTTAGTGAATTTTGAGTCATTCCAAGGGTTTTGCAAGTCCCAAATTGCATTTAGCCTAGGGTACTACCCTTGGACCATATAAGGGGCATTTCACATTGACGCCATAAGGGGTGATAACCCTTAACCCCAAAAGGTGCATTACCACTTGAAACTATATGGGGATACCAAACCCATACACCCACATTATGGTCCCTCATCTAAAGAAGTTTCAAAATTATAATTTTTTTCAATGCTTTTATTAAGGATTATTGGACTAATTTTTTGTTTCTTACAGGGGTGAATCTGGTGGTAATTGTGGCTTGATAACATATTCTCTTATAAGTCATATTTTTTTCTAATGTTTTATCTTGTAGGTTTCCAGTCAATATTGAAAATTGAAACTACTAATCACTTGCTTTGCAAAACACCTATCAAAGATTTTGGCATTTTGAAAAAAATCTTGAGAATATTTTATATATATCACACTTAATTAATCAGTTAATAAATATTTTTTCTTGTTTGAGTGTGACCAGAGGGATACAATGGTGTATGCTCTCATCCTTACATCCTAGTGGCAAGTCTTAGATGACAAAAAACCACTAATATACCCTCCTAAATTTTTATTTTTTAAGGGAAACATGATGTGAAAGTGATTCCTATGCATTTTCCATAGTCTTAGGGGGATTTTGATAATGGATTTCACCACCATGCATAAATCTACTCTCTATGTTCTACTAGAGTATAAATATCAAGGACAAATATCATTAGGCTAAGTGGTTGACCCCATATAGGCCTTGTATGAAGGGAAAGAGTTAAATCTCTAAACCAAATATTATACAACACCATACATAGATTTGGGCCCTATGTACCTTGCATATATTGGGCATGCCCATATAGACTTTATATAAACCTAGCGTATGACCATAAAATGTGACAAGTGACTTGATGTTAGACTCATTATTAGCTCCAACATGATTGTCATGTGTAAATGGGGTTGAGAGGGTTTGGGAAATCATAAATGGGTCACTATACTCACTTGCAAAGTCAATGGGTGATGTAGTTATTTGGTTACACATCCATAGGATTACTAATCTTAGGTTTGTGGTTTACTTTCTTTGGTGTGTGTCATGTTATACCAGTGTTATTTATGAACTGAGTCATCTTTTCACCTAAACCTATACACAACTATCTACAATTTTTATATCATCATCTTGTATATCCTTATTGTCTTATACATTTTAGCCATATACCTATCTTGTACATTCTTATTCTTCTTGAATAACCTTATCTATTTATCTTGTCATCATATTTTATATATACCTAATCTTGTATAATATTATATATCTTTTACATCCTATCATCCCATATCAAACACATTATAACCTAATTCACCTCATTTAGTCTTACCCCATCTAGACAAGCCCCATCTTACTTGGTCTTGCCTTTTTATCCCATAACAAATTTTTGTTGGGTTTTAGGTAACATACTTATCCAAATCATATTCACCATAACCCTAATAATCATTACATCACCACCATTAATCCCATCATCTTTGATCCCTCCATCCTTCATCACATAATATTATATCCATCTAACCTTGAAAAAATTAGTTTAAAGCTTGAGATAGTCCCTTTTTCATCCTTACATATAATCCTATCACTTTAGTCCACCATAATTTTTCATCATCATTTAATTTTTCAAAATTCATATTTAGTTAATACCCTATTAACAACCTATCAATTTGTCAATTTCAATATAACATCTAATTGTCATCAATCTAGTTGTTTCTAATCTAGTCATCTTGACTATTTATTACTAACACCCATCTAATTATCATCTTTCTAGTTTAAATCTAGGCACTAGTTGAATCCCCATCCTATTTCTATCTTGAAAACTAGGCATTATTGATAGATCATTAACACATATCATACTATTAATTTTGAATATGATCCTAGTCTTATATCATAGTCAATTTAGTCCATCTCATCTTCACCATCGCTTGTCATACTAGCTTGGTCATTTAAAATTACTTTGTCCAATGATAGTATTTTTACCTTCACATTAGCCCCATTTAATTTATTACCCATTTTTTTATCTACCCACATGGATTTGGACCTAGTTCTCATGGAAAAATACCTATTTGATAATAAGGATGAGATCCTTTTGCAGGCCCTAAAAATGGGTGTTTGCTTACATGGAGACCTTGATCTCGTTAAGCCTAAATTAATGTCCTATGTCCTTCCCCATAAATAATACCCATCTACACCTAGCCCACATGTTATAACACCATGGCCAACCCTACTATTCATTACTCATAACCATAGTCATAACTTCCTTCAATATATAAGTGATGAGATCACCCTATTCCACAAGTATATATTTACCAATAGGGACGAGTGCATTTTATGGATATTAGAGATGGGTTCCCACATTAATAATTATTTTTATCCCCTAAACCTAACAAGACTCACATCAAACCTTATCCTTATCCACATCCAATTCTTATGACAACTAATCGACTAGTCCTAGTCATAGTCATGACCTTCCTAGTCTAAATATTACCTTGTTTATAAGTATATCATTTACAATAAGGATGTAGTTATCTTATGGATCCTTGATATGGTTGACCAAATTTCCAAAGGTATTTACCCCATTCATCTAACCTTACCTCTAGTTCATACCCATCTATAGTTGACTCCTACATTTACCAAGCATAACCCATCACAAATCTCCCATCCTACTAGAAAAATGAATCCTAGATTTACAAACTCATCTAATTCTTATTCACCTCCTAACCAATCTCACACTCCACCATCTCTTTACATCATGACATCAATGCCACATTAGTTCACTCTTAAATATAATACTAGAGATAAGAAATTTACCCCTCTCCCAATATTTTTAAAAGCCCTATTTTGGAAATTAAGGGTCATAGGCATGATTATTCACCCAAAAATAAGATCCCTAGATTTTTCCAAACATATGCCCTCATGGTATCTAGTAGAACAATTTTATATATACCATAAAGACCCTAATAATTATATTAATAGATGCCACCCATTTATATATTATTTCCAAAACTTCATTGATAATGTTAAAATTGAAATATAGGGTGAATCTAATGCATCCACACCTAGGAATGTGAAAAATGGGTATGCTAAGAAGCACTTCCTAAGTATGATCAAACTTCTTCCCTCCTTAATGAAGGTCATGAACCTAATCCTCATCATAACATAACCATCCCTAATCAAACCATACCTATATATTATCCACATCAAATCCCCCATCTTCACAAATACATTAATCCTAAAACATCCCTTCACAAACCCAAGGGGAAGAAGGTACTTGCAGATAATAATATGGATACTATCAGAAATTCATCTATGGGATATATCACCTCATCAAAATCCCTTCCAAATTTAGCATCAGAATGGTCATCTACATTAGAGTGGTCAAGATCATATCCAACTTAGCATATTAATCAAAATCCATGTTAGAAGCATCATCTCTTAAAAAAATGAAAGTCATATCAACACCTATCTCTTTGAAGATATATCTAAATTTTATCTTGACCAATCACAAGGCACAATTATTGATCCCTATTAGGATGATGAAGTTATAAAAAAATATTTGGATGGTTTATCAAACCATCAAGTTGTATATGTCTTAACTTTAGATGATAAATATATAAAGAGTCTTTGTGATCCTTTTGAGATTCTTGAGGACACTTTTTTTGACATTTAGGTTGGGTTTCCTAGTATATTTTATAAGGACTATGATTACCTCCATCCCCTTAATCCAACTCTTTCACCACCCATCCCTAATCATCCACCTCTTCTTAATAATCCCTCCATCTTACTCCATGAATGGGATAAACACACATTGTTGTATTGCCTTCATCATGCACTCTTGTGTGCCAAATCTAAAAGGATCCAAGCTAATAATAAATTAATCAAGAAAAATAATTGAGTTAGTTATGATCCAAAAATAATCAATCAAAGTCAAGAAGAATTTTTTAATTAGTCAAGTCAAAAATCATCACCACCTAGTATAAATATCCTTGAAGTGCTATGGGACTATCAAAGTCAAAATAATAATAATCTAATATCAAATTCCCCTAGTGAATCCTAGTTACTAGCACTAGGGGCAATCAAAATCCAAATCAAATATTAGCAGTCAAAAATATTTCAAAAGTGATCACAATATGGTTGAAAATCCTACTAATGTTAGGATCAAAGAAAAAATAAGTTATAAGGTCTTGGAACCTTGAATCTCATTTAACATATGACACCAATCAAAAATATCCCCTCCACCATGTCCAATGGTGTATGTAACTGTTAAACCCTATTTTTTATTTCCATCCAGTCACCTTGTCCACCATAACCACATCAATTATCCACATCCTATATGCCACCATCAAAATCAAGACATAATAATGTCATTATCATACATAAAATACTTGGGCAATGTTATCTCTCATAGTAGTTACAAAGACACCTAGTTGAGATGTCTAGAGGATGTTAAATCAAGAATCAACAAGGGTCACAAGGACATCAATGAATCTAGCATCAAAAACATAATATTAGTATAATTTTTATCTATAATTGGTGTTTGTTGAAGATCAATAAAATGTATGCATCCTATATATCTCCCATATCCAATAAATTGATATGTTTAAAAAAAAGGTCAAAAATACAAAAAAAAATCATTCATCCAATGGTGAAAATTAGTCTTTTGGTACCTTGGGAAAGTAACATGATAATAACCAATTTCTAGTTTCATGGTAAAATAATTTATTATATACATTGTACCTTAAAACTTGGAGGCAAAATCTATTCCTTGTCAATCCCATCCATGTCATATCCCCTTTGTCTATCATTTCTACCCATCATTTGCTATCATATATTGCATATTATGTCAATCCTTTCTTCTAGTCTTGAAAATTTTAAGGGCATATAATATGTCTTTAGAAATATTATAAAATCATCTTGTAATATCTTCCAATGGACATTTAGGCAACTAGATATCTGATTCCTTCATAATGTGGTTATTGTCAATCCCTAGTCCATTCTTCCTTCATCCTCATCCCCTTTTCTACTTCACCCTCATCCTTTTATCATCCCATTAGTTATTTACTCCATCCTCATCTTGGTTTCTAGGGTTAGTGTTCCCTTTTATAGTAATACCCTTTGTGTAGTGTACATACATATACCAAACTACCTAAATTTTGAAATACTCCAAAAACCTTAAAAATCATAAAGTCTAGAAAAAGCCAAAAATATTCCAAGATTTCTTGTATCATGCCTATTATCATATTCAAATCCATCTCCATGTCCTTCATACTCCATAACCCAAATCATAGTCATCTATCCCACTCTTGTCTTTCATCCCCTATTCCAAACTGGGGAAATTATAGTCTATAATTAAGCTAACATTGACCTAGTCTCACTTTATCTGGTAAATCACAAGTCTCTCATCTAAGATCATGACATGGTTAATCCTCAAGTTGAATATACCCTTCTAATATATACCAAATATATACCCTTATCTAAACCTATATCCTTAATGTACTTTCACTTCACATCTTGATTATCATGGCCAACCTAGTCCAACTCATCACTTGATCAATCATTTCAACGACTCTCATTAGGACCATTAGACAAGACATTATGACATTGTATGTAGATATTTGTGTGTGTTGTTTATTTGATCTTTGAATTATTTATAATATGTTTTATTTGTTTATCTATATTTATTTTTAGTCTTATATCATGCATATTTTTGTCTATTATTCAATGACCAAGGATTTTATAATGATACAAAAAGTATAATGATGCTTTTAGGTGCCCTCAATGATGCAGAGTTCTTTATTTGCCCCTTTTTACACACATTGTCACAACATCCTATTGGTCATACTTATATCATGGGGCATACTACCTAGTGCTATATTTATATTAAATTTCTTTGACTATAATTATGGCTTGATAATATACATATTCATCATTTCTCTTATCCTCTATCACCTACCTAATAATCTAATCATCATCTTTATCCCATCATCAAATCAATTTGATTAGTCCACTCATCCAATATCCCATTATTTTTCCTAATATTATATTCACCTAATTCACATTATCAATCTAAAAAACAAAATTCCTAACATTCATCATCATCCTTCTCTAGTTTATCTTATCATTTATCCCTGAGTTAGAACTACATCAGCCTAAGGTCTCTTCAAACTATGTACGCAAAACTTAGCTATATTTTGGTACCCAAGGATATCTCAGCCACCACTTTAATTTACTATCCTCTCATGGTCACTCAACCATATCCATTCTTCTCTCTATTATCCCTCATCATATCACTCAACCTTAACTTTGAGCTACAATCATCATTAATCTTATAAATCATTGTCTTATCCTAACCTACAATGCTCCCTTGCATGCAACCTTACTTGGGATACATCTAAAGCTTGTGGCATTTTTTCCTATCATATTACAATTGAATCCCCTTGGGATGTGTTAGTAACTATGACACAATCATTTTCACTCTATGCATATATCTTTGCCATGGGCATCATCACTTTGTATCTCATTGTTCACAATGAGTTCATTTTATTCATCATATATTTTGCATCTCACATCCCATCCTTTTATCTATTCATCACATCCTACCCCTCATTTACTCTTTCAAGTGGTCATACACCTCCTTTCTCCCTACATATACCCTCAAGGGGGTATTATCTGCCCACTAATTTCATTTAATAACATTCATCCATATCATGTCTTTACTCTTTGATAGACCATTACTCCTTCCATTGAATCTACTCATAATGCCCTTTTAAAGAGGGGAAAAATGTAAGAATATAAATTTTCTCACTCCATTTATCATCACTAATATTTTATTAATCAACATTAATTTCACCTATCCTATATAATCTCATCTATCTTATTTAATTACATCCTAATATCAGCCCTTCTAGTCATTTATCTAACATCTTGCTTCATTCTTCTTCATCCACTAATTTTATTCCTAACCCAAAAATTATTTAATTCACATAATTCCCTATTATCTAGTAACTAATCCCACTTTTATATTATATTAGAATTTAAAATTCCAATCCCACCTACCCTAGCATATTCCTAGGCTCTCCTATATCCCTAGTCCCTAATCACCTATTTAATCACCTCATCTAATTATTTAATAATTTTTCATATCCTCCTAATGGATTATAGAATTATCCAATTCTATATAATCCTCTCCATCGTATCCCTCATCTCTAGAAGCCTCTAATTCTATACATCTCAAGGGAATTTTTAATTCTTTTTAATTTTCCCTCTTTCCTCTATTTAAATCTACCGCTCCTCAATTTCCAAACTAACTTGAAATCCTTGGAACTAATTAATGAATATACATAATATATCTAAGCCTTTATACTATCATTGAATCCATGAATCCATGTAATCCAATTTTCTTGATCAAGCCAACATCATGATAAAATTCTAAGTCTATCTATAGCAATCCAACAAACAATCCAAAATCCTTGAAGAATCGATTTAAACATATTGGAGGGAAGACAAAATGAAAACAAATTGATGGTAATAATTGTTATTTAATTTCTAATTTTCTTCCATATTCTCTCCCTTTGATGTTTTTGTGAATTTTAGGTTAAAATTTCTATTTTTAGTATTTTAGATCCATAGCTCAATTTTTAAATTATACGGTCAATAATCATGTCAATGTTTGACAATGGAAATTTATATTTAGGTGAATCTTTCTTCAAGTTATGATATTTTTTACAACACCAAATCTATCCATTAAGTTTTGTAACTACTACTATATTAGAAACCCACCTAGGATAATTAATGGATCAAATAAATCATGCATCTAATAATCATTATATCTCTTTTTTTACTAATAACATAACCTTGGATGCATTTTATGAATCCTTTTTGTACTATAGTGGCATATATATAAATTTCAATACAATGTTTTGTGATTTTGAGATGAATTCCTAGCATACCTGAGTAAGCACATGTAAATATATTTGTGTGGTCATGTAAAGCTTGTAAAAGTGTCTTTCCTTCATATTTATGTAACAAAATTGATAGAAACATAGGTTTAGGATCTTTATTTATTCCATAACTAAATTATATTGTCTCATCATTAATTATAGTTTATTTATCATCCATATATGGTGTTGTAGGAATACTATTTGGACCATTCGATTAGATATGGACATAAGTGTCTTCACTTTCTCCAAAGAATGTACAGTTGAAAGTTGTGTGATGAAACCTATTCTTATGATATAAGGAAAGTATTTACTGATATTTCCCAAGTTATTCTAAGAGAGTTTCATTATTTTAAAAATTCATCTAATATATAAATCTCTAGGGAAACTATGTTGTCAATCAACTCAGGGTATACCAGTTGTAATGTAGATGTATTATGAACTTCCTATGCTAGTTTTGGATCTGCTTTGAAGAAATGTGTATAAAATAATAATCTTTATGGTCATTCCATTCTTTATTTTTGTTGAATTTTATATATAACCAAGATTTTTTCATCATTTATTATTAGATGTTTGGATGGGGATAACATTACCTTGCACATGTTTTCCTAATCCTTGCCTTGTATATCTTTTTATATAAATATTTAAGACCTAAACCATATTGATTATGATTTTTTGATAATTATTTTGAATAATATATTGGTTCCTTAGTTTATTTGAATTATTGCATGTGAGGAATGTAATGATCCCATGGTTGGGTTAATGCACAACACTTGAATGGTTCTTGATCCAAAGGGCATGTCTATATATATCCTTGATGAATGAAATTTAAACATGCATGCAAGGTACAAGTAACTATGTTAATATAATGAATCCATGATCTCTCTAATATAATATTATAATTGATGTAATAGTCGTGACCTAAAAATTATAGCTATTTTTTGAGGTCCCATAATAATATGTAGCATGGTATGTCCTAATAATTTCATGAAATGTTATAAAATCATCCAATATTCATATTTGAATATTTCATATCCTATTTATTTTTAAAATTTAGATATTAAAAATGTTTATCCATGTTATCCAACACAACTTGATTGCATATATTATTTTATACTTGAACTTTTATATAAAATTGTAGATGTTGGTCTATAATGTATTTAGGGGGAAAATCTTCTTTTCCAAATGTGATGATTTATTTCATCCAACATAATGTTTTGAAAAAAGAAGCCAAATAAGGCGGTTCCACATCATTTGTTAAGGTTGAATCTCATAATGTTTCATAGAGAATATCTTTGTAAATAAGCATTTTTTGAAGTAATTATAATAGAGGAATTTTGGCATGGGTATTTTTGAGTTGATCCATGAATCATAACCTTGGGTTAATTAATTTATTTGGAGGGTGGTGGGTATTTTGAGGAGGGATATGATAGGTTCCTTTGGTTTGTACTACTAGATGGGTCACCTCACCCCTTCGTGTTATAATAACATGGACTGCGGGATTCAATATAAGTTGATGACAAATATTAAAAGTGAGATGGTAAATATTAGCATTCTAAACATTAGGGGGATTATCAAGATGAGTCATGCATGCATTTTATCATCATTTAATAAAAATAGGAATCTTTAATTGGATGTTATAAGGAAGGTTTGGGATTATTCATTAGTAGTTTTAGCCTTACTAGTGAATTTAGATTTAATCTTTGTTACCCATTTGGCTATGTAATTGATCCAAAGAAGATACACTATCCATGTAGAAAAATATGAAAAAATTAAATTCATTATTTAAATAATGTTCATTGAAGATGGTAATGATTAATGTGTACTATTATGGGAAAATTAGAAATGACATCTTAAAATAAAACCATAAAGAAAAAATCTAAAACCCTGAGAAAATACCTAAGATTTTCCACTATTTGATGTGTATGGGTTCACCAATATGTTTTACCCAAATTTGGATTAATGAGTGAGATTAATATAATTAAGATAAAATTTTAAAATATAATTAAGATCAATAGATATGGAATTCAAACATACAGCTGAATGTAAAATATTAAAATTGACTCTTTTGATTTGACAATGACAATGCTAAATATAGAAAGTAGTAAAAAGGTCATGATAATTAGTTTTTATGGTTCATTGTATGACTATGGTTTTATTTTAAAAGTGAAAATTATAGATAAGTAGGCCTTTGGTTTATTCACTTCTAGAAGATCCATTATTTGCATTGGGTCAATTCTATAAGATCAGATCAATATCACCAATCAATACTAACCTTTTGGTTATTACTGACCTACATAGAAATAGGGCATAATGACTATATGGTCAACTATGACTATATTTTTTTACTTAGTGTTTATGATATTGAAACTTGATGATGTAGGTAGATCTAAAATTAACCTTATTTGTCTTGAAACTTTAAATGTCCTTATGAAGGATAGAAACCTATAAAAATGATGAAGTGTAATGGGTTGAGATGATCCAAATCTTCCCTGCCTAATGATTTATCATTTATTACATAAATGATACTCTAAGGAGGGAAATCAAGACACATGTAGTTATCCCACCTAGTTTTATTATGCAATTATGCTCATTTTCTGTGTATGTAACTAATAATTAGATTTAGTACTTCATAATTCTTATTTTGACTTGGATTTTGATTGATTTAGACTTGGAATGTGAGTGCACCTAGTGATAGGTAGGAAGATTGGGAAAAATATAGTAGATTTCTCAATGTGGATTAGTGTATATATGTATAATAGATAAGTGTCAAGTCCTTTTTGAATGAGAAATTGATTTTTTTTAGATGGATCCAATAGGAATAATTACTCATTCCATCAACATGTTAGTATTATGGGTTGACACTAAGGATGGGTTTAACTTTAGAAAATAGTTGTTGGGAGTGGGTCAGTTTTGATCAATGTAGGTCATTACCAACTAATGATAACCATCATAATTAGAAAAACTAACTTGTGTAGATTTAGATTAAACTGAGAGTCTAGAGATGTATGTGAAAACTATTTATTAGGTTTAAAAGTGAGGTTCCTATAGGTGTGTAAAAATAGAATGGAAGGGTTAACTCATAAGATAACATACAAGTGTGAGATAATGGAAAATTAGGACCTTGCTTGATTGCTCAAGTCATGTATGGTAAATGTGTGTCAAGATTGAAATTGTTAAGTAATAAAGATCAAAGTTTAGTATCTACAATAACAAAATATCATACCTTCTAAAATTACCACTCATGTCATACCATCCATTGATATAAAATTTATTATACCAAGTGCTCAAACCCTTATGCATACAACTATTTATCTAAATAAAAAAATCTTATCATTACAACAAAATTATTCTACATTATGCCTACCACTTTTTCCTATACATTATTACATATTCTAATAGTTCTTACATTCTCAATTTATCCCTTACCAATAGGTTTTGTGTCACCTAAGCTTGCATTATATGATGGTAAGGTTGATCCAAAGTAGCATCTTAGAGACTTTCATGTAGCATGTTTGGAATATGCATCTAAAGATAGATTATTTCTAAAAATTATTAATTCATATGCCTTATGTTGGTTTTATGGTGATCTCCCCATCTAATTGGTTCATGCTTTCAATCCTTTGGCTAATCAATTTCTAGCACACTTTTAAATTATCACTAAAAATATGTCTTATGTTTAGATTGCAAAACTTAAACAAGGATCCAATTAACCTATTAGTGATTATGTGATGAATTATAATTTTATGCTTTCTAAATTGAAAAATCTAATAGTTGATAATGGATTACAAGATATATTTAATTAAATATTGCTTTCTCCTCTACATGAGTCTATTGTGTTCAACCAATTCCAATCTTTTGATGACCTATGTCACATAGTTAAGGATAGATAAGTTAAAATTTAAAATATAATCTAAGGTATGGGTAAAGCCCTCTAACCACTTATTTTACAAATTTTTTCCAATAAACCAGCTTTTAGTTTCAAGGTGAATGAGAATGAGAATGAGGTAAAAGAAATAATTAACATAGTCTCATAAGTCAATAATCAAATTATTATTTTAACTCCTATTTCATGACAAATAAGATCAATAAATAAACACAATAAAAAAATAAAATTGTGTTAATAAAATATGAAAATATTCAAAATTTAGCAATATATAATAGATGATTGGAATTTACTTATTTAACCATAAGCTAGAAATATAATAAAATACTATACAACCAAGGGATAAAGAGAGTGTATCTTATTAGGTATCATATCTTGGAAAGTGATAGTGATTTGGAATCATCTTAGGATAGTAACTAGGCTCTAAGTTATATTTTTATATGTTTTGATTATTTTTACCTCTCAAACACTTGCATTGAGTTCTTGGCACTAGCATCGATGTAGGTGTCCAGTCTAGAATATGTATAGGAATGAAACACAATCTTAAATAAAGCTATGTTTACAATTGTAGATCTATTTTTTTCTTTCTAATATGTAAAAATGTGAGTGGAGTCTAGCAAAAAATAAAAAACCCTAATTATATTGCTCTTATCCTCTTATAACTTGGTAAAAAGGGGTTAGAACATGATTTGAGTGAACCTTAGCAACTGTTATTTTTTATAAGCGATGCATACATATCCATATACTTTAAAGAGGTATTTAAACTTTCATTTAGTTCTCCCTTCTAGGTATGTGTGTATAATGGTGATTATGCAACTATATTCTCTTTCTCTTATTATAACCCTTATTATAAGAAATGCAAGTGCAAATTAAATTCTTAGGATGCTTCAAACTTATATTTCTAATAATTTGAAATGTATTATGGTTCAATATCTCTTGAATAAAACAAAATACATGTTAATTAAGGTTAATTCTTGGTAATGCTTGATAAAATGAACTATAACATAACTTTGTATATATAGAGATCTCTTAATTTTGAATTAAGACTCAATGATGCATGAAAAGCCAAAAATAGAATGAAAATATGGGGATAAAAAAATGGTCATAAGGTGAAAAGTATATAAAATGATCAAAATATAAGTCTGGAAACTTACATCGAGTTTAAACACATGTGTCTAACTTGGACATAGGTGTTGAGAGGATAAAAAATTAAGATACCATAAACATAGGCAAGGATACTTGACATACATTAGATAAAAGGAAATTTAGACAACATGTAGGCCCAAAGGGGTTAGATAAAATTAGTGAAAGAACATCTAACCAAAGAGGTCCATGTGTGACCAATGTCACTATATGTTTAAATATCTACCAAGAAATCTATACATGTAAAATCTATGAAAACATATTATGAAAATTTTCTTGTACCAAATATGGGTATCTACATCCCTCCCCTGTCCCATTTATTCTATTAATACATGAAACTAAAATTTCTAATGTAAATTAAAATAAAATGCATACCTTGGTGTGTAAAACAGACCTTATCTTTACTTGAACTCTCTTTGAACCTTTTTTTTGAATGTTACCTAAAAATAAAATCATGTCACAAAGTAATCAACACATAGAATTTGTAGATGAGTAATAGTAGAAAGAAGTGAAATAAATAAAAAACATGGATAGATTAAATCTAGGTATGTGTTATATAGTGATGATTCTAAAATTACTAGCTTTACTATGAAGACTAGATAAGTATAAGGGGACTTGATACCTCATCCATATTTTGGATTAAAAGATGAATGAGTTCATAAGTGGTCAACTAGGTTTCACCTTAGAGGTGTTATATCTATAACATGGAGAGTTGGGAGTGATCATGCCCCAAATTGGTATAAGAAGAGTGGTGCTACAAATGTCAAGAGTACAATGTCTCAATCATAAAAACTCAAATGCAAAAACATATTAGATATAATATAAGATGAGTGATTTAATCAAACTCATTCTATAATATGGAGAGGTTGAGTGATTTAATCAACCCACCTATGAATCTGATGAAGTTCAATGATTAAATCAAATTCAACTTATAAATCTGGTGATGTTGGATGATTTAATCAAATATAACCTATAAAAGTGAACCAAATGCTATAAAAATATTGGCTCAATAACAATCCATAACAGTCCATGCTAGGCATGATAACAATCCATAGTGTAATAAAAATCCATGAAATAGTAACAATCTATTGTAATCTAGTGAATTTGGAATATAAATCATTGTCTCAATAAATAGAGTGAATGAACTCTTGTTCATGTCCCCTATCATATTTGGTACAAGATAATGTATTTTGAGTAAATTGGTGCATTTTTCTTAGCATATGCATCACTGCTATGTAATTTTTGTGTAGTGATAGTACCAAGGTATAAAATATTGACCCAAACATATATTTGAACCATATAATGTGAATAAATTCTAAAGAAAATTAATATCAATACAAGTGTAGAGGATAGATTTATATAACTTACCTCAACTTAATATATATAATCTAAAAACTAGTCTAAATGTGGAGAACATGTTTCTATAACATGCCCCCACTATAATCTAGAGATGTTGAGTATTGAATAAGTGTGGAGGTGATGCCTTTTTGACATACCCCCATTGTAGTCTAAACTTATGAAAATGAGGAATTTGTGCCTTTATGACATGCCCCCATTGATATTCCCTCCATTTTGAGGTGAGGGGATATAATTTGGTAGGTACCATATCATAAAAAGATGAATTGACTATGATATATATATATATATAGCACATGTAAGATTTAATTGCATATCAGTGATATGCTTTGGTAATTTTATAAGTACAATTATAATATTTATTTAGTAATGCTTAAAATTTTGAATGATGCTTAGGTATAATAAAATAATTTAGACAATTTTTATTTTGTCATAAAAATTGTTGAAATAATTACAATGTGAAATAACTTATTGTCTAGATCCCAACACAACTTGTGGTTTTAAATTTGGACAATCGATGCTGAAGATATGGGCCTTTGAAGTGTTGATCATTAAAAAATCAAGGGATATATATTTGGTTGTAGAAACAAATTTCCATTTAATTTCCATTTTAAACCTTTTTTAATTTTAGCTTTGGAGAAAAATTTAAAATGTTTTGCAAGAGAGATCTACAATTGCTACGATTTGATGTGCTTCAAAAAATCTTCTCTAACCAAGACTTTAATGAGTTAGTAAGAATTATTGCTTATGAGTTATATGGTAATTAATTTTTTTTCTTCAAAATTGATAAATATAATCAAAATTTATGTATTTAAAAGGTCAATAGACACTTTTGTTGGCATTATAGATAGTAAAATTGGTATGTTGATGTTAGTGTCCAAATTTGGATACAAGCATCCAACACATGTGTTTAAACTCAAAATTAGTGTACAAAACTACAATACAACTATATTTTTAAATTATCAACAAAAAATATTATTTTTCATGATAGAATATATTTAATAACACTTGTTTTTGGTTGATTTTATGTGCAAAAATATGTGCATATATAAGAGTTCTAGCATGGGAGGCATTTTTTCACAATGGCATAGTCAGGCCTAGATGTGGTTGATTAGGTCATTATTGATTAGGTAAGGTTGGGATATGTTACTAGACTAAGGTAAATTTTGTATGATATCCATCTGATTACAACATTAGCTGAGAGGTAGAATATAGCTACTTGTACTTTCTAGCTCTCTATAGGGGAGATGACAATCACTTTGGAAGATGTTTATCTCATTTTTTGGCTATTCATCAGGGGTGAGAGAGCACATGTTACTAGGGGTGGTAGCCATGGTCATATTCAATGGTATCATATTATTTTAATAGATAGAGAGCCATTAATGTAAAACTAAATAGCATGATTTGACTAGATAGTATTATTAGAGATGATGTTTTGTAGCTATAAATATTTATTTGTGTACGATTAGCTCATTTTTGGTAGTAGAGGGTAGCACTATTGTGATTTCATATCACATGTATCAGACTATATGGAATATTAAGGAGGATATGGAATATCAGACTATATGCGATATTAGAGTTGGTACCTTGTTACATGTTTGGGTGTATAAGCATATTGTAATAGTATTTCTAGTTGGTGGATCCTTAGTAGTATGAGCTCAACCTTAGGTATTAATATAATGATGGGTACAACCTCATGGTAGATTAAATACCATAATAGAGTATCATATTATTTTAGATTGTCTGATAATTAATCAAATCACATGGCATTCATATAAGGCATTTTTTGGGTGGCCTAAGGATGGGCATGAAATATAGAGGATCCAAGTGAGCATGTGGTTAGTGGATCAATTTCTTAGTGTTTATGATATATTTTAGTATTATCATGTACTTTTATAGTTTCATATAGAGTAGGGGGTGCCATCTATGGCATCAGATAATCAAGAGTGGGCATAATCCAAATGATAGACCAGCTCTAACACCCAATAACCTGGCCCCTTGACTATATGATAGAGAGATCATGAAATGCCACTATCTATAAGAGATGATGTAAGATGTATTAATGTTTGTACATAGTGGTGGGTATGGGCTCAATTGACCATTATTATTTCTAGTTATAGTTACCCCACCTAGTGTTATACCTGAAGCACAAAAAGGTGGAGGAAAAGATGGGGATGGTGGAAATCTTGTAGGATCACAACCCACCAATGAGGTAATTATTATAACCACATGTTAGTATATTATTTTCATTTGGATTATATTTATATAAAATTTTATATATTCAACATATATGATTCATATATGGTTTTATTGGTTACAAGTAATGAGGAGTGGTCTACTATGGTTGATCATGCAATATGGGACCTCACTCAGAGTGTGCCTATAGACATATTTAGAAGGGGATTTATTAAGATAGTAATGGACATCATGGGTTCCCATTCTCTCCTTTTTGATTTAGTCACTAGGGTGGTGGTAGCTTATCACATGATTACCGCTAAGCGAGATGACCTACAAGCAAAAGTGGAGAGACAAAGTGCCCCTAAGAATAGTGCTATAAAGATCATGTAGGTAATGAGAGATCAATATGATGCCCTATACCAAGAACATGAGTAAAATTTTCATCACCTAGGTGTATTCAAGGAGAGAGTATGAGAGATATATCGGTCATGTGGGCCTATACAGGACCCAAGAACATCCACATCAAGAGATTCTAGGGTTTTTGATGTGGATAGTAATGAGGGGTCTATACCTAGGGATATGCCCCTGATATATGATTTATGTTTTATATTGTATGAAATTTACACCATACACACACACACACACACACACACACACACACACACACACACACACACACACACACACACACACACACACACACACACACACACACACACACATGATATTTGCATGGTATATTTGGATGTAAATGGATGTGTGCTCTTATTTGAATATGTTTTTACTTGAATTTATTTTCATAATAATTATTTGGGTATGAAAAGTTTGTATAATGGTATGGTAATGCATTAATTTTGTAATGTAGTAATGATTAGGTAATCACCATACACCATGAAATCCTATTGAAAATAATAAACCTTGACTATAATGATCATTTGGTAATGGAACTATTGGTTTTATTTTTGTCACTATAACTAATGTACCTATAGACATCACTTATATCTATCTGATATGTATCTATTTGTCATTTTTGGTATCCAAATCTATTATGTGAATTTGGGAGTAGGATATATTAAATGTTTCTCCTTTCTTTCTCATATGTCCCTCTATCAAGAGCTCAATCAACTAATGATTCTTTTGTAAGATCAATGTGGGAGAGATCAATCTTGGTAGAGGGTACCTAGTATAAGGACTTTGAATAGTGGTAGATTTCTTTGAAGGTCAATGGACCATGTATTCATTGAAAGGAGAGACATGGGATGTCTCAACCTTCTTATAATAACCTATAGAATAAGTAGGGGAAAGATACCTTGATGTCTCTTTTTGAAAAGTAGTGAACCCATGATCAACAAGCTATGTAAGTTTTTGATTGAGAGCAAAACAATAATTATACCAATGTCTGTTAATACCATGGTAAGATCAAAAGGGTTATCCTTATACCTTTTCAAATATATGTGGTGGATGGTGGTAATTATGAAGAATTTTTATCATCCTTTTATATAATAGTGAATGTAATATATTATGTGGTATATCTCATAACCAATCAAACTAAAGTGGTTGCCTTTTAGTAGAGGCATATGGTTTTACTATAGGAGGCAATTTGTATGTGTAATCTTTTCCTCTATGTAATAAATTTATTATTTGTTCCTTGGTAGGTAATGCTAGTGTTTTAATATGTTTTTGAAGTGTTTCTTTATTGTTATTAGTTTGTTGCTTTGCTTTGGGAAAATTGTTTGTAAGATGTTTTCCTTTTGGTGGGAAATTATGTAATTTTATTTTGGTATTAGTCAAAAACATGAAAATTTATAAAAATCCTAATATAAATTGTCAAATGAAGCAAAGGGATTATGAAATTATCTTTATCTAAGTGGAGAAATAAGACCCCTGATAAATATGAATTATGTTTCCAAATATAAGGTGGTGTAGTTTAAGAAATATAAGATATCCTTTAATATAACAATATAGTCTTGAAGGGATTCCTCCTCATTAAGAGTTAACTCTTGTAAATGTTCCAATGATAGCTTGAGTAATGTGTGTTTACGTGAATTAAGAATACATACTCAAGTTTTTTTAAGGTTGATAAGGAACCATTTGTGAGTGTGTAGAACCAATCAAGAGCCTCTTGAGCTAAAATTCTATGGAAATATTTTAATAACAAACATACATATTTAGCTCAATGTTAAAATGAGTGCATATTTTTATTCAAAGGAATTTCAAAATTTCCTTTTCCATGAAAGGAAGAGAACATAGGCATAATAAAGGTGGAGAGATATGGATAGTAAAAAACATCTCTAGTAAGTGGTTGGTCTTCTAAGGTATAATCATTAAAAATAGACTCATGGGAGGAAAATTATAACTTAAGAGTAATAATTGTTATTGAAGACCCCCCATAGTAATGATTAGAGATATCATGCCACTTGGAGGGTTGGTAAAGAGGTTGAATATTTTTTTAGAGGTTGTAATTTTCCATCCATATGGAACACAGGAGTAATAAACTATTTACCACCTTCATTGTTTTTGAGGATAGGATCATCATGTGGTTTAGAAACATTAAATAAAGGAGAATTTATGATAAATAAGAAACTACATCCTATTGGATATCAAAAAGGTCAATGCCACCCTCTTAGATACTTATAATTTCATGGCATAAGAGAGGACTAAGAGATGTGGTTTAATTTTCTTTATCTAAATTTGAAACATTCTTTTGATTAGAAAATATAAAAGAGGGAAGAGGAATAACATTTTCTACTTGATTTTCAATAGGAAGAAAAATGCAAGCTTCAATTTCATTTTTGAATTCAAATAAAGGAGTTAGAGATAAATTCCATTTTACTTTATACTTTTGGTATATCATGATCATATGAAAAAGAGACATTTGATGCAACATTTTCATTTTTAACATGCAATGGATTTCTAACTTTGTTTATATTATATTATATAAGTTTGGTATGAGATGTACCAAATATATTTGACAATGTAGATACATAAAGCAATGCATTTTAAATGAAGGGTTTGGAATAATTTTCATTTTCACTTTCATCTTTCCAAGAAAGTAAGGTATGGGAAGAAATAATACATGCATGTTGATTATTACAAGCTAGAGGAAGAGAATTATTTTCACTAGTTTCATTTGAGTGATATAAAGAAGGAAGAATATTTTAAATGTTATCATTACTTTGGAAAGAAGGTACACATTCACTTTTTCACCATTTGCATCATTGGAAAGGGAAAAAGAGAATTCATTTTTGGTTAATATTGAGAATTATTGCATGAAACATTATGACTTTCAACATCATGAATGGTAATTTATGGCATGTCTATTAGATCATCTTTATGTGATGCCCTGGCAAAATTGATCATTTTAAAAAAATTAGGCATTTCATAATTGGAAATAGGAAAACTAAAATCCTCATATTTACATTCAAGAGGGATATAATCACACTCAACCATATGGACACACATTATAATTATCCATATATTCATAGACTTGAATTATAATTAGTTTTTTAACTAGCACAATTATAATCAAAGAATGATGATTTATCACTTCTTTTAGATTCCATAATATCATCATATGAAATATATTTGCTATCGAGAATATTAAACTAGTGATCCAAAAAATGGGATTTCCCATGGAAAAATAAAAGCAAGCATTACTTATGTTATGCCATTGTTAAAAATTATATCTAAAAAATAAAAATAGTAAAATTTGATTTATTTTAAGAGGATAAACCCTATATTACAATCTATGGGTTGGGTCAAACAAGCCAAAGGATGGGTTCACTAGAATGTTTTATGTTAAATGGGCTTAATGTTGGTGTTTTAGATTATTCAGTAAGGGGATTATTCAGATCTTCCTACTCAAATCTAGTCCAATATGGGACTGATCCTAGGCTATGGTTATCCTGATAGTGGATTATACCTCTAAAGAAGGCTAGCTTCCTTATGGATATATCACCTACACTAAACCTCAACTAGCATTTTCTTGGAAAAGGGATAGACATTTGATAAAACTTATAAGAACATGTAAAAAATGGTGATGCACTAATGATTTGATCACTAAAAGTCACACAATACACACTGTGAGACACTTTCAAGACCAAAGAATATCAATCTCACACAAATATTTTAGAATAAGACATTAATCAGTTATCAAATTAGCAAGAGAGGGAAAATATCCACTTTCAAGATAGACAATAAACTATAAACTTCACTTATAATGACTTATTATAACTTCTAAGCACTTCTTAAAGGTGAGAAAAACTTAGACATAAGCAAAGAAAATACATTCACTTAACCACAATACATGAATTCATAGGACACACTTCAATCCAACTTAGAAAAGGATGGAATTTAGTATTCATTGCATCAAAAGTTGTTATAGTATAAATTTTGATAGAGTCTGGTCATACAAAAGAGAGGAATAAAGGGATCCATTTCATGGATTATAAGCCTATATTTATAGAAAAGATAAAGAGATAGAGAGATGTGTATTGGATAAGGCCCAACTGATTTTGATGGATTAACACTCTTGAGGATACTGACTTAGGATCTTAATAACAAGGAACAAATTATGTAAATGAATTAAATTTCCATTAACCATGTCATTATCTACTTGATTTGATGATGAGGATCATGTCTTGGATTTGACTAAAATGTGCCAAATCTACATCAAGTGGCATCTAAACCTATTTATCATAAATGTCATCATAATGATAGGTGAGACACATCTTTATGATATATATTTACTCCTATATTGAACACATGTATACTATAGGTGAAAACCAATCTTATACCATTAGTTTTCACATAATATAAGTATCTATGAAAATCTACAAACTACTTGAATTTGCTTCATAATCACTGGTTTATCTTTTCCCTCTATATTAGACCTAAAAGATTTATTTTACCTATATAGATCTCTATTGGTGATTCTTGCTCTCCAAAATGTGACCTTGGTTTGCCTTCGAGCTTAGATCCTTGACATTTGCTTTACATAGGTCCAAAATAAATTCTTTGACTTTTATCAAAAATGCCCTGAGCTCATTTTTTGTTTATTGGCTATTGATTGCCAACTTGGACCATTTACATTATACCCAACTATATTTATGTTTATCAATTCCACTGATACACTAAATTATTGACTTTGACTCACTCCATTAATCTATCTATGCATAGATGTCTGTGAGTTGTTGATCTTTTTCCAATTGAATGTGCTTGTGCCACTCATAATGTATGATTTGTTCTTAATATTTATTGGCCCTTTGACCTCTACTCACCATTATATATAAATGTATGATGCCACATGGTCTATTGATTAACTGGGACCCACTATTTGAAAGCTAATTGATAATTCATGATCTTAAAAAGATGTCCTCATTTTCATCAAATGACATTCATATGATTATGATTGATGATCACATGACCATCAAATTTATGCTCATAGGATCCATCTTACTCTATCTTAAAGTTTACATCCCATATACAATCATTTGGGATCCCATAGAATGTAACTGATGTCTTATAGACCATCAAATTTAAGCATAGATAGATTTTGACAGATTTATTTTGATGTTAGCATGAATTTCTTATGTTGCAAGTCTATTTTTGAAGGCTTAGAACTTGAAATGCAAAAGTCATGGAGTGACCAAAATTTCAAGAGATGTCCTTGAGGTCAAAAGGAATAAACCCATTTTATTCACTAGTATTGGGATCTTTCTAGGTGATGATATTAAATGCTCAAGTTGGCTGGTCCATATTTACTCCTGCATGATGTCCTGGTGATGATTGAGATCATTTGGCTAAGTATGGAAAAATTATAAAAATATAAGGAGACAAATTTTATCATGTATAACTTTATTTGTATTTTGGAAAAGGATCTAGAACCTAGTGCCAAATCCATATTACCAATTTCCCATGCAACTATCACACATGGTAGATATGGTCTTGTCAAGATGCTCACTTGTATCTATTTAAACTTCTTTAAAAATGGGTATGGAAAACTAGTGAAATTTGGATGAGAGGCCAACTTTGGATCTCCATATATTTTGATGCACCTTAACAGATGACTAAAAACTTGACACATATGTTCTTGGGACTAATGTGAATAAACTATATGACCAATTTTCCCTAACTCATCTACACATGGCAATTATGACATTAGTAAAGTGCTTAATCAAAATTTCTACCACTTGACCCACAATGTCATAAATTCTCACAATGAAGATCCAAATCAATTATATGCACTTTAATACTCATTCCAAGCACTCTTGTCATCTATAGGTTCTCTACAACACCTTATACTTGTTCCTTAGAAATTGACAATTTACAGTTTAAGTGAACTCAATTTCAAAAGCTTTAAATTTTACATGATGTCATTGGGTTCACTTTTTCCATCCAAAAATCTACTCATACTTAATCATTGGACTATTCTAATCTTAGTATCCTACTCCTTCCACTGAACTCTTAGACTACTAGGCACATTTTTGGTATGTAGACCAAATTTGATCAACACTTAATAAATAAACACATTAAGCAAATTAAACTATTTGAATGCAATATGAAAATATTCATAATTTATAAATATATGTCAAATGATGGGAATTTACCTTTTTAATGATGTGTAATAAATATAATAAAATACTATACAACTAAGGGATAAAGATGGATTATGTTGTTAAGTATCATGTTTTATACTATGATAGTGATTTGGAATTGTATTAGGATATTAATAAAGCTCTATGATTTGTTTTTTATATGTTTTAACAATTTTTACCTCCTAAACAATTGCATTAGGTTCTCAACCCTAACATTGATGCATGTGTCTAGATTTGTCAAAGGTCTCCATTCCAGGATATGTATAGGAATGGAACCAAATCTTCACTGAAGTTGTATTGTCACTTGTATATATATTTTTTCCTTTAGAATATGTCAAAATGTGCACAAAGTCTAGGAAATAATAAAAACCTATTTCTTTTTCTCTTTTCCTCATGTACCTTGCTAAAAAGGGGTTATCATGTGAGTCAAGCTAACCCTAACAACCCCTATTATTTATAAGTGTTACCTACATAACCATATACTCTGAAGAGGGCCTTAGAATCACATGGAGTTACTCTCCTACGTATGTGTGTGTAATGGTGATCATGTAAATAGATGCTCTTTCTCCTATTATAACCATTTATAAAAGTAATACAAGTGAACATTGATTTTTAAGATGCTTCATACTTTCAATTCTAACTATTTGATATGTATTATGGTTCAATAGATCTTGAATGAAACAAAATACAAGTTAATTAAGGTTTTTTCTTAGCAATGCTTGATAATATGAACTATACCATAACTTTATATATATAAGGATCTCTTGATTTTGAATTAGGACTTAGTGACACAAAAAAAGTTGATAATATAATAAATATATGGGGTTAAATAAATGGTCACAATGTGAAAATTACATAAAATGATCAAAAGATAAGTCTAGAGACCTACGTTGGGTTTCAAGCATGTGTCTAACCTAAATGTAGGTGTTTAGAGTCTAAAAATAAGAGAGAACATAAACATAGCTAAGTATCCCTAGAATATATTAGATAAAAGGAAATTTAGACAACATACATGCCCCAAAGGGGGGAAGAAAATAAGTAAAAGAACATGGAATCGAAGAGTTCCATGCGAGACTATGCCATTATATGCCTAACTATCTATCAAAAGGGATATACATGTAAAAGTTATGAAAACATACTAGGAAACTATGCTTGTACCAAATATGGGTATCTACACCTCTAAGGAGGTAACTATCACACTTACTAAATCCTCATGATAAGGTACTAAAAAAATTAATTGAGTGTAATATTATATCTCTTCCTAAAAAAGGTTAATATGAGTAAGCCTCAACCTAAGGTATTAAAAAGTAATGCATATTGTTATTATCATAGATACATAGGATTTTTTTCATGCCAAAAGTTTTGCATCATTGAAACCACATGAAATAGGAGATTTTTTTTTTAGACATTCTACACTTCATTTCCCATTGGCTAGACATATTTGTGACATGAGACACATAATTTATAAAACAAAAGTCACATGTATAAACAACATGGATATTAATGTGTAAATGGTCACATAGTCACTATGTAACCATGCTGGCCCCATTCGTTTTAATAACCCACATGCTCTTAAACTAGATTACCATTATCTAAGAAAATTTAGTAGGCCTCAAAACCCAAAGGTTTATAATGAATGCTTGATTTAAAAGAGGTGGGTGTGAGAAACCATTGGCTAAAATATTAATATTAAATCTCAATGGGGTTCAAGTGGGACCCCAAGCAATTCTAACCAATCATAGGGCTCATTTCACACCTTAAGTGATAACATGAATCTAATTCAAGTTGAATTACATGTATAGAAAGTGTTCAATAAAAATACCACATATGACCTCAAAAGGGGTATAAAATGTCCTTGATTATCTCTATAAGGATAGAACACTCCATCTTAGCTGTTGGATTCATTCTATCTTGACTATCAGATTTAATTAAGATAAAGAAATGCTAATAATTCTTAAGGAAATAAAGGTTTCAAAATCACTTTCTAATTTTCAATTTTAATTTTTTTAAAGAGGAAGGAGGTTTTGGAAGATGAGTTGTCTATAGTCCCCCCTTTTCACCTTCCTCATTTTTAGAGGACTAGCATTAATGGGGTCTCTAAAATTTTAGTATTTTACATTTTTATTTCCTTTTAAAATTTTATCTCAATATAAATATGCTTAGGTTTGTTTTTTAGGTACCCATATTCTTAGAATGTCTCTAAGAGGTCTTAGGCTCCCATAGTTTTTGAAAATAACTTGAGAGCTTCAAGCTCTCCCATAGCCATTAATGGTCACCCAAGCTAGGTTTACCATTAATTTTATAGTTTTAGACTCCATTTTTTGTTTCATGTGGTAGAGGAAAATAAATTAAGGAGGGTTACCTTTTGGGTCAGCCCATTTTGGGGCTTCTAGGAGCCTATAAAAACCATTAAGACTAAAATAACCTTTTTTAAAGAAACAAGTCATTTCTTGAAAAACCTAAAGTTTTAGGGCCTAAAAATAATTCCATGTAGAAGAGGACATAAAATATTGGGGGGGGGGGGGGGGGATTTTTTTAGGTCACCTCACCCCTAAGACTTATGGTAGCCTCTAATAACTGTACAAAATCATATACAAGTTAAAGAATTGTTGTGGTTAGAAAACACAAAATAACTATGTTAAATAGGGCTAATCAAATAAATAAATATTAAACAATATTTAATATATATGTTTTAAAAACCACTAATATTTATATGGTTAACCATGTGGATGTCTTGCATGGTGGTAAATTCTTGGTCAAATGAATAATGACCACAATGAACCTTTGCTTACTTCTCACATGAGTTGGTTAGAGCTTGGATGTTGTGTTTAGCTTAACAATTAATGCCTAAGAACTACTCATCATCCACTTTGGGCCTTATCCCTTGGCTACACAGTTATATGGAATACCTTTGGACCAAAACTATCACTACCCTAAACACAGGGTACTACCCTATAGGAAAAGAGCATATGATAGGAAAAATGACCCTATAGAATCGAATATCCAAAAATTCACTACGAGCAACCCGTTGCTCCTAAAATTTTGAAATGAACTTTTACAAGTTCTAAAAATCATGAGTTTTAATCTAAAATTATTTATAGCATCTTTTTTACTCCTTTTATATGTAAATGAAGTTAGATAATTCTACAAAAGAAAATAAAGTAGTTTCAATAGTTTGCCTTCAATAATTCATAATAATTAAACCATAAATCAAAAAATTAATTCATGAAAGGAAACATAATCATGAAAGAATTTATTTTTCACTAAAACTAATTAAAGAAAAAAATAATTGATTTAATATTATATAATACTTATGATCTTAGAGTAGCCATTTAAGGGCCTATCAAAAGCATAGTAAATGAAGAATTATAATGTTTTTTCTATAGCATTGATATAAACAATAAAATAACATTTTATTTTTATTTTTCTTTAACATTGATATAAACAACAAGATAAAATTTTCATATGCATTTTAAATTTATAAAATTGTTGTATTTCTATATTATTTTTTCATAATGTTATTTCTTCCACTAGAGCTTCAATGTGTCTAAACCTTTTAATTTAAGATGAATTAAACTAATGGAATTAAAATATTGAAATAAAAATGATTATATGTCCCCCATTAATGAGTTTAGCATTTATAGTAAAATGTCTTTAAGGAAGGTGCATTTAGTTTGGATCCATCCTTCCTTGGGCTTCTTTAAGCTAAATTTTATGGGGTTGTGAGGGGGATTCCTAGAACCTCCAAGGCAAGGTGTGTCATTATAAGCTATGCATGGTCCCTCATTTGAGTTTCTTCTCTCAAATTAGTTGATAATACCAATCATGAAGCTGAGGCTCAATCCCTTACCTTGGGGGTGTAATTGGTTGAATAATGTGGCATTAAGAATGTAATATTTAAAGGTGATTCCATGGTTTTGATTTAGGCCTTATAGAATAAGAGGGCATGTGCTTGGCATATTAAAAATATCTTAGGGCATGCTTAGGATACTCTGAACTCTTTTTCTTCTTAGGATGTTTCTCACTGTTATAGAGAAGATAATTCAATAACAAATTTTTTGGCCAACCAAGGCATCTCACAGGCCAAGGAGATAATAATTGACAACTCATGAGAGGCTATGTAGGGTCCTTAATTTTATTTTATTCTCTAAAATTAGTTGATAAGACCAATCATGAAGATGAGGCTCAATCCCTTACCTTGGGGGTGTAATTGGTTGAATAATGTGGCATTGAGAATGTGATATTTGAAGGTGATTCCATGGTTCTGATTCAGGCCTTAAAAAATAGGAGGGAATGTTCTTGGCATATTTAAAATATCCTTGGCCATGCTTGGGATCCTCTAAACTCTTTTTCTTCCTAGAATGTTTCTCACTATTATAGAGAGGCTAATTCAATAGCAAATTTCTTGGCCAACCAAGGCATCTCACAGGCTAAAGAGATAATAATTGACAACTCATGAGAAGCTTGAATAAAGGCCTCCCATATCTCTCATAATCTTTGAGGATATCATTATTGAGATCGATTTCACTTCTATTCTCATTATTAGAATCATGCAAAGGAGTTGTGCCTAAGTCTTAAATATAACACACTATATAGTTGGCCATCAATTATCTTTTGATCAGGGTTGTAGTAGAGAAAAGGGATATGGTATTCGAGGTAAGTATGGGTGAAAATAGAATAAAAAAGTGTTATTCATCTAGCTAGGACAAGTTTTGGATGTAGTCAAAGAAATTATGGAAATGGTTTTCCTTGAGACCCCCTTCCATGTCAAAGTGAATTTTGATATTGCCTCCCTCTTTATTCCTAATTTACTCTTGATATAAATGATATGTTTTTATTCAATGAGGTGGTAGAAATATTGATTAAATCATGATATAGGGTTGGGTGGACTGAGGAATTTAGGTCTGGCTGGTGTTTAAGTGGATGTTGAGGTGGATGGTATTGGTGACTAGGATATGGAGGATGTAGGTGATATGGGTTTGTTGGATATTGGGTAGTCATTGATTTAGGTTTAGGGGTAGAGTTTTGGGCTTTCCCCCTAAGCTTTCTATTTCTCCCTTGTTCTTATTTCTATGGTGCTTGATCATGTACTAGTTTTTTGGTTTTTAGCTTGAATTAGATTGGTCTCATGTTAACTAAGAGCTTTTTTACTCTTTGGGGCTATTTTTTCTCCCCATGGTGGGTCTAGGCTAGTTTAGCTAGGTTTTTATTAGTTCATTCCCTTATGGATTTTCATCCAAGGCAAATGGGTGATATTTTTTATCAATCTTTATTTTGGTTAAGGGACCCTTAAACCCTCAATTATCTTAAAAAATGTTAATATGTACTGATGTAATATTAAAATATAATAAAAATATAGTAAATTACAAAATTTAAAAACTTGCTAAAAATACTAAATTAAGCTAGGGTTAGAGAATGTCCCTTAAAACAATAATAGATTTGATTGTGTAGACTTACTAGAAGTGCAAATTGTATGAAATGACTTGAAAACATAATACTATCAAAAAATAGTAACTCATAGTCTATTGGGAAAAGTCCATGGGAGGAATATAGGGATTCTAAATCTAGGTTATATATATAAACTAGTCTTGTATACTTAACAAATATCACTCATGGCTCAACCCTTAAGTTTAGGACCTTTTTGATACCACAAGGCTTGCATTTGTCATCTCTCTATGGCTAAATGATTATCCTATAGTCTAACCATAATATTTTGACTACATAGATCACATGTAACCCAAAATATGCTTAAAACTTGATATATATCTTACACTATTAGTTAAAAATCTTCAGCAATACTCTATCCTCTAGGACACTACCACGCAGACTAGGACACTAGTGTCGACATTAGTGTCCATACCCTAAAAACACTCAAATTTGTAAATATTTTGACATGAATGGGTTGGCCTAATTGTTTTGACTAACCCTACCATGAGATAATTTCAAAATGTGTGGTATAAATACAAAATAAATCCCACTCATTGTGCATTTGTAAATTACTAAGGTAAACATATATCAAGCTCACTTAATAATTCACACAAGTGAGTGCTACTACCCTATTCTTTCTTATTTCCAATTCAATCATAGGAGTAGTCTTATTCTATGTATAAATCACTAAAATAGGTACCCATGATTATTATCTATCAAGTTACAATCAAGATCACTAGCTGCACTCATATATAACATATTACATAAGTTTTCAAACATAAACCCATATAAAGGGGATAACTACAACAGTCTAAGGCCCTCTTTAGAGTTTGACTATGCAGGAAATACTCACTAATGAAGGGGTATTTTACGTTATCTCAACTTCACTTGAGGCCACCATCCCTTATTGTTTTAGATAATATTCCTTAATTAGAGGACCTAGGGTTTTAAACTACACACTAATACATATAATCTACATGTACAATCTAAATAGATAATATGCAATATGGTATTGAACACTAAAAAACATAGTTATAATTTCCATAAATTTTTATATATTCCATATAAGACAAAAATATCAATTTTTGGATAAAATATTTGACACTAATGTCCCTATTTTTATGGTAGTGTTCAGGCTAACATATTCCTCATTTATATAATCTGATGAATCATAGTTGAGCATCATGTTGACTTTTTATGAACCTAAACTTCCTAAATCTAATTTCACATCATTTAATAAACTAATTATTATTCCTTATTTATGTTTAATAAATATAATTACATTTTGGCATTGTACTTTTTATATTTAGTATATTTCCATAATTTAGCATTGTATCAAAATATATTGTGAATCTGAATTATTTTATTGGCCTAATTTTAGAATAGTCTATTATTTAGTTGATTAGGCTAGTATTTTTACTCTTATTTCCATAAAGGGTTAATCATTTGGTGAAATTGACCTGTGAGTCTTATTATGCCAATCCCAACTTGCCATGGCATTTTCAATCTTATAAAATTTCATATTATAGTACTTATTCATATCTAGATTTTATTAAGCTATATGTGACTTAGGCATATTATTAATATAAGTGTTGTACCTATTGACCATATTTATATTCATATTATAACACCTAAAATATATCAAACTAATGCCCTATCAAATTATGCCAATAATTAAAATGAGTAAAATACTAAAAAAGTTCTCATACAGGATGAATCTACTCATGACAAAAGTGAAGCACATGAAAATAATGAACATGAACAAATAGATAAAGATAAAGTTTAATCTATTACAATGTTTCAAGGGCATATTTGTGTAAATCATAAATATATCCAAAATATCTTCAATACTATATTAGAAACTAAAAAAAACCAAAAGCATTAGTAAAAAGCCATTGGTATCTATTTGATTATCCCCCCTTCAAGTACACCATTAACTCTTTCATCTAGTGTGGGAATGATATATGTCTTCAAGCCATTATTACTTGAATATCAAACAAACAATTACTACATATTTCATGGGAACAATCAATACTTCAACCCAATTACTAGTTTCAATGCCTACATCAATATAAATGGTGTTTGCATCCCTTTGGTGACTTCTCAAATATCAAATTCTAATCCCAATGGGTCTATTACACAAACCATTCTCCAAGTTGTTAAATATTTGGAAGATAAGGTTACAAATATTGAGAAAAATGTTTCAAAATCAACTCATGCTATTGATTCATAATATCTATTGCATAATCATCTTTCACTTGAGATATATTTGCACTCTTTCCAACTAGTTTTTTATCACCTAAGTTCACACTTTATGATGGAAAGGGTGATCATAAATAACATATCTAATGTTTATACACAACATTTATTGATTATGCTTCCAATGACTTATAATTGACCAAATTATTTCCAAAAATCATACATGATTATGCTTTGAGATGGTCTATGATCTACCAATACAATCACTAAAAGCATTTAAACCTCTATAAAACTAATTTATAGCACATTTCTCTATCAACATTACTAAAAATATGTCATATTCATAGATTTAAAATATCAACTATGGAACTAATGAACCTATCAACGAATATTTTATGAGGTATAAGATAATGTTGGCCAAAATGACAAATACAACAATAAATAAAGATCTTAAGGATAGCTTCAAGAAAAGTTTGCTTTCCCCACTACATGATTATATTATCCTTAATAAGTTTAAATATTTTTATGAATTATTCCATATTATTTGAAATGGATAAATGAAACTTATTACATTGAACAAGCTTAGGTATGTAAACAACACATCAACTACATTAAATACAAAGATTCATATCAAATCAAGCTATAAGGTATAACCTCCATGAGATAAGAAATAAAGAAAAATAATAGTGAATATGATGTCATAACAACCTAATCACCTTATCTTATCTAATGCACTTAAGAGACAATTTAAATGATTACCTAAGTCTCTAGCTTTTCTCCTTAAAATGTTAGTGGGTGTCATCTCATATTTATCCCTCCTCCCTTAGAAGTTTATATGAGTTGACTACCAAAAGGATATGATGAAAATTCTTATTTTTATTATCACCAATGTGCTTAGCATTCCATGAATAAATGTTTCAAGTTGATGCATAAGATATAAGAACTCATTGATAGTGAAAAGATCACATTTGATGATTTACCAAAGGATTCAATGTCACAACATGGTGGCCATAAAGACCATAAGATATTAAATAATCCATTATAATATCATTCTAAAGATGCACCAAAAGTGAAAATGGCATATAGTTCAGATCTTCCTCCACCACATTAAGTTCACCTATTAGATGGGATTAGTGGTACACTTACACATGAGATACCTCTTATGATTTAGAGGCCTTCTATTACATTTGATGATAGTGAAATTATGGATGATGACTTAGATCTTTATTCCTTATTTATTAGAGTACATATTGATCACCAATATATATGCAATGTTACTATTGATAATGGTTCTAGTGAGAATATATGTACCATGAAATTAATCACACATTTGGGATATACATATGAAGATTTATACACTTTGACCAAGATGATCAAAACATTTCATGGGAAAGAATAAGAGATTTTTGGTGAGATTGATCTACCTTTACAAGTTGGTCCAAAATATGTGACCACAAACGTTTTAGTTATACCACATACATGAGTCTTTGATATGTTATTTAGAGAACATTAGATTCATAAGTTTTGTGTAGTAACCTCCACATTACATAAATGTCTCAACTATATTCATGCTAATTTGGTAATCATAATTACAAGAATTTAATATGAACATCCATTAAAATAAGATAAGTTTATTATAATACAACTAAGCATACAACCTATTGAGGTTAATCATGAGTAAAGGGGTAAGCAAAAGGAAAACCCCTTTATTAAGTTATTTATACTTGAGAGATCATTGTATTATAGATAATGTTTAACCCTAAAAATATAGATTAGGGTTATCTAGGGTTAAATGGGATATAATAGGCTTAATGTACAAGGGTGATAAACTATCTCTATAATAGGTCAATTAGATGTTAAACTCAGGTATAACATATGTTGAATTCATTAAACTAATATAGACTAAAAAAAGTAATTACAACTATGCTAGATATGGAAATTACAAAGAAATAATATACTTATTTGGTTCCAATGCTAACATAGTTCTAGATATGGAACATGTAGAAAGTAGACTAGGAGAGGGTTCTATAATATTCACCAAGTTTTGGAATAAGTGTCTCTAGAGCTGGGACACTAGCATCAACATTAGATAGTTGCATCGATGCTACTATCTAAACTTAATACAATACCCACTAGAAAAAGATGCAACCACTTAGATGATTCTACATTTGTCTTTGAGTTTCATATCTAGGTCATGGGCTATCACTTCTCATGAAATTATAAAACCCTAGTTATTCATCTTCATAGTGATCTTAGGAAAAATGGGTTAGTGGATACATAATGTAAGTTGATCCTAAAGACCCCTTTATTAATGAGTGATGCCTACATAACGAATACTTTGAAGAGGGCCTCAGACTGATGTAGTTCTCCCCTATGTGTTGGATTGTGTGTGAATCATGCAATATGAAGAAAACATGTTTAATAGTGACCTATCTTTTAACTTGAAAAATATATATCTTGGGCTACTCCTTAAGTACTTCAAACCTATGTGTGTGTTGTCCCTATGATTGATATGAAAATAGGATCAAGTAGGGAAATTTTCTCACTTAAATGCTTGATTAAGTGCCTTTTTTAAGTTACTTGGTGAGAAGGTAAGAAGTTTATAGGTGATGAATGAATGATGGTTGATCTTGTATTTTTATGAATCCCTTTAGATAATTAACTCACATTAAATCACTTAGGCTGACCATTAGGATACATTTTGTAATAATCCCACTAGGTTTCATCAAGATATTGTAATATTTAAAAAATAATAATTACACATATTCAACATATAGATTTCACCATGAGAAGTCCTAGCTAGTGATATTTAAAAAACTATATTAATTTAGTTAACCATCAAGGTTGTAACTAATCCAATTAGCTAAGGATCACCATGAACATATATAAAAATTATGAACAATACTAAATAGCCATAAATATTACATCTTAACATAAATAAAATAGTAGAAATTCAACCACAAATGATATAATATTACAATTTTTGTTGTAAAATTATAAAACATAAATATTACAATTTTTACTAATACATAAAATACATCAAATGATAAAACATGATATAAATTTCCTTTGAGCAGAGTCTCCATGACTCAATTATCAATATTCAATCTCAAGTGTCGTCTCAATTATAATACTTTAGTTGGGAGGGAGAGCATCATCCAATCACTTTTCCACATCAACTATGGACCATAGATCCCCCGCACTATCTCCCAAATAAGGGGATGGCCCTCCATTCACAAATGGGTATATAATGATAGTTCAGAAATCCAAAGTAACAAACTAGAACCCATGTGTCAAATATATCTAATACATAATGTGTATCATAAATAAATCCATTTTAATATGATATCACACAAACATGAAAACTATATTAACATATGAAATGAAAATGCCTATCAAACATTTCTTTGGCCAAATTTTTTAATAATAAATGATTTATAGGATCAGTCAAATTCATACACACCACTTGATTAGATTACCCCCTTATCTTACATTGATGGCATCAATTAAGCCAGTGGATTTTGTGTACTACTTAATTAAGGTCATGAATGCAAGATTTGATAAAATAAATAAGAATATAACAACCAAATAGATTCATAATATTCCCCTATAGCAAATCAAAATTATGCTAAGTATAGAAATATCAAAAGCATTCTTTTAGTGCATTAAATAAAGTGAATTGAATCCATACATCTAGTATATTATAAATAATAAACATAATCCAAAAAAAGTCTTCAATCTAACATACCATCCAGGTAAAAATTATTTAGACTTTTAGTTACTTTATCCACCAAGTAAATTATAATATTATCTCTACATAAAATAATATTATAACCCTAGCTAATAAATTGTTCATATTCCATAGATAATAACAACCACTCCATAAAATACAATTATGTTTTTTATTTAAACTCATAAATACATGGAATGCTTTATATCTAAACATTATAATGCCTTTATACTAACCCAAAAGTAAACAAACATCAATTATTCACTACTATAAGAATAATAATTATAACATCTCTGTATGTATTAATATATATCTATATATTAATTCTATCATACAAATACATTATATATTTTTCATTTATACAATATACTACTAAGGTGACATCCACTATCATTCACCTTAGAGTATATTGTACAGGTGAAGTATAATACATCCATATAATAAACAAAGGTCCCATAACCTTTTTCATTAAATTGATAAATTCATATGCCATGATAATTAAACACATAAAATTTTAAAAAGCAACTTAGTTATTCCATTAATTATCAAAACTATTTAACCATTTAAATCCAATCAATAATTCAAGGTTTCCATTAAAATATAGTTCAAATCAGAAAATATATAAACATAGTCACTTTTACCCAACTTAGGTATGGTTTAATAAAATAACCAATAACACACAATCGATTACCCATCTTGGGTATCATTTATAGCAACTCAGTTTTGGCTAAAATAAAACAAATAAAACACAGCCTATTACACTAATTGGGTATGTTATATCCTAGCTCAAACTTACTTGAAAAAAATAAGGAAATTATACTATTGAACCCATTTACCTAGTCCCCCTATGGACTATGTAAACTCATACTCAGTTCAACTAAATAACATCAATATGCAATCATTTCTAAGTATAAGCTATGTTCAAAATAAACAACCTAATCCTACCATTAATTCTTTATTTGTTCTGGTATATACACTTTTATATTACCAAATTCAAAAACCTATAGTCATATTATTCATCTACCCATACTTGAGTTACACAAAAAGACTACATAAAAAGTTTCCAAATCCACATAATGATTATTATGAATAATACAATAATTCAAAACCCAGCTAATGACCCATCCATATAATTTCATTTGGATCTAATTAAAATAAAACCCATCAAAGCCATATATTTCAATTTGTATATACAAACAAATTCATCAATTAAATGTAATACACCTAGTCATCCATTATAGTTCAACTCTCAACTACATTCAGACACACACACACACATAATTGTGTGTGTGTGTGTGTGTGTGTGTGTGTGTGTGTGTGTGTGTGTGAGTGAGTGAGTGAGTGAGTGAGAGTATACCTGTATATTTAATCACTTTTTAACTAAGTATATACTATATTTTAACCCAAAATTCTAATTTAGTTTATTAGTCAAATGTTTATACAGATTAACTATTTCAAGTCAATGTTTTAATATACCCAAATACACACACACACACACACACACACACACACACACACACACACACACTTATAATCACTTAATGTCTTGATTTAGGTGAGCAAGATACCCAAGATTGAATCATGATTCTACATGACAAATCACAAAAGGGTTCGAGGTAACTACAGCTAAAAAAGCTGGAAAGATTCCCCTACTGAATCCGCATGATTCACCTTGTAATGTTCACCAAGAACTAAAGTTAGATAGTTTAACATACATGCACATATATATATATATATATATATATATAGATAGATAGATAGATATATATATATATATATACACACATATATATACACATATATATATGCATGTATGTTAAACTATCTAACTATATATATTTAATCACTTTTTAAAAAATTATATACTCATGTATATATAAAACCCCAAAAATACCATATTTTAACCCAAAAGTCCAATTTAGTTTATCAGTCAAATGATTATACATATTAACTATTTCAAGTCAATGTTTTTAATATACCCATATATATATCAATCTGGTTCAAATCAACTATTACAAGCCATATTCTTATATACCCATAAAAAAATCCTCAAATATTGAACATAAATTTCTAATTAGCTAGATATTTGTATCATAGAGCTATTTAAAAACCCAACAATTTTGATGGACAACTCTATGTCTCTACCCCATCTCCCAGGTTACCCTGGTTTGAATGTGGTGTTATGTGGAGGCCGTGTCATTCACAGGGCTCCACATACAACCTAGTATTTATAATAAATAAAATAAAGAAACCACTAACCATAAACATTTAGATAAACCCATTTATTATTTCATTTAAAAATTGAATTACAAGACCAACCTAGTAAACATATGAATGTCCAAGAAAGTTGAGAAAAATTATTTATTCACACTTTTCCACCTTTTCTACACCTTTTATCTTTTCCTCTCAAAATGTTGTGACCCACCCTCTATGTCGTGTACTATCCATTCAAAATCTCCATTATCCTCTTTTTATTATTTTTACATCACTTATTTCCTTCCACTTCCCATACTCTTTGGCCAATTAAACTCCCTAAATAATATGCATGCCATATAGCTTAACAAACTCACAACCCACCTCTATGTAAAACACATTAAACCCCATAATTTTCCCCCAAACATTACTTAACTAAAGTCAACAAATGATTGATAACCTAATCATTCTTGGTGCTTCTATCAATCCCTAATTAATCATATTTTATTCCTTTATCAAATATACATTATAAGTATTTAAACAAACCATGTTCGACCATCTCAACCACATAAGTCACATAACTTATGTTATATTTCTTGAAATATTATCAACTAGTTGTTATCTAATGTATTTCCCATACAATGACTAAACACATAGAATAATACAACTTTGGCAATACAACTAGGTATATTTAGACTAGAGTTTTATGTTGAATGTTATCCACAAACATATATAGTAATCACAATGATTTCCTAAAATAATTAAATAATTAACATTAATATATCCATTTATATATTATGAATATAAATACTTTAATCAAATAGTTAATCAAATATAATCTCTTTAAAAATAACATTATCTTTCAATATTATAATGTGATTATCATAATAATATTCTTTAATTATTATTATCTAAATATTATATCATAATTAATGATTATGGAATCCATCACAACATCATATTTTTTTATAATTCAACCAAACATAATAAGGTAGTGATATAAGTAAACACAAACAAATTCATTCATTTAACCAAACAATATGAGCTACGTAAGATAACAAAAATAGTGAAATCACTCAAACAATCAACACAATCATAATCATAAATCACAATTTTACCAAAAATCACCTAAATGAAAAGTACACAAAATATATTATGCTATCCATATAAAATAATTATGAAACATGATATACTAAATGGTGTGTGCAAGGGTTTCTAGATTCATTCTCTATCATCCCCTAATGTCTCTATCTAGACCACCTTTGTTGATGATATTCTTCCTCCATCACAATTCGAGGGAAGAATTATTCCTACATCCACCTCATGTCAATGAAGGTAGTTAGCTTGAAACATCATTATATCCATAAAATAATGTTATATAATAATCAAACATGATCACAAAGTACCAAATATAATATTACTACTAACTCTTAGTAAACTAATCATGTAAATTAAGCAACACAAATTGTCCCATAATCAACATATGTCATTAAGCTCAATAAAATATTAGTTAATCAACTAATTAACCACAATAATCCATCGATTAAATAAGTTATTTAGCTTAGAGATAAATATAGATGTTACAACCTTCCCCCCTAAAGAGGGTCATCATCTCGCTGACATTTTTTCAAACACAAGTTATGAATTAAAATTATTATTTGACAAAAAATAATATAATATACAATAAAAAATCAAGCAAACACATGTGGAAATAGGTTGTAAAACTCATCATAGTCTTGTTGAGTGTCAATTACTCTAATTGGTTTTACCATGACCACTCTGGGATCTAGAACCTGCAAAGCATTCTAATCTAACACATGTAAAGGATCAACTATATAAATTTTAAGATAAGACACATGGAAGACATTATGCAAAAGAGATAGAGTTGGTGTTAATGCAATCCCATATGCTATAGGGTTAACCACTTCCAAAACCTTGAAGGGTCCTACATATCTTGGTGAAAGTTTCATTAACTTCTCAAATTTAATCAAGCTTTTCTAAGGCCTAACCTACAAAAACACTTTATCACCTACAAAAATTTGCCTAGTTATTTTATTCAAATCAACATAACATTTCTATCTATCATTGGCCTTAACTAACCTCTAGCTAATTATCCTAACTTGATATTCCATTGTTGAAAGCATCTCAGGTCCAAAGACTACCCTAACTTCTAACCTATTGTAATTGATTGGTGTTCTAAACCTCCTTTCATATAATGCCTTAAATGGAATAATATTTAATGTTGATTGGTACAAGTTATTGTAATTAAATTCAATAAATGGAAGGTACTCTTCACACTTGTATTACTAATCCATGTAATACATAAAAAGGATATATTTTAAAATTTAATTAATTCACACTATCTGTCCATCAAATTATGGGTGATATGCAGTGCTAAAGTTCATCTGCATACCCAAAGTTGAATTTAGAGTCAACCAAAATCTAGAAGTCATCTTTAGATCATGATCCAAAATGATATTCTCTAGAAAACCATGTAATCGATACACTTATTTTATGAATATCTTCACTAGAGTATGTGCATGGCTCATCAAATTACTTGGTATAAAGTGAAGTACCTTGGTTAGTTTGTCAACTATGACTAAAATCATTTTATGTTTATTTTGAGATAATGACAACCCTTGAACAAACTCCATAATGATCACCTACCACTTTCATTCTAGTATGTTATGTGGATACAATAGTCCAACAAGATGCACATGTTTAGATTTCACATGCTGGCATTTTAAATAGTGAGACATAAAATCCACTGCATCTCTCTTGATTCCTTTCTAGTAATAGCATAGTCTAAGCTTATCCATGAGTTGGTTACTCCTAGATGTACTAAATACAAGTCATTGCATAGTTCCTTTAGCAATTTACTCATTATATTCTCCCTATTAGGTATATGCATCCCACCATTATACTTGTAAAATACCATCATTAACTATTTTGAAACCCTTATACCTAATATTTAACATTATCAAACAATGCTTTCTTGACCCGATCATAGAATTCATGTCCTTGAGAAAATTTACTCACTTGATCTTTGAAGGTAGTCTTGATAGTATTCATGACTACTATGTAACTTTTATGGCTTAGAGCATCAGCTAATCTATTCTCCTTGCCTTTGATATAGTTAATATTGAAATCATAGTTAGAAAAGAACTCTAACTAACATACTTGATGAACATTTAGATTTAATTGGGTGAAGATGTACTTGAGTCCCAATTTATCATTATTGAACTCAAATGGTTTTAACAATAGATCATGCCTCTAAAATTATAAAGTATGCATAATTACCAATTTTTTTTGGTCATGAAGGGAATAATTCACCTCATATGGCTTCAATTTTATAGACTCATAGGCTACCACTAAACCATCCTACATAAAAAATCTTCCAAGTCCATCCTTAGATGCATTGATGATCACTAATAATTGACCATTAGGATCAAGAACTCTTAGCACTGGTGTTGAATTAAGCCTCCTTTTAATTTCTTGAAAGGCTACCTTACACTTATCTAACTATATAAAACTTTGATTCTTATATTAAAGAGAGGTAATTAGATTAACTGTCTTAGAAAAATTTAGAATGAATTTCTTGTAATAGCCTAATAATCCCATGAAAATTCTTACCTCATGCACATTATTTGATGTCAACCACTCCATAATATCTCGTATCTTTGTTGGATGTACTAAAATACCATTTGTAGAGATCATATGTCCTAGATATTACACTTTATTTTGAAAAAAACGTATAATCCATGCTTCTATAAATATTGTAAAATCCATTTTAGATGTTGTATGTGCTCTTCCTCATCCTTGGAATAAATGAATATGTCATCAAGAAATACCAAAATAAAGTGATCTAGGTAATATATAAACACATTATTCATAATATTCATGAATATTGATGGAGCATTCATCAATCCAAATGGTAACACTATGAATTTGTAGTGCACGTATCAAGTCCTAAATGTTGTTTTCAAAATATCCTCTTATAGATCCTCAAATGGTAATACCCTACTCTAAGATAAATCTTAGAAAATAATATTTAACCTCATATTTTATCAAAAATATAATAAATGTATGGCAATGGATATCTATTCTTGATCATTGCTTTATTCAACATCCTATAGTCTTTACACAAGCAAAGAGTGTGATGCTTCTTGAAAAAATAACTGGATCACCCCATGGTGACACACTTGATCAAATCAAACCTTTCAACAAAAAATCTTAAAGTTGTCTTTAAATTAAATAATTTAGTATTTGTCATTATATATAATTACTTAGACTATGATTCCAATCCAAGTAGATATCAATTAAGAATTAAAACTCATGCTTAGGTGGAAATCTTGGTAATTCTTCTAGAAACACATCATGGAAGTTTATGAAAAAAGGAAAATCTTGGATAGATGGTTCCTTATATAATTTCATCTCATTTATATTAATTATAAATGTCTAGCATCCCTTCCTTTAATCTTTATTGAGTTGAATTTGTATAATCTAACTCAACTCAACTCCCTTATTTTGCATTAAAGTTATGTCTGATATCCAAAATCATCTTAACAATCAAGATTCTTTAGAAAATAGTCAACCTTGGATTTATGATTTTCAATCCAATTGACTCTTAGGATCACATCATATGATCCCAATGGTGCTGCATAAATATCTACTACCATAGTGAACTTGCCAATCTAATCTATACTTCAAATAGACACTTATCAACTTTGACCTTTGACTCATTCCCATATAGTAATGACCATGTATTTACCATTATGATAACATTTATAGACAATTTTATAAGTATTATATGAGTAATGAAACATTATGTATCTCTCATATCAATTAAAATAGAAATTAGATGATCAAACAAAATACCTGATAGTTATATGGGTGAAGCTTAATACTCAGCCTATCGCTTGTCAACATCTACATAAATCTACTACTAAAACATACCTTGCTGATAAGTTGAACCCTTACTCTTTGATTTGTCTTGAGGACATCCTTGAGAAAAATTATCACCTCCATAAATGAATCAACCTCTAACTAGTCATTTCTTCTCAGAATATTAATTTCCTTTGAAAACACCCTTGAAACCATTGCCAGGCTTCCTATTCCTAAACCATTATTGAGATTGGTGTTTTAATTATTGAATTGGCCCTTGAAATATATGCTCCTCTACTTCTAGTTCTTCTTAAATGTTGGTTTAGAACTTCCAAATTAATTTTTTAACTTATCTCTAACTTGGAAAAGAGATTTTAGTTTATATTCCTACTTGACTACCTTCTTAAACACCTAATCCATAGTAGATGAACCATGCACATCCACTTCACTGCCTATTTGGGTTTTCAATCTCATGATGAATTTCTTGATTATGAATCTCTCAACCTGAATCTAAGGTACATACTTAATAAGATTAGTGAATTATTCCTAGTATTCATTCACTATCATATCCCCTTGATTAAGATTCTAAAAATCTATAAGATTTTGGTCAAAGTATAGTTGTGGAAGCCATCATGACCTAAATAGTGTCACATATTATTCCCAAGTGATGGTGGTTAAGTCAAGGTTCATCTCAAATTTCTTGTTTTCCCACCAAGTTACTACTTCATCAAAAATATGATAAGCTCCCTAAACTAATTTGATGACTTTAGAATCATTTATAATCTTGAAATAATTCTCCATTTATGTTAGCCACACTTTAACTCCATCCCTTAATATAATTCCATCAAACTTGGGTAGATTCACCTATTTTGTATTGTATGTTAACTCTAAAACTACCCAATCTCTCATATCCTATATAACCTCCTCATTTATCTACTTTTAAAGATGTTCTTGGTCATTAAGATGCTCTTTAGGTTCTTCTTGATCATTCTAATCTTTATGGCCAAGCACTTCCTATTCTAGGGCTATGATTTGGTCTGTAGTCTCTTTCATGGTTGTAAGGATTAAATCCACCTTTGCAACTTACTTAGATACAAATTGATTTGGATCAGTAGGGGGTTCAAAATTCAAGGTACCCTTACCTCCTAGTCTAGCATGTATTATTATTATTCATTTTTATTAGGATAATAAGTTTGCATTAGTAGACACATTAAGTACTAGAGTTTGAGCCTCCACTCTAATACCATAATGTAACAACCTCACTAAGTTTTACTAGAATATTATAATTTTTTAAAAATTAATTACATATATTTAACATATATATTTCACCATGAGAAGTTGTATATAGTGATATTTAACTAATTATATTAATTTAGTTAGCCATGAAAGCTATAGATGCGAATAATGAATCTAAGAGGGGAGATTAGTATTGTGTTAGTAAGATAAAACCAAATCTAAATACACATACTAAACACTAACACCTCTAGCCTATACACTAGGAAAATCATAGGTAATAATCATGCATATGAAACATAACAAAAAAATAAAATAAAATCTTCTTCTACCTTCTTTGAAGCTCCAAATGGCCTTTAAAAATGGTTTACTTAGCTTGTTCATCAAGAAATATTCATCGATGGAGCTTTGTTGGCTTCACCTTTCCTTGAAACCTTGGTTTGGATGCTTGGCTCATGAATTTGGCATGGTAACATTACATGCAAAACTTCTTTGCATCTATTTGTGAATTATAAAATTACACCAATATATCTTAAACATCAATGGGTATGGCCTTGTATTTATAGCCTCAAGAATTAACTCTCATCCAAGGTGAGTTAAGGTTGAGTTAAGACTAATTCCAATTGAGTTAAAAATTGTCATGCAATTATGAATTTTAGTTAGTAGCCATAGTTCTAAAATTAGATATTATATTTTGAGACATTTTAAGATATTTTGACAACTCATAAAGGTAGTGATGAAAGGTTTCATATTTTAATTTTTGGAATTTCCATTTTTAGATATTTATTAATTATAAATAGATAATTTGACTAAGTATTTAATATTGTTTAATTAATTAGTTTATTTTGATTAGAATTTTTACTCCTTTAATATTTGATTAAGTGCCCCACTTTAATGGGTTCATAGTGACATTTTTTATCTCATAAGGTGATTGGAGGTTAATCTATGAGAGGTTATTATTGCATATGGGTTATTATCGTAAATAGGGATGCCTCAAAAATATTTTAAGCATTGATGAATGATGCATGACCAAAATTGAAATGTTTAGTGTTTGCTAGGCTTAATTTTTAATGGTTGGTAAGAATTAGTTTGAAGTTCAATCGAAAGCAAGTTGTGGAATAAATTGGGTGTCTACAATTTTCCCCTATTTGAGAAGGCATTACAAGATATAAGCACTATAAGAGTTTCTCAAATAGTGAAAAGGTCCTAAATGCCTATGAATTCATTGGCAATAGATGAGATCTAGATGCCCCCTTAAGGGATTAGTTGTCAAAGAAGGTTTGTGATCGATCCCTTGAAAGAAGGAAATGATGGGATCAAAAGGTAAAAAGGGGGGAAAAATATTGATTTACCTAAATGTAGTTATAATTAATGGTATGATGATCTACCCTAGTTGGGTAGATAAATAAGATGATTTACTCAAACATGGTTAGAATCAGTAGCATAACTAGATAAATAGATAATGATTTTCTCAAAGGTAGTTATAATTATGAAAAAAAAAATAATTATTTTCCTACAAGTAGTTAGAATCATGAGCAAAATAAAAACATGACTCAGTTAGGTGGATAGAGACAATTATTTTTCTAAAGGTTGTTAGAGATAATGATTTGCCTAAAAGTGGTTATAATAATTAACCTCTAGATAAATTTAAATACAATGATTTGACCATAGGTGGTTATAATAATTGGATCTATGGGTGGGATAATACATAATGATTTACCCAAAGTTGGTTAGAATTATACGTAGAATAATGGGATTATTATGGAAAATTAGAATAGGAAGCTTACATACTAAATCTATACTCATGGAGTAAGATTAAGTTGGTAAAAAGGAGAAAGATGAATTTAAGAAACTTATTAATATGAAAATGCATGTCCTAACTAGTAAGGATTAAAATCTATTGATGATTTAATTAATCTTTATAGGGAAATGATTTGGGTAGATCATGAACTTTTTAGGTGCGAAGGAGAAGTACTACAACTACATAATTTGTAGGATTTTTCACGTTGATTTTTGATGTAGCACATGATGGGATGCATCATGATATAAAATACCATGATAATAGAGCTAAAATATGCATAAGGAATGACACGTGATCCAATAAACATTTGAAAATAATGTACTAATGATAAAAACCATGGTGATAATGTTGATGTATGAATATGGATACACCTAAGTATATTTATAGGGAATAACCCAATGAATGCATGTATACTAAGTCAAGACACAACAATAAAAGCACAAAATTAAGCAAATAAACAAACAATATGACAAAACACCAATAAAATGGAAAATAAAGAAAAATAGGACAAAATAAAACAATGAGAGAAAAAAAGAAATAAATACAAATAATGGTTAATCACAATGTTAGTATAAAAAAAAGACAAAAAAAATTACATAAGGTTGCCCCTAGGCTATAGAGAACCAATGACATAAACAAGATGACAACCAAGGGGGAATAGAAGAAACGGAAGGGGTAGTTGAGCTGAATCTAGATGCATTAAGTGGATGCTGCCTATATAGTTCCATATATGCATGATCTAACATGAACTTTAGGTCAAATGTAGTTCTCATAGGATATGAGATAGAATAAAATGATGATAAGAAAACATGATTGATGTTGTAGAGGAAATATGGGTATGGGATCGTAAAACAAAGAGAGTGTGAGATGAAGCCTAGCAATCATTAATGTATCAAAGTTGAATACATAAAGTGTAAGACATGAATGAAAAAAATGGAGAGAACATAAGGCTAAAGTCTAACGAGGATGGGGAAACAAAATGATAAGTGGCTTGTTATGAAATATTGAGGGTTCTTAGGATCTTGAAGGTAAAAAAGTGGTTCAAAATGATTTTTAGGACTTTATAAGATCTTTTACAAATGTTTTTGGATTTTTATTTGTATCTCAACTCATTCAAGAATGATGAGATATTAAATGTCCCAACTCACAAGATAGAGAGAGCATTCAAATTTTAAATTGCTCACAAAATATTGAGAGCATGAAAAAATAAAATTTATATAAAAATGGTGAGAGTGTGAAAAATTGAAATTGCTCATAAAATGGTGAGAGTGTGGCAAAGGATGATTGAGTTGACCTCAACATAAATTTATTTCTACCTACATTGTCCCATTAGGACTTCAAGTCACTATAGTTCTACCTTGCAGTGAAGGAATCTAATTAGGTAGAAATAAGTTCCCAAATTAGGAAAATGACATAGTATAACATATGAATGGCAAGGTGGGACCTCAAGGCATGATAAAGGTATTATTATTATTTTTCCCATAGGCAGTTATGATTAGGGTATAATGATAGAGGTCCATGATATTAATTTTCTCACATGTAGTTATAATTAATAACATAAAGTGAGATACTAATTTACCCAAAGGTGGTTATAATCAGGATCACTTAGAATAAAATTAAACAAGAAATTAAGGAGGCAACTACCAAACCACTATCATACTAGTCCAAAATACTCCCTCTATCTAGAATATTGAATCAACTACTAAAACTTGATATGAATTCCCTTACTAAAGGTGTCTAAATAACTAATGGAATAGAATTAAGGTCAAAGGATTAGGTAGGGAGGGTGAAAACAACTTTAGTTGACAAGGAAGGTATGATAAAATGGTATATGGTATGGTAAAAGAAGGTCATAATATGGTACAATATAAATTATCCTCATAGATAATATTTTAAACATCTCAAACAAAGTTACACTTGAGGTGTATAATGTTCATCGACTCATCAAGTTCATCTCTATCTAGATTAGAAAGCCTATATGATCTGAATCCATAATTTAAAATAATGATATAGGGTCCCATCCAATTGGATTTGAACTTGCCCATCTTCTTATTCTTCTTCTTCTTCTTCTTCTTCTTGGCTATGGTGTTATATTGGTTTTATTTGAGAACAAGATCACCAAGCTCAAACTCTCTATGTTTGACCCACTGATTATAGTGACCATAGAGTCTTTTAATATGATTAAAGGTTGTTGATAATGGCCATGCATTTCTCATCAAGTAATTATAGATCTTGTAGGTGAGTAAATCTATAGTCTTCATTATCCAAGACATGTTTCAGTGAGATGCACATAGAAGGTAACTCGACCTTAATGGAAAGAATGGCCTCGATGCCATAAACTAAAGAATATAGAGTGGCTCCTATTGGGGTATGATAATTAGTGTAGTATTCTTAGAGGGTGAAAAATATTTGGAGGGGCCAATCATGACCAACATCATCGATAATATTTTTAAGGATGTTGATAATGGTTTTATTGGATGCTTCAACTTAGCCATTACCTTGTGTAATATATGGTAGAAAATGTTGAATAATGTTGTACTCAACACACAAAATTTTGGCATCTTTATTCTTAAATGATCTACCATTATCAGATATAATTTCAAAGGGGATACCATAGTGGTAGATGAGATGGTTAAAGATGAACTTGGAAATTTGGTTTCCAATCATGTGAGGGGTATAGCTTCAACCCACTTAGTAAAATATTTGGTAGCGGCAAGGATGTGTTTATGGCCATCATATGACATTGGGTTAATCTTCATAATGAGATAAAGGTATCATGTTGAAAATGGACATGGTATAAGCATTGGTTTCAATGTTTTAGCCATGGAATGAATTAGATTGGCATGCCTTTGACACTTGTCACACCTTTCAATATACATAGCTATATCTACATCTATAGTTGGCCAATAATATCTAGTATGTAGGAGACTTTTGGTTAGGATGGCCCTACTAGTGCGGGATCCACATACTCCATGAAATTCATGTAAATATAATGTTTATTCATCCAAATTTATATTATGATGTAGAGTTCCATCAAAGTTATGACAATAAAGGGTTGGGCCAAGTAAGGTATAATGTGTGTTTTGGTGGGTAAAGGCCTTTTGATGTTTGTGTGATAGGTTTGGTGGCATGATATGGTCATGTAGGTAGGTAAAGAGGTTTGAATACCATGTAGATATAGGAACAATAGTATCATAGAATATTATGATAGTTAAAGGTTTATGATCAGGTGTTAAAAGATTTTTAATAAGGAATTGATATTATTTTGACTTGTTAGTGTGGTAGATCAAAGAGATAATGGTGGCCATGGCATCTACTATTATGTTATTGGCCCTTGGTATATGTTTAAACTATATGTCAATAATATATTTTTTGAGAGTACAAACCATGGCCTTGTATGGTACCATCTTGTCATCTTTGGTCTGAAAGTGGTCTGTAACCTAATTGATGATTAATTAAGAATCACTATAAACCTTGAGATGTTGATTATTCCTTTATACTACCTGATAAATCCCAATAATGGGTGCTTCATATTTAACCATGTTGTTAGTACAAGGAAAGTTTATATATAATGAATTAGGAATAAGATACCACTATGGTGCAATAAATAATATGCCTACCCCCGATCCATGTGAGGTGAATAATTCATAAAAATACATTTTCTAGTGTTGTTCCTCAAGAGCTGTTTAAATGATGGTCATGATGGAATAATTTAGGAATTGAAAAGTTAGTGGTTCGATATCTAAAATGGGTGCTTTATTAAATTTATCTACAAGGACTTCTCCCTTCATAGTTGTTGGTTTGGGTTTTATGCACACTATAATTGTAATGAGGTAGCCTCTAACATTTTAAAATCTCAATGGATATAAACTCTACTCTAGGGCATGAGTTATAGGTATATAGTTTATTTCAACCTATTAATGGAATAGGGGTAGGGCATGCAGGTTGTTGATAAGGTTTTTTTGGATGGAGGTGTGGTTTATAAATATAGTGGATTTCTAAGTGAGTTGGATGGATGGTTGGTTTCTAATATAGAGTGGGTAGATATTTAAAAGAAAATAAAAAAAGAAGGTAGGGAAATAAAGACTCTATGATTTTTGGAAATCACTTCCCTAGTTGGTTTCTAATTATACCTATGCTTTCAAAACCTATGCCTATTGCAATTAGTAATTTGCAAAAACATAATCAGACATGGCTAAGAAGTCTAGGAAAATAAAGATGTAGGAAATTCACAAGCCTTAAATAAAGGTTGTTTCTTTTAGGTTAGTTATTGTTCATCATTAATAAGGAGATTATAGATCAATTTAATGAATTATCTACTACACAAATTGCATATACACAGAAGACTACACCAAAGAAATCACTAGTACATGTTCAAAAATATGAATTAATTTGAACTTCACTATCATAATCAATATTTTCACTAATCCTTCACTAGTTGTTGAATATCTATAGATCATAACATCAATTAGAAGAATAAATAATATATTCATATCTTTAGCACACTAAATATTATTGAAACATAAAACCATGTAACAATAACTAATTGCATAAAATTTGAAAAGAAAATACTTAAACACCTTGTTGATGATCAAAATTGCTTTACTAATTTGTATTTAAATTCTTTGACAAAAAACTAAGTTGATTTATAAATATATATATATAAACTTGGGGAAGTGTTTACCTTATGCTCCAAGTCCATGAAAGTTCATTACATGTGGCAGTTAGAACATGTAGTTCTAATTGGGGTCCAAAACCGTATAAGAGAAAACATATATTTATTAAATAAGTTGACCTTTCCAAAATTATATAATGTGTGCATGTGTACAAAATATAAATTAAACTTTTATAATGAAATGATCAAATTATAAATAAATTCTAAATACATCTACCTTTACAAATATGTACATGCATGAAAATTCAGCCTATTAAGGCTTAGTCGTATGAAGTGCTACATGCACCTTGGTCAGTGTGGTTATTGAAGTGTTAGTTGTAGAAGTTGTTGCACCAACAGAAGTTCAATTTTTCCTCTCTTAATTTTCCTCATAAACTTTATATGCTACATCATGTTTCTACCATATAATATTCAAACTTAGCAGTAGTAGTTAATGAATTCTTTTTACTTTCCCAAAGAGCTTTGCATGCTCATCCTTGGTTATCTAAAATTTATTATTGAAAATTTTGACCTCAGTTACCTTCTTATAGGCCTTACTCAATTATGAATATATATTCAAGTGTTAATCCTTGTAAACCTTTCTTAAAATATTCTACCACTTCTTGAAAAAGCTTGTCAAAATTGATCTCATTGATCAATTTACAAGTGGCATCTTTCACATTGGATAATTTAATCTCATGAAAAATATGGAGTAGACAAACCTCATGTGCCTAATCCTTAGGTATTAAAGGCCCGACTAATTTTAGCCATTCCTTTACCTCTTCCTACCTGATGATAACCAAATTTAAGGCATTAAATGCCTCTATCATTGTCATGAGGTCAAGATGATTGTATAGGGAGTTAATCATATACAAAACTAACATATTCAATTTGACATTTTCATCTCTCAAGGAATTAAATAATTGGTTGGCATTGGCTCACTTGAGGTGCCATCCTATCCTTCATGAAATTCATTGCCTCGAAGGAATTATAACATATAGAAGTAGTCTCTTATACCTCAAATTCTATACTTTTAGGAATTTGTATAATCTTTTCCTTCTCCTTTAGTTGTTCCACCTCAGCCTTTAGTGTCTAAAATTCAACCTCAAACTCATATCAAGCCAATTATGTGCCTTCATAGATAGCAACTATTGCATCCTTGTGTGCCTATGCTAGGTCTACAAGATTTTCAATATATGGAGACTACTTTGGCTACCTATTTTGCCTATTATTGAGGGAGAACACTTCTTATCTTTCCTCAAGAATAATTTTAGTGCCTTTGTCATATTATAGCTACCTCTTCCTCACTCTCTAAATGATGCCAAATGAGGGATCAAATAGAGTGGAAACTGAGGGAAGCTTAGTGATTTTGAAGCTTGGCATTTGGGAAGCCTTTCTTCTCAAGTCAACTACCCATAGAGGAATGTACAATTGAGATGCATCAAAAGTTGTGACAATAACCAATTCCTTAGCCTATTCTTAAACCTACTATTTATTTTGGGTCCTGACAAGGATGCTAGGTAGGGAAGGCCATAGAATGTTTGATAATCCACTCCTCTAAATTTATGGAGTGAGTGGACCATGATCACTTAGGGTTTGGCCTTCCTTCCCCTACCAATACTTGATACTATGATTTATTCTATATAAGTGGTGGATGGAAATGTAAGGGAAATTTGGGTGGAATGGACATGAAGTTGTGGGGTTGATAAATCAATCTATACATTCCTAGACACCCTCTTCATTTTGAGCGATCTAATAGTGGAAGTGATAATAGGGACAAAACAGGTAGGTAGGGGGAGTGTGATGGAAGTGGAAATGGAGGGATCAATGGTAGTGGTGGTAATGGAGGGGTTAATAGAGGTGGAAGTAGGGACTTCCATTTGGGGTAATCTTAGCACAACAAAAATTGAAACCTATCCAAATATTGGTAATGAAGATAAAGGCTAACTCATAAGAGGTTGGGTACCTAGAGAAGTTGTTGCTATAGATCTTGCTTGAAGGCTCATGGCCTTAACTAACTCCATATCTACTTCTTCATCATAGTCATCCTCAATGCCTTTGATTATCACAAATTCTCCCTCTTGAGAAGTAGCAGGCAAGCCTTGTGATGGTTCTATTATAGGACTATATGTAAGAGTCCTAAGATTCTTTTTATAAACCAAAGGGGTCTTCAATTATGTGGAGGAGCCTTGGGATGTTTATTATTTTACTTATGATGTTAATATGCCAATAGATGTAACAATATGTACCTAGGGCATAATAATGGATACTTGAATAGTGTTCATAGCCAACTATTCTAGTGTTCTTCCTTCCTCATAAGAATCTAAGTTGATGGGATCCCCTGCTTTTGCTTCTTTACTATAACTGGGCTACAAAAACATGGTCTATTTCTTCACAATCTTTATCTTTAATGGGAGGGCTTAATATGAAGGACCTAATATGTCCTTGGATTGCTTCTTGACCTATACTCTCCAAAAATTAGAGTGCTTGCATCACTTGTATAGAGCCTTCTTAATGTCTAATTCTCTAACAGTGATTGAAGGGTCATCTTGGATCATTTATAAATGATCCTCTTTTATCTCAATGATCCTAGATCTCTATAAAACATCCTCATCAGAATTTACATTAAGAAATAGAAAATTAGATGGATATGGGACATGGATGTAAGGGATTTTAAATCCCTATATGTGCTTTTGAACCTGCCCATGAGGATCCTAATCTCTATGTGTAAGCATAGGGAATGGATAATTTTTATGCTTGCCACCCACTTTTGTAAAATGCTTCCTCATTTTATAAACCATTCATCTAGCAGCTATGTGGTGGCCAAAGAATAAGGTTTTATTCTATCTAGATAAGTCTTCCTTGATATTCCACCATAGTTGGAAAGTAATTTCTTATTCTACCAACTTATTTAGGATGTACTTGGGAAGACACAAAGGATTAACCTTATTCCACCAAATCATGATTACTATTAAGTTTGGGTAGAGGATACAAACCACATTTCCATCCATGTTCTTTATGATATTAGGCCCAATTATAGGCATAGGTGAGCCATGAATGGCTTGCCATACCTATGGATAGATATCCTTTGCTATCTTGACCATGCTTTTGGTATATGCATATACATGCATAAATTGGTAATGGTCACAAATCTTGTTCTTCTCACAATATATGGATGGATTCCACAATTCTAAAATATCTCTATAACAAGTACCTTTGACTACATCCAACAAATAAGACATCAAGTAAAAATTACCTGAAGGCATGAGAGACCTGTCCTTATGGATTATCTACTTTTCAAGTGAAAGCTAATTATTTCACATAGGGTATATGCAGTATTATGGGTGACCATCATATATAATAATGGCACATAGTCTAAATTTATAAAATAAATACTTTGCATACCATACAATCAATTAAAGAGAGCCATGATAATGTGAATCCCCATTCTAAATGTGTCGATCAAAATTGCTCTTTTAAACTTTTCCCCTTCCATACAATGGTTAGGTCTAAGAGTGGCCATGAAGATAGTGCATTATCAATTAAACTCTCTTCACCAAACTACAGTATTGTGTTTTTTTCAAAATAAACATTGGGTATGCTCAAAGATAAACACCTTAGGAAGTCAACTCTTGATATGCATGTAACCAATGTGTTATTTCTTGAATGATGCAAAAAGAACATCTTGCGATATCTTTCTTGAGAAAAATAAATCCTATAGAAGTTCAATACATGGCATTAATTCTATCTTGGTGGTAGTAAAGTGTAATCTTTGACATTTGAAAGCTAATAATTCCTTAATAAATAGTCTATCTGCAAGTGTCATCTCATCTTCTAGTGAGAATATTATGTCATCTCATCATCTCAAAATATTGTAGCATCAAAGACTATATCTATGAACTCTATAGATTCCTTGATTGAATATAGGGATGGTATATTTTCCCCTCTAAATGCCTTGGATGAAGATTTCATTGATGTATATATATGATCTATGTTGCTTGCAATCTTATTCTATGTGCTATACATGCTACGTAAATAATTTGGCTCTAGTTTAGTCATTTTTTAATTGTAGTATCATTGAGATAGTAACTAGGTCTCTTTATCACTGTAAGAAAGTATGAGCCTTTGAATGTGAATTAGTTTGAAAGTAATATAAATATCAGTTCATGTGACATAAATGTGTAACGTTCACTATACTTTTATTTCTTGTATAATTCAAACTTTGTTAGCTCAAGTTGTTGAGGATCTTTAATAGATTGATGGGAAGTATTTTCATATTTGTTTTGGCTAAGTATGGAAACACTAGTAGTGATCTTGGTAATAGGGCACTAGAGTGTATATCAGGGAAAAGTACTTTAGTGAAATGTCCACTAACTAATTCTTTTGGGGGAATTGTTTCGGATAAAATGTTCAAAAAAATTTACCCAAAGGGATATTTCATAAATAAAATTTTTGAGATAGTTATCCCAAAGAATTAATTTCAAAATGATAAAGGGTACTTTCTTAGTTGGGCAAAAATCCAAAGGGTCCACTTCATAGGGAATTTTCTTTATGACAAAAGTACTAAAGGATTTACTCCATAAAAGTTGAGGGGCACATCCAATTTCCTGAAGGGCACTTTCATATGACTAAGGGTCATTCCAAAAGTCCCAAAATTAATGTTACACAAAGTATGAAGGGTATGTACCTTAGGTTTAGAAGTTCTACTTTGTGGTAAAATGCCCAAAGGGTCTACTCTATAGGCTATTTTTTGGTGGGGAAAGGGATGCGATAATTATCCTAAAAGATAAGTAGTCATTTCAAAAAGAGCTAAAGGCCTGGAAAAAAATTCTTTAAGGGTATGTCCATGACAAAGGGTTCATTACAAAAAGCCCAAAGTGCACTTTCTGTAAGGCAAAGAGGTTGAGATAAATATCCTGAAGGGTAAGCTTGGTACAACAAAGGGGTTGGGATAAAGTCTTGAAGGATAAGTCCCATAGGGTAAAGAGTCTGAGACAAAAGTCCTAAATGGTAAGTGTCCACTTCAAAAATTCTGATAGTTCACTATAAAAATTCCCAAATGGTAGTTTCAGGTAGTTCAAAGGGCATATACCCTTTGAGGAAATTGTTCCCAAATTTTATGCTGGACAAAATGTCTAAAATAAAAGGTCTAAAGGAATATTTTTGGGTAAAGGTGTAAGAAAAAAGTCCCAAAGGGTAAGTTCATGGAGAAAAATTCCATTACAAAAGTCTTGAAGGAATTCTATTAGGAAAAATGGCCACAACAATAAAGGCCAAAGGACACTTTTACAAAACCTAAAGGATAGGTTGACAAGGCATAAAGGGAACTTGAAAAAGTCTTGAAGGATAATTCCAATATACTAAAAGGTCATTTGGAAACAATCTTAAGGATCTAGTTTGTAGGGAATCTATCCATGACAAAAGTCCCAAAAGATCTAATGTGTAAGGGCCAAAGGGTGATCTCAGAAAAGGTTGAAGGGTAGGTTTAGACGGGCCAAATGACAATATGAATTACGTCAAGCAAAATGCCTACAACAAAAAAGTCCCACATAACAATTTCATTAGAGGAATTATTTTAGATAAAATATATGCAACAATTTCCTTGAAGAAGATAAGTCTACAAGAACTCATATGTAGAAATAATCTTGAAAGAGAAAAATTAGTATAATTCC